>VXAC01001425.1:1028597-1111113 GCA_013399225.1 Rhipidura dahli
AAAAAAAAAAAAAAAAAAAAAAAAAAAAAAAAAAAAAGAAAGGTGTGCAACAGTCATAAAGAAGTCATAAAACTGAGACCAAATCCCTCACAAGCCAAGCACTATCATCTGGTACTACAAAACAGAGAGAGAGAGCTGCAGAGAAGGGGTAGAAAGGAAATGTTATCCTCTTCCTTGGCCATAGATGGCTGTTACCATAGAATATGGCATCAGATAAGCACCCCCTCTTCAAGACCTGGTGAAATCTAACATCTGGTTGACAGCTGGCTGTGATTTCATCTGCATCAGAGCCAGTGAATAGCCTGGAAATGTTTTGGGTTTTTTTCCCTGCCTGCCTATATTCTGTCTTCAGTGCTGTAAACAAAGCCATCTTAGGGTGTATCTTGAGTTTGGCAAATCTGAGGGAGTTCACATCATCTGATCATCATCTGCTCTCTCCCCCAAAGACTTAGATGGTGACTGGGCCCCCATTTGTTTAAATGTTTTATTTGTGCCTTCAGGGATAATGACCTGATGTAGGGTAATACCAGGACCTACTTAACTAGTGAAGTCATGGGGTTAGCCTTGTGCTCTTGCTGTGTGCACCCCTCCCACCCTCCTGTGGTTTGCTTTTGCCTGTTGAGTTGAAGTCTGCTCTTGCTCATGTTCTCTCCTTTGCCCAGCTTCCATTCAAATTACTGAAAAAAGATAAGTTTTTGTACAATCAAAGTTTTTATAAAATCAGTAGTAGCATCAAAGCTGTGCACTAGCGTCTTGTTCTAAGGCACTTGCAGGTTTTTGCCCTCGTCAGCCTGGTTGGGAGCAGCAGGATCTAAGCACCTTTGCACTTCCAGCCAAGTTATCTTTGAGACACCCAAAGGGAGTTGGGGTTGTTTAGCCTGCAGAAGAGGAGGGTCAGGGTGGAGCTCATTGCTCTCTGTAAGTACCTGAAAGGAAGTTGTAGTGAGGCGGGGGCCGGTCTCTTCTGCTGTGCCTACAGTGAGAGGACCAAAGGAAATGACTTTAAGGTGAGACAGGGGAGATTCAGATTGGGTATCAGAAAAAAAAACCACTGTAGGATGATGAGGCATTGGAATAGGTTGCCCATGGATGTGGTGGAGTCAGAGGTGTTCAAGAGGCACCTGGGTCGGCACTGGGTGATGTGGTTTAGTGGTTCAGAGGTTACAGACGCAGTGCTGGGGGGATGGTTGGACTGGATGATCTTGAAGGTCTCTTCCAACTGTGATGATTTTATGATTCTACGATTTTATCTTCACCAGACTTAGATATTACCTGGAGGTCACTTAGAAGCATGTTTGGGGGTTTTGGTGTGTTTTGTGCAGTTGAAGTACAGTACCAACTGGCCCGTTTCTTCACATCATTTTAAAGGTGTTTTTTTGCCTTTTTGACAAGAAAGCGGGGCTGTCATTGGAGGAGACACATCTTTTCCTTCTTGACTGGCTAAAAAGAAGCAGAAAAAGGCTGGGCTTTCTTGGCAAAGGCAGCCTTCACCAGCTTCTCAGGGGCGCGCTGGAAGGCTCTGCCTGTGGAGCGGGGTAGTGCCGTGCCCGCTCGGTGTGCCCTGGTCCTCCTGGTTCAATCTGATCATCGCGGTGTTTATTCTCTGGATCTGCCTCTTGCCTTCGCGGCTCGCACGATCGGGGCTCCCTCTGCCCGTGTGCCGAGCACGGGCGGTGCCGGGCAGCGCCGCTGCGCTGGGGGGAGTCCGGGGCTGCGGCTCCCCCCGCCCGCTGCCGCCCCGCCGCGGGGTCGCGGCCCTAGGCAGCACAGCATCGGTCCGCCTGACGGGCTGGTAAGTCCTGCTTCCCCTCCCTGCTCCCAGGGACCATCTCTTTCTGCGTTTTTTCCCACTAGCGTTTCATTTTGGTGGGTGAGCGCCAGAATCCTTTTGGGGTGTAAGCAGCCCTGTCTCCCCTTGCTGTTGTGGGAAGCGCCTTCAGTTCTGGTGTGCTGCCAGCCTTCCTCTCCTGGAGGTTAACCATCCTCAGCTTCTAAGTGAATGTGTCCTAACTATGATCCGTTTCCCTCCAAATCTACTGATTTGAAGTCTGCCACGGAAAACAAGCTTTTGTGTAGTTTTATTATATATAAATCATATTGGATGAACAGTAAAACACACACACACACATAAAACCACACATATATATATATAGTTAGACATATGTATATAGTTAAACATACACAGAAAAGCAAGTTGGAGAAATAGTAATACATAGATACGTACCCATATGTATGTATATATGTTTATATATATATGTATGCATGTATGATTATATGTATGTATGTATATATATATATCTGAAAAGTTCCCAGCCTTACAGAAGTTTTTTCCTGGTGGACCTGAACTGAGTCTTTCAGTATTTCTATGAACCTGTAAATCAGGCAAGATCCACTGCTTTCATATGGATAAATTATGACCACTAATTACTTACATAAAATGAAAAAATAAGGGAATTAAGGAGACATGTTGAGAGAAAACTAAAGGCTTTTAAGAGTCCATTGGAAATTGCTCAGAAAAGCAGTTTGGAAATTTTCTTTTTTGTTTTTTATTTTTTATTTTTTATTTTAGAGATCTTCTAATTTATTCTGGAGCAGGGAAAATATCAGCATTCCAAAATGAAAAAGGCCACCTGTTTGTCTGCAGCTGTCCTGCAAAACAGAGCAGTGCTACTGGCAGCTAATAATATCTCCAGCTTACAGAAGTGGCATGTATTTGGTATTTTATTCAGTGTTCTGTGCAGACATACAGCTTGGCGAGCTTTTATTTTCCCCAGGTTTATCTGAATATCTCATCCGGGCCGTGCTGCAGCATATCTGACAAACGAGGGCTCCGCAGTGATAAGCTGTAGGACCAATTTGCAGTGCAAGTACAGTGAGACTGTTTTGTATGTATTGTGGAGGATGAAAGGAATGGAAGTGGGCCAAACTCAAGCTGTTTGCCATTGCATCTGATCAGCAGATCCTATGGAGAGAATTTGCCTGCTGTGAATATTTAATTCTCGCTAGCTTGAACTATGTCGTGTGTTGGCAGTGCTACTGTGTGAATTTGTGGTGGCTTTCCAGGGTGTCTGTCCTACTCAACTGCCAATTTCTGGGGCTTTTTTTACAGGGTTCAGGATTTTGTTCTCCACTTTGCGCATGAGGAAAATGACTTAATACTATACAGTGAACATTTTTTTCATGTTTATAACACACAGTTTAAAACAAACAAAAAAAAATTAAAAGTGAGCAGTGTGTTATCTTTTCCCCCCTTCCTCATTCCCTCCCTCCACCTTCATGAAGGTGTAACCCCTCTGCCACCTACTCTTTCTGCATTATCTTCAGATGATTGTCCTGGCAAAGTGATTTTGTAGAGGTCAGTCTGTCAGATTACACACCAGAAAGGATGAAAAGGTGATGGTGTTGAAATGCAGCTGTGAGAGCAGGAGTGTTTTTCTCTTCCTTCAGATGCATCCTTCTGACTTAAGTTCTCAGGGAGTCAGTGTTTTGCACTCTTATCTGCCCAAAACCCTCCTTTCTGGTTCATGGCTGGCTTTGCCTGGGAGTTTTGGTTTTGTGTGTTGGTTAATTTTTTGTTTCTGAAATTCAGTATAATGAAACATTGACATTAATTGTTTTTGGTTTTGTATACTTACAAGTAAATGACATTGCTTATAGTGCTGATGTAACAGTAACTGTCAGGACTGTGCTGAGGCAAGCAGAAAAGGGTTGGGATTTAACCTGTTAGTGAATCCTGTGTTTGTGTCCTGTGTCTGTCACCACACTGAAGCATTTGTCTTCTGTATGCAGCCTGTTTAGAATTTCTGTCATTTTATAGGTCAAGCATAGATAAAATTGAATGGCTATCTGTGATATCTATAGATTGCAGATTTATAATTTATAGATCTATATAAATGTAGATATTTATGGACATAAAATTTTACATATTAACATAATAGAGAAAAATTGCAAAATAAATTCAGGCTGTAACCTATCAGCTTGTTCTTCCTCTGTATTTATGAAGGACAAAAGCCAGAAGAAGATTTTTGATTGTACCATGGTGTGGAATAAAACCAAGAGGAGCCAGCATGAGGCAGTTGCAGGTCCTCTGGGGCTGTAGGAAATGATGTGCTGACCAGGTGACCAATTCTCTGCCTACTCCAACACTGCAGCTGCAGAAAGTATTGGCTGAGAGGAAGGCAGTATCATCTCCCTTTAATGTACTGAGGAAATTGTGTGATGGTGCCTCGTAGGGGCTGCCAGAGGGACCAAATGTTGGTTGTGTCTTTTGAGACCAGTGTAAAAGATACTCTGTTAGCTGAGGCACAGAGACTGGCCGCCCTGAGATCCTTGCCACTGCAGTGTGACCCATTTGCATGACCTATTTAACCCTGCCAAGTTGTAAGGAGCTGGGCAGGCACTTTAAATGTGTCCTTCCAGTCACCTGTTCAAAGTTAGGTTGGTTTTTATATGTTGCTACTTGTAAACCTGTTTTCTCTGCTTTTGTTACTTTCTTCAGCAATGACAAAGAGCAACATTTTAAGTGACTACCAAAAAAAACTGCATTGTTGCAGCTAACAGACACTGAAAAATAAATCCTCTCAAAAGATAAAAGCAAAATTTTCTGAGAACTGAAGAAATCAGGACCTGGTCAATACGAGATGGAGTAATCCTGAGAGAAAACTTTGCTGGGAGCTGGGTCTTAACTTTAAGACTCCTTTCTCCCTTTAAGGGCTTAGGAGTGCTTTTCTCCAGTGATTCAATGGAACTAACAAATGTGAATTTCATCTGTACTAGAGGATGTACTAGGAAAAGTTTAGCTTTGCAGTAGTATGTGATACATTTTTGGCTTGGGGTTAGGCAGCCTAGACAGGTGTCCTTGAGTTAATATATCACTTGAAAGAATTTTCTTTGTTGGATTTTTCTTCAATCCTTTTAAACAAATTGCCATTTTTAGGACTCCTGGGAAGTAAAAATTATGAGATTTTTAGCAAAAGCAGAAACTTCTTTCTGGGCTCACTCATTTCATCTTGTTGGCATGTGTGGTTATTTGTGCCCATAGAAGATAGCAGCGTTCTGAGGAATTGTTTGGGTGATAGTGTTAGTGATTGTTGGCAAGCATTATTCATATAATGACCATCAAAATAAAAGCATGTAGCCAAACAGGAGTAGGTGAAACTTGTTTTTTTGAGAAGCAGGCAGAAGAACCGAGTTTCTAAACTACATGGCTGCCAATAACTGGTGTTTTTGTTACTACTTATCATAACTCAGAGGTGAACTTTGGCATAAAGATTGGTGCAATTAGTTATCTTCCGCATTCCTCCTCCTCTGATTGTTTTCCAAGTCTATTAGGTTACTATGTATATTTTTGTTACATTTGGAAATACTGTTAGGAACTTCTTTTTGAATGCTTTTGCATTTTTATTAGATTTATTAAGATTTACACATTGCTCCACCAACCATTTGAGAGTGACCAGAACTGTCCTCCATCAAAGACTAAACATAAGAGTTATTCATGATGCAGTTGGAAAAATTATAATGCAAACAGTAAGCCAGATGGAAAATTTTACAGGCATCTTTTCATGTCATGAATGATGCTGTCTCTCTGGGTTATGGGCTCTCTTCTCTCTCAACTGCTGTTGCTTCCCCCCCTGGCTCTTCTCCAGAGCTGTTAAGTTTCAGCCAGGGAAGAAAGGCAGATTTGAACTCCTCTGAATTTCCAAGTCTGTGTTTTCTGTGGTGTGGCTGGCGAGCTTTGTGTGTGAGAGTGCTGGCCTGCCGAGCGCGGCGGCGATTCGCATGCTGCTTACGGAACAAACAGGGCTGCCCTCCCCGAGCCCAAAGAAAGGCCTGGGAGCAGAAGTGGGGAGAGCCCTGCTCACCAGTCCTGCTCTGTCCCACAGACTGGGGAAGGACTGAACACCACCAGGCTCCTCTGCTTCCCAGTTTTTATGAAAACAGGTCTCCACCACACGCTGTGCTTCTGCTCCTCTGTAACTCTTCATGTGGCAGATTAGCTTTAGGTTTGAGGTGAGAAACCTAAAAAAATATCAAGCTGTACATTATATCTTTATTTGTCCACACATCTACCATTGCAGGTGCTGATCTAGAAACATATATATCTAAAAACTTATTCTCTACTGGTCTTCAGGATTTATCCATGTAACACATCTTCACTGGCTCTGTAAGAGGGGAGTGGTGTACATGCATAAGTATAAAGCCTGTATTAACTGTCTATGCACACGTGCAGATTTAATGTCCTTAGTGCAAACCAAAGCGTCATAGCTGGTACTTGGTTTGAAAGAGACTTATACCAGTTTTTATTTAGTCTCTCTTAGGTATTGACTTTTAATTTTTACACTTTGCAAAGAGTAAATCCTCCTTAAGAAGTCCTAAGAAATTGGTGTTTTTTCTTCTTAGGGACAGTGGCAGTGTGAAGTGTAGCTTCAAGGTTTTTATTTCAGGAGAAAGCACCTTTCTCTTGTCGGTGGCTTCTGACTGGTTACAGTTAGAGGGGCAAGAGACCAATTGTGTTAACTGGCTTGCTCATATCTGACTTGCAAGGTTTTCTGAACAACTTGCTTGCTTAAATAGTGGTGCGCTTTTTCATATCTGCTCTTCCTGCTCCCTTCAGAAATCCTACCTTTTCTACTCTGTAATGTGCTGAGGTTGTGTGGCAGCCTCCAGCAGTAGGTGCAGAAATTGGTGGGCCGCCTTCAGTTAAAAGAGTTGCCAACATCTGGGTTTGAAAAGAAGCAAGTCAACAAGCTTGTTATAGTTATGTAACTTGAAAAAAAAAGGAAAAAATAAAAAAAATTTCATATGTATCTGATTTTCAGACAAAATCTACACTGACTTCTTGAATTATGTGAGTGGAAATGCCTTTGGTTCTTCATTTAGGTGATGGTATGACTGTTCATGAGCAGTTACTGAGTTAGGGAGAAGTTGGCTTAGTAAGATTTTTTTCTCAGTTAAGGAGAGTTTAAAGAGTTGAGGTTTTATGTTCTTTGTCTCTTTTCAGGATAACATCATATTATTTTTAAGAGGCTGCAAAGAACTGGGACTTAAAGAATCTCAGCTTTTTGATCCTGGTGATCTGCAGGACACATCAAACAGAGTGACCATCAAGTAAGTACAACAGCAGTTTGTGCCTAGCATGTTACAGCCTCAGGTGCATGTGATGTAGTAGTAAATATATAAGAAAGAGCAAAAACACTACAGAAATTTAATTAGCATAAGGGAGAGTAAGTAGAAAGCAGAGGTTTGGGAAACTTTCATTGCTGGAACAAATAGATTGTTCTATTCAACAGATTTTGTCCCAGAGACCTCAACCACAGCTCTATAAAAAAGGACAAACACTTGGACAATGCTCTCAGGCCTGTGGTGACTCTTGGCAATGTCCTGTGCAGGGCTAGGAGCTGGACTTGATGATCCTTGTGGGTCCCTTCCAACTCAGCTTATTCTGTGATTTTGTGAAAATAATGTCATTGTTAGGCAATGAGATTCTGAGGAATTTAGGGGTTTTCCTAATCTAAATTGATGGCATTCTTTTTTTGTCTGTCCACCTAATAAAACATTGTAGTCTGGGGGGAAAAAATCACAGCTCTTTTATTTCAGATTAAACTATTCTAATGGTGCAATACAGGACATTTAGAGGCCTCTCAGACTCTATGAGATGCACACATAAGCATGGTCTCTTCATTTTCCTGCAAGAGCCAGAACTTGGGATACACAGTAATTGGGCTGAGGAAGTGTGTCTGGACTGGAAATGCCACAATTAAATTATTTTTGCACCAAAGCCACACACCCACCACCACACAAATTGTTCAGGCTCCCCACCATCTAAAAGCACAAGCAACCCACGCTTTCATAAAATTAACGAAATTTATAATTGGTGTTATTCAGAAGTTTTCCTGAAAGTTTTGAGTCTATTGTAATATTACAGTTACAACAGAATTTATTGCTCTACAAGCAAATGCTGCTGAGTTGATTGAATGGCCTCATTTCATTTGGCCAAAAAGATCACTAATGAAATCTTGGTCAGACATATCCATTTTAGAAAAGTATGTGGAAACAATTTACTAAATTTCAGTAGCTTTTTTTTTCATTCCTTTCTGGCAATGGAAGCTGGACAAGTTTTCATGGTGTTCAGGCATTGTCTGGGAAAATTCAAAGGCTGTGAACATCAAGTTGGCCAGTGTCCTTGTTTTAAGGAATACCATTTTTTGCTCCTTCCCAAGCTTCTGACTCTACCACGAGGTTATTCTTACCCTCTACATGGCAGTGAGTGGGGGCTATGGGATGTATTTCTTCTAAATTTTATTCAATTAAATAGGTTCTTCATGTTGTCCTGTAAAATCACTACAGTGAATGACTGGAGAGAGTTGCAAAAAAATCTGTGATCTCCATATAAAACCCTAATCTTCATATGAAACCAGAAAGAGTCTTTCTGATAATACCTTTTATCTTTTGGGGTTGAGGATAGATGGAGTACCTTGGTGGAGGCAGGTTGAGAGGCTTTGACTTGGGTGGAGCTCCAAGGAGAGTTGTTCTCTATGTCACTGAGTTAAACCTGGCGTCATAAACCCCCCAGAGCTGGCCTGGCCTCTGCTGCTCATGAGGGCTTCAGAGAAAGCAGCTGAGGAAATGAGCCAAGCGTCTCCCGAGAGCTCTCCAAGTTCACGCTGAGTAGCTGAGCTGAGGTGTACAGGCCAAGCCATGACTGTTGTAGAGAAATATGTTGAAGGCTGTCTTCTGCTAGCTAGTTCCCAAAGAATGAAGGTGATATTCTTCCCTCTTTGTAGACTTCTGGGTGATTTTTTTTAAACATGGTGAAAGTGTTATTTTTTCTGTGGTTAAGGATGAGTATGACTTTATTGCCCATGATTAAGATAATGACAATTTTTTAACCATTTTTTTTCATACAGATATTAATTGAGGCATGCATTAGATCTATTTTTTTGGATCATTCTGCTTATAAAAGTTATGAGCTAATGCTGTAAGGAATTTTTCTGTGACTTGTTAAACAAGACTCTTTTCACTGTTATTTTACTAGGAAAAAAACCAGGACTGTTCTGTTTTTCTTATTGTGTGGGTATTGGTGGCCAAATTTTGGCTTAAAAATATGTTATCAAAAATACTTTGTTTACCATTGCCTATATTTAGGTTTTTTTTGTTGTTCTAACAGATATAAGTGCATTTATTTTTGGTTTTGTCAGATAAACTTTAATGCTGGAGTGGTCTTTCTGTTGCAGTAGAAGACAATTCCACTATAAATAATCAGGAGACAATCTTTAGTAAATATAAAGTGGTCTTGTTTATTTTTCAGCACCTAAATGTGATACATATTTCCTTCATTTCTTAATGTTTTCTTTGCTGGATTTTGAAATGTTGTTTATGTTTGCACAAACATTGTACCCTGTTGTTTTTAACATAAAACTCCCACTCTACCACGAACATAAGAGAAAAAAAAGAATTGAGAAGGATGCTGCTAATGTTCAGTCTGAGTGCTCAAGTATACGTTTAAAAAATAAATGTTTTCCACGGCAGGTTCTGTTTTAAATGGCAGGGTCTTTGTTGCTTTGTCCATTCACTTTGTTCTTTGTAATGTTTGTTTCCACAGAAGCACCCGCAGTATTTCCTTAGTGTTTGGTGATGCCTCTCATGCTTGTTCAGTTCCTTCCAGAAACTGTATGGGTTGCAGAGCAGAATCTGACTGTTGGATAACTGCAGAATGTATTTTAGCAGTGAGGACTTTTGTCTTCCTTTTTTAAGAAATCAGCAACTCTGTTTAAAGGAAATATTTTGGCATTGTCCTACTTTACTGTGGGACCATTATAAACACATTTTCTGTTTGTACTTCCAGAATTCTAATTTAATGATTGAAATAATGGTGACAAAATACTCCCATGTTATGAATAAATGAATGTGTGAACTACATCTTCTTAGCTTTCATGTGTTTCCAAACAGCAGAAGCATTGGGCAGGCTTTTGTTAGGGAAAATGTGATCTGCTGCATACAGCCTCTTGGAAAGTGGGTCTACTTCTGATTTTTTTTCCTTTTTCTTTTTTTTTTTTTTTTTGTGTATGTGTTTGTGTGTGCAACCAGGAACATTGACTGTAGTAGGAAGCTGAAAAATGTAAGTACATCACTTGGAGTTTGTTTTTTTGGTCTGGTTAATCCTGTAATTGGCCTGAGCAAGAATTATGTCAGTAAAAACTGAGTACACATGAATATTGAATCCTCTGAAAGTCCTTCTGAATAAAAACCTAATTGGGTTCTGCTGGAAATTTAGGTGGAGCTGCTATGGCAAAGCAGCCTTAAAATAGAAATAAAATGGAGAACATTTGTCTCTTCTTAGATCCTTCAAGTTAAGCAATAAGCAATGTGATTTCTGTGCTGTCCAGTGTGGTGTTTGCTGGGGACAATCTGACTCACCCATGAAGCCACACTTCTGTAGCCCTTCACAAATATATAGGCATAGAGTATGGTTGCACAAAACATTTAAAATGAAGCAAAATGACCATTAGGTTGAAATACAAGGCCTTACTGTCAGGTGTGCTAGCTTTCTCATTGTTCTTCCAAATAAATGACTGTTTCCCCTGAAAGACTATTTCCATTTAACTTCAATTTCCTGTTAATTTAAATTAAGGGCAGTGGTATTGGATCCTGTAACTGTTAATTAGGAAAGAAAATGTTTAGACTTTGCTGGTCTCAGTTATGTTCTTAAAGCCTCGCAAGCTGTCTGTCCCTAGTTAGATGTAAACTGATACAATTTTTATTTGGTCACATCCCTATAATCTGATAGGAAATGCCAGGATCTTTTCAAATAACAGTAATCATGACTGCCATGACTGCAAGTAAAAAAACCCAAACAAACAATACCAAAACCGCTCCCTTCTCCAAATTATTTCATCCTATCTTTCTCATCATCAGTAGAGTAGTACTTTCTGCACCCAGCACACGAAGTTTTAGGGGATGAGTTCAGCTTTGGTATTTTAACACTCTTTGTGGGCACTGGCTGGATATCTTTGTGCAGATGTATTGTTTTAAAGGTGAAGTTTCAAAAGTATCCTCCATAATGTGCATGTGGGCAATATGTGCTTTCCAGGTGCATGATTCTGCAGCCTCGGCTGGCAGCCAGCCGGAATTGCTTGCAAATGTGAAATTACCTGCTGTTTTGGTTTTGTTTTTCTTTTTGTTTTTAAATAAAGAAAGGAAGAAGAGATTAAGTGATTAAATGTAAGTAAATAAATAAAAATGCCATAACCTTCATAAATGAACTGAATGGCAAAATGAATCGGACGGTTTCCTGGTTGCTAGAAACACTATTATTTGCAAATATTTTTATTCAACTCTAGAACATATACCGTAAGGTTTTTTTTGCATTAAATTTGTCAAATGGTGCTGGTGGAAGGAAGACAGCTCAGATAAAGGTTGTTTCAAGACAAAAAAAAAAATCAGTACTAGGTACACCAACTCCTTTCACTCAGCGCAGTAGTATTGATTTGGATGTGATTTTAAAAATGGAGCAAAAATTTTTGAACATCATTAAAAATGTCACTCAGTTATTTCATGACATGTATACTATTTGTAAACTGAAAAAAACAATAAACTGTGTTTATATATAAAATATGTATTTTACATTATGTACCATAGTTGTTTCTAAACAGAAGATCTGTATGGTGCTGTATCCTTTTCTGACAGGGCCTCAGCTGCAATGCTGCATAATTTCGGACACTACACTTAAATGAAAAATGGGGATGCTAGAGCAAGTTGATAAGAAAGAATCTAGCATGAGTTGCTGAGGAGGAAGCACAGAAGGAATGTGGATGCATGTTTTAGGGAAGAAGAGTCTGAGAGATGTCTGTCTCCGGTGAAATCCCCCCTTGGGATTTCTGCTAGTCTTGTTTCCTTTAGTTCACTATATAGTGTCAAGTATATGGCCCTGTGCCATCAAAACATAAAATACTATACTTCAGTTTATGTAACTTTTTGGATGCAGTTAATGGCAACTCTTACTTATTATTGGTTGCATATCTTTTCCACATCAAAGTATTTCCTGTTTGTTCTGCATTTAAATATTTTGCAATGTCATGGAATATGCCAAAATAATGAGCATTAAATGAGAAAAAGCCCTAAGTTCTAAGGTGATAGTTTGTCATTTTTAACCAGTGAAAAATGCTGAATTGAATTGCCTTTGATGAGCAGTTTCCAGTCCAAATAGCTGCTGCACTATTAAAGACATTGCTCTAAGTGGAGACATATGTGGGTGCAGAGAAGGCCTTTCCCTGCATGGTATAAATGTCAGCATTTTTGGAGGTATTGGATTTGACCATCCTAAGTAGCTTAATTTCTCATATTCTAAAACAAGTGCAACATCAGCATTGTCAGGTCAGGGTTTTTTGCTACTTGCAAGAGGAATTCTTGGTCTTTTTCCCTCACTAGTTTTGAAGTGATTTTTGAGTTACAGAGAGGTATCAAGCGAGAACTTGAATGAAATAACTAACTTTTACCCTGTAGTCTGCTAGAAGCTACAAGGTGCTCATGACTTTTGATTAATCTTGGGCTAAGCATTTCTTAAACTATCAGAAGCCTGGAAGTAAATATTCCTCTATCATCTGGTTACTTACACTAAGGTGATTAAAAATGGGACTCCCTTCTCTGTCCTTGAAATTGACACGTATTCAAAATGCTTTTTAGGCAGGCAGACATTCTAGGTGTTTTGTTTCTTTCCTTGCTCTAAATGGTTTTCATTACTGACTACTAATTTTAGTACTCTTTAGGAATTTTTTCCTATTGAATTTAAAACCAAATATATTTATGTATGTCTTCTAGAAGTTTCAAATATCTTTGTCTAGTTTTTCTACTTAGACCCATTTTTTCTCTTTATTTTCCCAGGCAGACATAACAGTTTTATTATTTTTATTAAAAATACCAGGGAGATAATATGTTGAGTTACATATTTTGTAGGACTGTTGGAATTTTCATAGTTGCCTGATGTATTTATGTTTAACCTTTGACAGACACTTCCCTTTCAGTTCTGATTAATAACAAAATCTTGTGCTGCTGTGCCATTTAGAATACATGAGAGATGTTGCAGGAAAGTAAATTTAGCTACAGGACTGTGTAAATGGCTTAAATTAATTCTTATTAACTTCTGCAGGTATTAGTCACCATTTATTGGCTAGGGAAAGCAGCAAACAGCTGCACGTCGTATAGTGGATCAACCCTGAACCTGAAGGAGTTTGAAGGCTTCCTGGCACAAATGAGAAAGGTATCCTTTTGTTATGTTTTGGGAATGAAAATTTGCTTCAAATTATTACTCCAATAAATTAACTGTTCCTTGCTAAATATGAGAGAAGGGGGGCTGGAGTGCAAATTACTTAGTGAACTTCTACCTACATCAAAAATATTTCTGATTTTACCAAACTCTGAAGGCCACTTCGGCAACCAGCTTTGTGGTGGTATCAGTGATGCAGCAAGTGATGTCAAATAGGGCTTTATTAGAATTGTCATGTGGCTCTGTCATCTTAATTTCCATGTGTTTTGGTTTGAATTATTTTCATTTATGACACCAAGTTTCGGCTAGAAGAGCTGAGACTCAAAAGTAACGTGGCAGGACTGACAAGAGCATATTTTTTTCTTCTTTAAAAAGTTCAGTCTCATGGGCAGCTTTTTTTCGTTTTATGTTGCAACACAAAGCACCAAACCAAAGGATCTAAATGAAGCTGAAGTGGAGGAGAAGGAGATTATGTTTCACCAAGGGCATAGTTACAATAAATCTGTTTTTGCCAAGTTCTGCATTGTGGCTGAAATCATATTTGGTGGTTTATGATGAGCTGATCTCTGTCAGAAGGGAAAAGTTGTGATTGCTGTAGGTGGTTTGGGGACTTTTGGTTGAGCATTCCAGCATGCCCTGAACCTTGACATCAGACACTTAACCCCATGGTTAATGCTAATGGTTAGTGTGGATAACCAAACCTGCCTTTCTCTGGGCTGGAAGGGGGAAGGGGCAAGGAGCAGGCATGGAAGGAGATGGCAGCCACATGTGCTGGCACTGTGTGTGTTGCACGTACTGTTCAAGAAAGGCTGTGCAGATATATTCTGCAGTCCACAAAGCTTCGTGCCTGCTGTTCCCTCTCCACCTCATGTAACATCCATGTCACCAGGCAGTAAGGTCTGGGGGCCATGGGAGACTCTCTGAATTTCACTCTCCTTGAGCTCTGTGCTGCTGCAGCTGTGCCAGCTGCAGTTCTTCATTCTGAGAGTCTCACGGGGCCAGCACCACTGGAGAGGGAGAAATGCTTGTCTGACTGATAGCAGTTCCTACATGCTGGTGTGACCAGAGAACCTTAACTAGATGGGTAAAACTCCTGTTTGTGAGCCCAGTTTCTGTGAACAAGCAGGTGAAAATGGAGAGGAAAAGAGGACATCCTGCTTCTCTGGAGAAGTTTATTTTAGTCTTCATTTTAATGACCTGTGCTTATTGCTTGGGACTTTGGCACTCATGAGTGATATGACTGAGCCGAAACAATAAAAAGATGAAGTAATTACTTTAGTTGTTTAAGATGTGGGGAAGGAGCAGTTCACACTCCAAAGCGTCTAGAAGGTGAAACAAACCCAAAACAAGGGAGGTAGCACAGAAAAACTGCCAAAGTGCAGGTTGTCCAAATGTTAGTGCTGCATGGTATCATGATTTCTTTTTTAATATTTAATCTCACACCACGAGGCTCCTCTTTTTCCAGGTGATATTTACCCATTAAACTAATCATCAGAGCACTCTGGAGGTCCCATCTTGAACCCTTTTGTGGGATGAAATAGGCTAGGGGTAAAAGGAAGTGTCCTCCAGGGAGGTGGTGGTCATGAAGGGCCTGGCTGGACATTGCAGAGTGCTGCAAATTAAGGACAAAAGCAAGAGGCTGGTACTTGATTTGTTGGAAATGTTGAAGCTGGGAGAAGACTAGAGGTCTCATAAAAGCTGAAAGCTATATACGCCTTTAATGCATAAACAGAGCACTTTGCAGTCCTGAGAAGTCTTAGTGTGATGTTGTGAGGCTGCTGGTGACTTCTTTTATCACCTCCCTACTCTTGTAGCCCTGCAGTATTTCCCACTGGCAATTGTGGACTCATATGTTACTGCATTTGAAGAGGATTTGGTTGTAAAATGTAACATGTTAATCATGCTGTGCAACGCTCTGATGTTCTTTATAGCTGAGCTTGAGTGATGAAAAGACACTTTATCACATTCTCTATTGGCATTTTTTCCACAGAATTTAATAACTAAATGGACCATAAATTCAGTCTGGTTTAGGTTTTCTGTTGTAAATCCTCATTACCCTCCTTTTTTAATAAGCAAATCAAAAGACAGCTCTGATGTAAGCTGTCTTGGACTCATCTTTTTTGACTTCTCTTGCTGAAGGGGATATTAATTTCTAATTTTCTTCATGCGACTCTGTTTTTAATTACATTAACTATTTGAGTACTCATTCTTCTTTACTTTTAAACTAGAAATCCCCAGTGACAAAATATACATGGCTTTTTGATTATATGCAGTGGGTGGAACTTCCCGGACAAATGCATCTTGTACTTGTCAGTCACACTTTAACTGCTGCTCAGTGACATACTGTGTTTTTAATTAGATAATATGAGAGACCAACTTGCAGTTGTGTGTTATCAGTCCCACAGATAAGCACATTCCCACTGATAGCATTTGGGAGATGACGTTTGTTCGAGGCAGGACAAGTACCCGTCTGTGTGACGGCATTGTGCTGCCAGGGTGCCTTTGCCAAGGGGAAGGCTGTAAAGAACATGTTTACTGAAGTCTAGGATCCTGTCCTGGTGTCTGCCTCCTAATTCCTAGTGAGCAGCATGCAAAATTAACATAAACAGGCCATTGAAAGTAGGTTCTGCAGAACTCATTAGTTCACAATTGGACTGTTTTCAAACTCTGGGAGATGGTGAATGCAAGATGGGGCTTTTTGCCCAGTTTAAGTCCCTGTAGCTGCTGAGCAGTTCTGTGTCATTCAAATACAGTAATTTAGGAAAATGGAAGTGTGCCTAAAGATTGAGAATAGCTGATTGGTATGAAAGGATGAGCGGATTTAGGGAATTTAGATTTTTTTAAAGATTTTTGGATCGTGTCACAAACGGGATTTTGATAGGATTTGTAGATTTGTTATTGGCTGTGTGTAATTCATGCAGATTTCAGGGAGACAGATTTTTATTTTCTATTGTTTCTATCAGTATTGTAGCTCACTAAACAGAACTGGGAAAGGAAATTACACTGAATTCATTACAACTTTTTTAGGTGAATTTTATCTGTTTTTAGAAAATATTTTTCCTCTGTTTACAGTGAGGTTACTTAATGGCATTACCACAGTTTAGCTTGGCCTTAGGTGACCTTTGCTGCTGCCCTTAATGTGGTATTTTGACAGATTAGTAGTGAGTGGCACTAATTAGGCCCTCTTCCTGAAAAGTTTGCAGGGCATTTGCTCTGGTGTCTCAGTCCCACTTCAAGCCTCCCACTTTTTCAGCAGGGGAGTGTCGGTGTGTTACTGGAGGGCTCTCCACTCCCCATCACTTTCCCAGCAAACACACTTCTTTGTGGAGCTGGCCTGCCATAGCACACTGTGATATTCCTGATTGATCTTCTCATTGGCAATACTGGTGACGTGTAAAACCTTGGCAGCCAGGGACAGTGGGAGCTCTGCTCAATATAACCATTGTGCTTCAGCTAGTGGTAAGCAGGGGGTGCTTCTTAATTAGGAATTAATATTCAGATGCTTCTGGGGGGAAAAAAAACCCCACATTCCAGCCTCTTTGGGTCACAAAATGTCAGTCTGATAATGGCACCCACATCTCTGACTTTACTTACTGTCGGAGGAGAAAAAAACAGATTTATCTCTGAACAAACTTAGATATTTTTGTTTTTTCTCAGTCTGTGCGATTGTAATTAATGTTAAGACACTCTCTAAAACAAGGGATTTATTATAATGCAAGGGTGAGGATGGCTTCTATTGACCTTTCCCTCTGCTGGAGTTTCAGTGTTTTAGTATGTGCTGCTTGCACTGGAAAGAATTTATAATCACAGGGCTGTCAAAGACAACCATTGTTCTCCCTGCTCTGAACATGTGGGTCAGCTACAAGTGCTTTCATATCCCCCAGAGCCAGGAGCTGGCAAAGAGTAAAGAGCACAACTGAATTCTTCTGAGGCATCGGGAAAAGCATTTTGCATATTTTTCATTGCTGATTGCTTGAGAAAGACATCCCTCTTTCATAACAGGAATTTCTCTTCAAGGTAGACGGAGGCTGGGGCACACTGCTTTATTATTTTGCCAAGCTGAAGCAGCAACAAACAAATGCTGTCTGCTGGGGTCCTGGCCAGATTCAATAGATGGGCCAGGAGAGTGGGGGGATCTTTTGGAAAGCAGCAAACTTAAACTTGATGCAGGCACAGCGTTAAAATTTAGTGCCTTTGGCTGTGCTATGGACTGTGGACGACAAGTCAAGTTTCAGGTTACTTTCACTTTTGATCAGTTTATTAGCTGGTCTACTGGAACTTTTTCTCAGTTCATTGTACTAATCTAATGAGAGTAGTTTCTTCTTAAACAGCATAAAATTTTTGTTTATTGCAAAAATTATATTTTGAAGAGAAGAAGGGGCAAAATCCAAGGAAACCCTTTTTTGGGGAGGAGATTTTTAGTATTTGGGAAGATGCTTTGCTTTTTGATGTGCAGTGCATCTCAGGAGTATGTCAGTGCCTTCTTTATGGAGCGGTTCCTGCTGTATTTCCATGTAGGAAACGGAGGATATTGAGAGCCCCAAGCGCAGCATTCGTGACAGCGGCTACATCGACTGCTGGGACTCGGAGCGCAGCGATTCCCTCTCCCCGCCTCGCCACGGCAGAGATGATTCCTTTGACAGTCTGGACTCCTTTGGCTCCCGCTCGCAGCAGACCCCGTCTCCAGATGTAGTGCTCAGAGGGAGCAGTGATGGTGAGTCCCAGTCACAGCGTGGCACATGCCTTGCGACAAAGAAGTAATAATGTTTCTGTAATAAATGTGCCATTCAGAAGCTGGACACAGCCTCTGCGTCGGGCTGATCCTGTGGGAGAACTCTGTGAATGCTGATCTGCGTCCCAAGGTGTAGGTGACTTTGCCAACAACTTACCTGGAGTTTGTCTCAAGACAGTGTAAGCGTTGGGAAATGAGTTACATCATTGCAGTGTAATTTTATGATGGGAAGAGTGCTTTTCTGGGTTTTGGTGTAAGAGGATGCTATGCAGACTCATTTTAACTTATAAACTAGGCTGAAGCAAGAAATAAAATTGCAGGAACAGAGTGTAGTGAATTGTAGTGAATAAAATGTTTGCTTAATTAAATGCAGGGCAGATAAATGACATAGAAGTATCTTGAAAATGTCTGATACTTGACAGAGTTTGGAAGTCTGATGTATGGCATATTACCAAATGTCATATTTGTTTTTATGGCATTTAGAAAACTGGGTAAATTAGTACTTCCCAGCATCAGAGCTCTGTACATATTTGTGAGAGGACATGCAGCTCTAGGCATACAGAAGGGATGCTGCTTCTCTGCTTCTCTGCCCTTTCTTTTCTGATTCCAAGAGGTTTTCAGAGGCTTGTAAACACAACATGATGGATGAAGAAGGATTTGCTAGGGATAGGTGTGGAGCATGCACTTAGGTTACCTGTCATGAGAAGGATTCTGGTTTAGGACAAGAGGATGTATGATTGAGGCTCTCTCTGTGCGGTTACATTCCTAAAGAACAGATGAATAAGTCAAACTTCATCATCAGATGAAGTTATGTTGCACACATGAATCACTTCTCCTTAGTAATGTTGTTTATTTAATTTAAAAAGGAAAGGCAGGAAGACTTTTTGGTAGGAACCAGATGTTCATACCACTTTTGGCAGTGTGAAAGAAACTGGTGCTAATCATAACCGGACACATGAGAGATTTCCTGAGTTGATGGGGAACTCCTTAGAACTGGAAAGCTGGCAGGGAGAGCTGGTATCACAGTAGAACTATGAAGGAGCTCTGGGAAAATCAGAGCTAAGATCTGCTCTGCTGCTCTGAGTGCCCTGTGGTGTTTGGGCTGTTACTGATTGACCATCCAGAATGAGCTACTGGGGATGACACCCTGAAACAGCCTCATGACCCCTCAGACACTGAGCAGAGCACAGACTCCACATTCTAAAATGTTTTCCTGCCTTCTCAAATGAGACACGCATGGCGTTGGCAAATAGGAACACCTCATATGTCCTAATCTAAAAGTGTTGTTGCTCTGTCCTGGGTGCTCAAGGGATGTCCAGTGTCCCTGCTTACCTGCAGCTGGTAGGCAGCCAGTTACATATGTCCTGTAGCTGCTTCCTGTCAAAGTCTGCTGTATTACCAGATTTTGGAAAGGTTTTGTGATTGTTTGCCACGGATTGTTTGCTAAGACCTACTGTCTTGTCACATTCCTGAGTCTGTAACAAATACAAAATAAGAAGAAAGCACAAAAAGCTTGTTCTTAAAAATTGGTCTTCAACCAGGGTGCGTGCAAATGCTGTGTGCACATGTATGGTTTGTCCAGCCAACACTTTCTAGTGTGTCCTATTATCCCTGCTTACTGCTGCCATAACTTCCCAGCTGTCTCCTCCAACAGTTGCAGGTGAGGTGTAACTTGGCTGACCTCTTTTATGTTGAACCTCTTCCTGTGGTCCCAGCAGGCCAGTGTTTTACTCAGCTGTGAGTAGTTTTTGATAGAAACAGTATATATTGGACTCAATGGTCTTAGAGATCTTTTCCAACCTAAACGATTCTATGATTCTATATGCAAAGTTGGATGGAGGAAAACATTTTGCTTTCAATACTTCTTTCTCCATTCAAATAGGAGCTATTTAAACCAAAATAATATTATTGTGAACTAAAACTATGATTCCTTCTACTCCTAGGAGGAAAAAAAAATTAATGGATGTTATTTAAGTGATCCTAAGGTGATCACTGTTTAGGTGGAAGCAGTAAGTAACACTACCTCCACAAATGCCATCTATGATTAGTCTCACTGTTGAGGAGCTACTCTGGTGTTCCATGTAGAGCCTGTCCCTTATCAAAAAGCAGACAAAAGCAGTGGTGGAGTAGAACAGTTATTTAAAACACAGTAGAATTGCAGACTGAACCGCCTTTAGAGTTGCTGATGAATAAAACCCTGTGCTTGGCCAGCAGCTGGGCATGGATCCTTTTAAGAAGGATCTGTGCATGTCTGTAGTGTATAATTGCCTGTTACTACTTGTGGAAACTGCCTGCTGCTGCTTCTACTTGGAAATGCAGAACAACAAGGTTATAAATGTAGAGCACAGCTGCATCTTCCATTTGCTACTTTGGCTTCCAGTACTTTTTTTTCAAATTTGAGCTGAAAATAATTTCACGAGTAAAATATGAATAATTAAAGAAGCTGTTTTTCTTTGAAGCACTCAGCTTGGGGATGCTGGTAGGCACATCAGCAACGAGGGAGAGGAATGTGTTCCAGTTCCTCTGCTGCTTTGGTTATCTATTCCAGCATTTCTCTCTGCCAGTTCAAGAGTGGTTTTCATGTGTTACAAAAATAGAGCATACTCAAAAGCAAACAGAATAGCAAATAACAGTAAGGGATCTTTTTCATATCTTTCAGTTACTCTGTGCCCTGCTCTGTCTAATGACACTACAGTTCTTCAAACCTCAGCTATCCTCAGACACCCATGATTCTGTGATCATATATCCACTTTTTGTTTAGACATAGACTCAGGATACCAATTGTGGTGCTAGTTGTCATAAGTTCTAAACAAAAACTCTTCAAGCAAAAGATTACTGACAAAAAAATTCATTGTGATTTTTGTCTAAGATTCATTTCCATCCTGTCTTGTCTTTTCTTACTGTTCATTTTCACTCTGCTTTGTCTCTCTCCAAGCAAATAATAACTCAATCTACTGCAAAAGCTCTTTGCAAATAACATTCCTAGCATATTTAGACCTCTTTTTCTTCCCCCACTTTGAATTATACACAAGCTACTTGTGATTTTTATGACTTCATTGTTTTCAGTTGTTCAGGACGTAGCACAGTGAATTAGCTATTAATTTACTAGTGTGTTGAATTGACAAGAGGACACAACTTGGGTGGCTTCCCTTCACCCCGAAAAGGGGAACAGGTAATTGCACATGCAAGTGCTGCAAAGGGGCCAAGGACCAGAGACATCCAAGTGTCCAAAGCTGGAAGAACACACCAGTGTTGATGGGACAAATGGCTGAACACACTCCATTTCACTCTTCAAACCAGGGCACGTGATGAGGTTACACTGCTGGGAGAAAACTGTTTGCAGAACTTTGTGGAATTATTTTAAAAGCCTCGTGATGGTGCAGGAAATGTAGTGAATGTCTATGAAGTGGCTTCCAAAATGTCTATGAGAGCAGCTCCACACTGCAAATGCTCTTTAGGGTGTTTGTCCTACAATTTGGGAGTTTCAAGTCAGAAACTTGCCTAAGTTTCAGTGTTTTAAATGGGCTGTAAATATCAGGAAGCTTAGTTCATTTGAAGGAAATCAAGTAGTCACCCAGCTCTGTTAACCTCGAATCTTATTCTCTCTGACTCTTGATTTTTCTCTCCCATTTTATTTCTTCAGTGTACTGATGTAACCTCTAAATCCCGAGTTTACTTCCCTCTCTCCTTCCACCTTTCCACTGGGGGATCAAGTCTCTGTCTATTTTGCAGTGTTCTAGACTGACTGACTAAGCAACCAGTGAGACTGGACAGAGACCATTGAGCCTTCTGGTCTATAGCAGCTGATGATGTTCTCAGGTCTTGACCAAAGATGATGCTGCCTATGTTCAAATTGCCATATTAATGTGTGTGTGGAAACAGCCACATATTCCTGCTATTCTGTAGCTGTACAACATGGAACACTTTCTTGCTTTTGCTTGAGCTAGGCACATATAAATCTAGGTTCAAGAGTGTGAATCAGGTCAAGCATGCCCTTATGTACAGCTAGGAGCCATCTGGGCTTTAGGCAGGTAAACCTCTGTCCCATGTGATTGACAAGTCTGGCTTAGTTTGAACCTAAGGTTTTTTGATGTGACCTGAAGCTGAAAATGAGTTTTTCAGGGAATGATGGAAAGAAGATTATTGTCTGTGTACATGGCTGCTGCCTTCAGTGACTTATTTTAAAATACAAATGCAGGTAAGAGTGGCTAAATGTAATTCTTTGGTGGTGTCTTCTCTGGTTTACAGTTTTAAAAAATGTAACTGTATGAAAGTGAAAATAAAAAGGATTTTTTTTCTCCTTCCTCACTAGGGAGAGGAAGTGACTCAGAAACTGACCTGCCACACAGAAAGATGCCAGATGTGAAAAAAGATGATATGTTGGCGAGGCGGACCTCACATGGTGAACCTAAATCAGCTGTGCCTTTTAACCAGTACCTCCCAAACAAGAGTAATCAGACTTTCTATGTACCTGCTCCTCTTCGGAAAAAGAAAGCTGAGCGAGAGGAGTACCGAAAGAGCTGGAGCACAGCGACTTCACCACTAGGAGACAGACCTTTCAGGTAAGACTGGCCTGTCCACCTACTCCTTTCCTCAGTGATGATGCTTTAACACTTGCCCAATTTTCACTCTTTTCACAAGGTGTATGGTACTGTAATAAATCTCTTGCTGGTCTGGTACTGATAAGTAGTTTTTAGCAACTGGTGAAGCTAGTAGAAAAGCAACAAGTGGAAAATCACTGTCGTGGTGTCATTATTTACCATACAATGCAATGTATAGCTCATGATTGACAAGATGTTAGTTAATGTAAGTAACATGGATGTTGAACTCAAACCCCAAGGCTGGAAAAAACTGTTCTGGACAATCTGTTTCAGTTCTCAAGACAGTTATGGACAAATGATACTTAAAACTAATGTTGGATATATTAAATCAAAATAGATAACATTTTTGCTGTGTTTTTTTGTAAAATCTATTTATTTGTTTGTTGTATTTTATACACCAGTATGGCTTGCGCAGCTGTGACTCTGTATTTCTGTATGTTGGTTTTGTCAACTAATACTTCACTTTTGATTTGGGCTAGGAACTTCCTCTAAAGACCATAATTAACTTCCCTGGTTATTCATCAGAATTCATCCTTTGGCATCATGATTTCAGCAAAATGTGCTTTTAAGTGTGCATGTTTTAGGCACAGCCTACATTAAACAACCTTGTGTAATTCAATAGCAAGCCCCACCCTGAAACCGTAGAAGAAGAACTGAATGAAGCCTCAGGACTGTGTGAAAAGGAGAAAGTGGCCTCTGTGGCTCCTGAAGCAAGCTCCCTTAAAAATCAATTAGGTTTGAATCAAAGTGAAGAAAACTCCATTGACCAGTCTCCTTCATGTAGTGCAAAAGAAATATCAGCACCCAAGGGGAAAGATGAAGAAGAGATCAGAAAGTTAAGAAGACTTGAGCAAGCTGGGATTAAGGTCATGTCAGCAGCCCAGCGCTACGGCAGGTTAGCCCAACGGTGTGGGAAATTGTGCACGCTTCACAATTTTAAGATTGGCTGAAGTGTGGGCTTCCTTGATCCGCTGTGATTTCACATCTCCTAACAAAAATCCAATCTGCTAAGCACTCACAATTGCTAGTGAAGGTCTTGGTCTGAAAAAGCTTGTGATGTGGTAACTGTGGTATGCAGAGTTGTATGATGCTAACTGCATTTGTGCTGAGAAATTGTGTTCTCTTACA
This sequence comes from Rhipidura dahli, assembly GCA_013399225.1. Classification (NCBI taxonomy): domain Eukaryota; kingdom Metazoa; phylum Chordata; class Aves; order Passeriformes; family Rhipiduridae; genus Rhipidura; species Rhipidura dahli. Next base: position 1,052,320 of record VXAC01001425.1, read on the forward strand.
GCATAATGTAAACAGGCTCCAAGAAAACTACTACACAGACTACTTGCACCTTCCACTTAATGCTTTCTTGTATTAAAATAAAATATATAGAAATCTACATTAAAAACACCTGGACTAGGTAAAAGTTTCAGGATTTTACATTACTTGTTGCTGGTGGGATGGTTTAGTTTACTGAACCACACTTTTTAGGCGGTTGAATTTTTAGCTGTGTTAATAAATTATGCATTTATTTTTATTGGCAGGATCTATAAAAGCACTGTGCTTGTTAACACATGTACCAGTCAAAATATGGAGTCACAGTTCAGCAGACATAATTTGACTGACTTTAGAATGGAATATGTGGAGTTATTCACTTATCACCTATGTTATTTATCTTTGGATGTTGTTCGATTTGATATTTCCTATTCTTTAACTTGAGAGCTAAATGATGGCTAGGTTCACAGCCCTGATGATGATGCCTTTCCATCATCTCGATCTCTTCTGCTCATGGGGATGACCTGCAAAGTAGAGTTTTAGCTAACATTTCAGTTTAGGCACTTATAAATGATCAAAATGGTTCGGCTAAAGGGTGGATGTCCAAATGTCCTCTTGTGCAAAACATTTTGTTTTGGGTTGTGGGGTGAAATCCTAACAGTGAGTAGTTTAGCAGATGCTGTTCTACAGTCTGGGCTTTGAAATGTAGTAGGAAGAAATGCAGTTCATATGTAGTAGTTTATTCATAGTACAGTGAAGCTTGTGTGCTGCCACACACAGATGGGCCATATGCAGATGAAATAATCACAGAATATATGCTGTCCATACAATAAATATCCTCTTCTCAGGTCTGCTTCACTGTTGTCAAGCTAAACCAGTGTTTGTGTCTAGTTGTGGGGTATTACTTCTGACAAAGCCCAGTACTAATATTGAGGAACTATTTGGCTAAATAGGGAACTAAATTAGTTCTTCAGTCTCACTTAGTATGCAAGTTGACTGGGAATCAATAAACCAGTGGGGTATTAATGTAATCATGTTCCAAGTCCAAGGCTCCAGTATTAATGATAGTAATGTAGTAATATGTAGTAAAATGCACTAATTGCTTGTGTTTAGAAGTGTAGTGCATAACAAATAGTTCTGTTTGCATTTGGAGGATGCTCACCACATTGAGAGATCCTTTCCAACTCTGTGCTTGATTTGCTGTTTTGATGTCCACAAAGGAAGGATGTGTGAACAAAGATGTGGTTCTTTGCTTGAAAAATCTGTTGTCCTGACTGGGCTTATGGAGAAGGGAGGAGAAATAACAAGTCATTTTTCTTCCCTGCTCTCAGTGGAAGCAACTTGTGGAATTTGGCAGCTGGAAGAAGGAGGAGATCATAGTTTTCTGTCCCAGCTAAGGGTCAAAGAGCAGAGGTTTGTAACCCAAGCTTCACTGTAGTGCAGTAGGAGCCTGCTTCTGGGGGCTGTAGGAAGACACAGCAGAAAAGACACTGGGGGCAGCAGTCTATAAGGAAAATTCTTTGTATGTGGAAGAATAATGGGTGAAGAGAAGAATTGAGTAATTGCACTTTAGAATACAGGGGAGTGTTTAATCATATTTCTAAATGTCTTATTATTCTCCTCTGTTCTTTGAACATCTCAATTTTATCTCTCTTCTTGGTATTAAGTTCAATTTTCCATGCACTAATGGCACTCAGCAATTCTCAGTCCCTCTTGTTTCTGTATTCTGATTTTTTTCTTTTGCCCCTCTTATTTTGTCGTCTTTCTCTGATACCAGCCTCCTTTTTTTTTTTTACCTGAGGTTGTCAGTTTTATTTTCATTTCTTTGAGTTGTTTACAGGCTGTTTCTTCTCAACTTACTGACCTCTGGAGGACACCCACTGTGACTTTTGAGTTCTACAAGGCATCTAATTGTTCCTAAACCTTTAACTCAGTAGGGGACCTTTCTGAGTCCTGAACAGGAAGGATTTGAACTTGTATGCAAATGTAGTTTTTGCTTGGAGTCTAAGTGTTTATCTCCATTGCAGTAGCATGTTCAGGGGCACCTTCACTTAGCTGAATTAGATGCTCTACCAATGCATGCCAAAAAGCAATTCCCCTTCCCAAAAGAGTTTAATGTCTATATTGTGTGTTGTTTTATTGATATGTGATCCTCCTTGCTTGCTTTTTGCCTGCACATCTGTCTCTTATTTGCTATATTGTATATGAAAGGTAAGGGTCACATTCATGGAGACACCCTAAAAAGAGGATAATTAAGTGCACTGAAAGAGTTGATGCAGAGGAGAGTTTAAGAGAGAAATGCGAGCAAGCGTTGATGATACGTTTGTTGCAAAAGGAAAATGGATTCTTACCTTGACAGAGCATAGGCATCCAAAACCCTTCCATTGTGCTGAAATGCAATATATTGTCCACAAGCCTGTGTGAGACCTTGCTTCAGAGAGTTCAAATGCCTACAATTGCTTTGGAAGCACTTACTGTACCAGCACAGACCCATTTACTGTTTCTGCAACAGCTGGAGCTGGGTGTGCAAGAGAAATTTGCAGCTAAGTCTACTCTTTAGAGTCTTTGCTATCTATACTGTGATAAACTGGCCTTATAAAAACACTTTTGAGACCATCATAAACTGTTTTAGAAGACCTCAGAATGTCACAGTTAATGTAAGTGAACGGAAAATATTCTCAACCTAGAAGCTGATTACTGAAGTCTAGTTATATACTAAAAGCTGTAAATTTCTCATTGCAATGACTCACAGTTGTACTTTTGAGTACTATAAGTCAATATTTCTTTGTTGCCAAAAACACTGCTCTCAGAAATGCTACATTTAATGCTTTCAAGCTTCAGTCTCATTGGTGGACATGATACTGAAAACTCCAGTAGTATTTGCTGAATAATCACTTGGTTAGCCAGCTCTTTCTGAAGCTGTTGTAAACACAAATGTTCACAAGGAAGAGGGGCAGCAGTTCCCATTTGGAGTGCTATTGTTGTTCTGTTGCCTTAAATGAAATCTTGATCCTTCCGAGAGATCTAAGGAAAAAGTTGCCTTTAGCTAATTTGAGACCATACTCTCCAAATCACTTAACAGGGTATCCTGTGTTTTGCAGCATAAGAAGGCAAAGGCAGACAGTTTCATAAGTCTTTTGAGCCTGAGCCAGGCTGGTCTGCAAGGGATGGTTTATGGCTTCCCCATAAGTTTCTCCAGAAAGTTTGTGGAGCAGTACTTTGAAACGGCAGCTGAAAAGTAAAATAAGTGATGTATGTAGTAGGCTTCAGGGTTTTAAAATGTTTTAAATGCTTTTAAAAAGCAGCTAATTATAGGACTCCTTATATTTAAAATAGTAGAAAAACTCAGAGAAACCCCTGAGCTATTCAGATTTCCTTTCTTAATGCCAGTCTGTTTAATCCTTTGTGATCCCCTCTATTTTTCTTTGTACACCAAGGTGTGCTACATGAAAGAGCCAATGCCTACAAACATACTGCATGGAACAGTCCTTACTGCCCAGCTTCCTAAAATATCAATACATGCAATTCAATTTTTAAATGGGAGAGTTGCCTAGCTCCTGCCATCTGTCTTTTCAGTTTGCCTAAGAGTATTGAGCCTAACAAGCCAAAAGAAGCTTAATCTTTAAGGGTACCAGCTGTCAAGTGTCTTTATTTTCGCAATCTTCAGTAAGCAAGGCTGTGTTGATAGCAGTTGTGTTTCTGACGAAGGCAGGTGGCAATGTTTTCCAGCATGCCAGTGCCACTGGTGTACTGGTGCTATCATTGGAGCTACTCTGTCAGCATTGGCATAGAGGGCTTCCTCTGTGGGAAAGGAAAGGTTAATTAGGAAAAGAATCAATCATGGATGCATGTGAGAAGAAAGAAGTTAGGAATACTGCGGTAGACGGCCTCAGTGATTACTCAGATGGAGTTGTTTTGAATAGAGCTATTAAGAAAAATGCCAAATATCTGATATTTCAGGACTCAGCAACATTTGCCAGGGATTAGGTATTTGCATCACATTTCTTCCTTTGTCTGAAGTGTTCAAGAAGATTAATACTGCTAGTTATGGTACTACATTCACTGCATCTCTTGTGCTAAAATTTTTTCTTCCTGATTCTTCCAGATATAGCTAAAATAAGTAAAGGTCCAACATGCTGGTTTTTCTATGTAAAGTCCTTGCGGATTTGCTACGTGTGTATGATAAGTTTCACTTCTAGCTAGGCTTTGTGCAGTCTAACAGCAACTCAGAGCATTTTTGATTAACTGTGCTTGTTTTTTGACCTGGAGATAAGTGCTGCACTGCCCTCTCCTTCCCTGGTGCATCAAGAGCTTTATTTAATTTTGCTCTGTGTCAGTAAAACGCCAGTACGTGAAGACAGTGGAAGAACCCCAGACATCATCCTTCGCAAGGACAATCCCTTCATGATACATTATCAAGGAAAGGATTCTGGTTCAGAAGATGAAGCAGCCAGCAGAGTTCCTGATTTAGAAAAGGATGACTTTGCCACCCGGAGAGCCAGAATGAATCAACCCAAACATACAGTTCCTTTTAACTCCTTTTTAGTTGGACCCTATACAAATAAAGAGAAAGGTAAACTGGAAGATGTTAAAAAGCCACTGCAGATGGAAAAAAAGGAACATGCAAGGTGTGCATTCGTGGTCTTATTCTTTCAATTATAATGCCTAATTTCACCATGGCATATTGCTGTATAGGCCTAAAGCCGTCTTGGCTACAAAAAACCCTTACAGGTTAAAGTACATGCAAATGCTTTATCATAAAGTGAACTGAGCTAATTTTTTGTTAGAGTATGAGGAGAAGTTTTAATTGGCTGTGCGTGTAAATAACATAAAGGCAGGACACTTGTTATCGAAGCTCATGAGACAGCTCATGAGTGTGAGTAGTGGAGAGTAAACTTAGAAAGTATGTTTTGCATCTCAGCCCTTTTTCTGATCACTTTCAGTGCACTTTTCTGGGTTCATTTCTTTCATCTCACGCTCTTTTAATAACCTGCATAAAACATGGACCAGGGGAATCTTTAGTTACGGCACTGAATGTACATGCCTGCTGTACTGCACTGAATTATGTTGCACGTGGTCCTAATGTGCCTTATGCAGCATTGCTTTGGGAAATGGATCATGGGTTACAAGGCTTCAGCCTAGAAAATATCCTCTTTCTTCAGTTCAGTGATACAGACCTTTAAGAAGCTGCTGAACACAAACACCTGCTAGGTAGAGATCTTTTTCAGGAAACAAATATCTTTGTTTTATTCGGGCAAACGGGTGTGATTCTAGGTAAAACCACTATATACACATTATGGGGAACCTTGACTGTAACAATTGGTATGTTCAGAAAACTTCTTTTAATATTTAGGAACTCTTGTCAACAATATCAAATGTGCCACTCTGTTGCTGGTAATTTGATTATGTTAACATCTTCTAATGACTACTTTGGCAGAACATCTGAGGAACACCTAACCAAATTTTAATAGTCCAATGCTATTGACATGACTCTAGGATCAAAGAAATTCTGTAGTGTGTTTGAGAGCAAACTTGGATTCAATGTGTGAATAATATGCAAATGAGATATTTGTGACTATTTAAGAGAAAGCTTATTGCAGAAATGCTTAATATGGTAATAGCATAAAGATTTTTCTTACTTAAGCTGGGAATAGAAGTTCACGTGAAGAAGTGGTCTCAGAAGAGTGTGAATAGGGTAGTATATCTTCAAATGATTCATTCCATGTTTACTTCCTAAAACTAATGTGAAACTAATATTATAAATTCAGTTTTATCTTCTTGAGCTCTGAACCTCTTCTTTTGACACTGATTTATAATTGCTTCCCTGAAATATCTTTCCTTGCTGAACTTGAATGTGTATTAAAATAGAAGAAGACGGGTGCACATGACATCAGTGAGTCAAATAGTTCCAAGCAAAGAGAACCCACTTCTGCAAAATGAGAAGACTGAGTCAGAGGAGGAGCAACAGGTGAAAGAGCCCGATAATGAGAGAGATGATTTGGCAAAACGGAAATCTCAAAGCATCCTTCCTCAGCTACAAGAAGATGTGATTTTTGTCAATGCCTCTATAACAAAAGCAGATCTGGAGACATGGAAAAGATTGAAACTTTCAGGGGAGCCCAGGTATGGTTTCTGCTTGTGGGCAGGATTGGCACCCTGGGAAGCATGTTTGGTTTGCCACAATCTGCTGTGTGTGCTTCTGATTTTAAACTTGAAGAATGCCTTGTCAACAACCAGTCCTTACCTATTTCACTTTCCAGGAGGAATCCAAAAATCTCTACAGAGATGTTGTCTATCATGAAATGAAAGTGTGTCCATCATTTAGAGCACTATGTTAGTTTTATGGTCACTTTTCTTGGGGACACTCTTAATACAATATCAGAAAGGTCCCTCTTGTCTTTTTGGCTGAATTTGCTTTGAAGCTGCTTGAAGTTGAACAGCACAAAGTTCCAAGCAGTACCACTGATACAGTAGCAACTACGTTGCTCCTTACCAAGCTGTCTCCAGGACTTGGGGTGTTTTATACCTTGGGAGTATTACCTGAGGATCAGCACCTTTGCATTAATGTCTCTATACTATTTTGAGACCTGTGATGATACATTAGCATAGCAGTGTACTCCAGTGCTGTGTAAATACACCAGCACTGTTTCACACTGTAGCAGGGCTTTCAGGAGCCTTGCTGCATAGTGTTTGTGTGCTCTTGTTGTTAGCAAAACCTCTACAAAGGGATCCAGTATAAAGCAGTTACTCTGAGCTGTTTCTCCATGGAGATGGACTATAACATAGGCAGGTGATTTGTGACTCCAGTAGGAAAGGATAACAACTCCTAGCCTTCCTGTTTAGGTGCATGCTGTTTTGCAATTAAAGATGGCTGTCTGTACTGGCATTCTTCTAACAATGTGGTTTTTATATGTAACGTTAGCTCTAATAAATCAAAACTCAATCATTCTTTCATCCTAAAGATATTAGTAGTCTCTCCGTTACTTTTGAAGTGATTTATTAAAATCAGGATTCAGAGAGCTTGGTTTAGGGTAAGTGAATTGCCCTTGCTTGTGCTCCCATGCCACTGTAACTCCCTCATGCCAAAGTGAGTTCTAGTTCTATACAGTTCCATATAGTGCATGGCTGGGGTTTATGTGAGCAGATAAGGAAACTGTGGCTTTGTTAGGGTAAACAACTACATTTGGAAAGTGCCATACGCTACCTTCCTTGCCCTTAGGATGTGCTTCCATGGATGTTCTCCCAGACTTTTCCCCAGAGATCTGCAGTATCTTTGGATTTTTTATGTCATTTGGGACTCAGTATGCCACAACTCTTTATACCCCTGTCCTCAACTTTTAAAATAAAATGCCTTCAAAACCTTAGGAGCATTTAATTTGTTTTATTCTGAGGGTCTCATGTTGGGGGCATTCTTTTATTCCTCATTATGACCAGTGAAGAAGATTTCAAATGTTCCAGCAACACTCTACCACCAGCTGATGCCACGGTGAAAGCAGTAGCCCAGGATGATTTTGCTGTCCGCAAAACCAGAGCAAACAAAAAGGCTGGTAGCCCCAAGCAGAAGTTTGTGCATTTTGGGCCAGTAACTGAGATTGATCAACAGAAATGGGACAAGCTCGTTATTGGCAGAGCTTCATCCAAGAGTGGAACAGAAGAGGAAAGCAAGAAAGACAACGTGGAGAGTCACTCTGGTGTTGAAAACTCCCCTCCAACCACTGCTGTCAGTCTTGGGTTTGCTGAACACAGCAGTGACGTATCTGAGCCAGAAAATGAGTCCAGGTATTCGGTGTGGCTTAAGAAGTGCTACTGAGCTGTAAATGAAACCTGTTCTTGCCAGATGCTGATCTGCATGGGAGTGCACTGCAGCATAAACCTAAGAGCTGTTTACGTGCACAGCCTTGCTCAGAAGACATCTGATGTCTTCACAGTATCTTAACATGTTTAGGATTGCACAAAATGCTGCACACAGGTCTTCTGAGCACTTGCTCAAAATTTCTGATGGGCAGTGAAGTCAGTGGTATCTCAGAGGGTGAGCTTCATGATCTTTCTGCAGCTTGAATTCCAGCAGCTTTGCTCTGCCTGCTTTCAGCACATTAGGAATTTGTCATTCAGCTTGCTGGCCTTACTGATCTTCAAAAAATGCTTTTTTCAGACCTAATGGATTTACTTTCTTTTTGAAGATGGTGTACTGCTGCTCTGTGTTTCTGCCATTTATCTGGAGAAGAATTATCTGGGTGGTTAACACATTAACAGATCTTTCTTTGGCATTTCTCTAATCACTCAGTCTGTGGCTGCAGTAAGAATTTTTAATGAATGCTTTTAGCAAGCAATTCATTCAGCTACCTTTGTGTGTTTGTAAAACATTTGCAAACTGAGTTAGACAACTCCTTTTCTTACCTTTCATTTGACCCGAGAATGTTTTGTCTGTCTCACCCCTCCTCTCATTCTCATCACTAGTGAGGGTGGAGTCAAGTCAGGTACAGATGACTCTTGCAGGAGAATTCCATCACCTGTACCAGCTTCTGATGTCACCTCTGAGAAACAAACCCCATGGAGTTTGAGCAAACAGCAAGAAAGCACCAAGGAAGAATGTGACAGGAATTTACCAGATATTGAGAGAGATGATATGTTGGTTAGAAGGATGGGAACTTTCCCAAGGCGTACCACTAGCTCCATTCCCACACATTGTCCTCCCCTGTCAGTAGCTCCTCATCTGCTGCAGCAGCAGCAAGAGGAGGCTGTAGCTCGTGAGAAGGATTTGAAGACTCTGCAGGAAGGAGAAAGGTCAGAGAACAGAAGCAGATCCCTCTGAGCCTGGTTTGTGTGTGGTGTTTGTTAGCTTGGATCAGTCAGCAATGTTGTCCCATTCTTCACATGGGCTTCAAAGATGTGTTTTACTCATTCATCATGGCATGTGTTCTGTTTTGTAAAATTACTTACAAGAATGTATCCTATGAACATAAAACAGACTGTTTTCTTTCATAACATTTAAGTACTTCAGTTGTTAATTGCTGTTCAGCATGAAAATAGTCTTTCATCTTTTGGGGGTATGTCTTTTGCAAACCATGGTGCTTTGTCTAGATTTTTATGCCAGCCTCCAAGTGAATAATTTGTCGCATAGAGTTGTATGCAATTCCCAGCTTCTAACAAATCACCTACATAAGTGTGGGGTTCAACATGTTTTCCTCTGGTGCTGTGGCTAAAGATGCCTAGTTTGCCTGGCTGTCCATCACTCTGAACTTTGTCTTGAGTAACAGTACCTCACATTGCCTGAGCAGCCACCTGCTTCACAAGCAAGCATTATCATGGAACAGTGTCACTTGTCTCTCTGAGCAGTACTGTCACACGAGAAGAGAGCCAACAACAGCTTGAAATCCCTCAGCTGCAGAGTGATGGAACAGAAAACAACATGAAATTTCCAGACCCACAAAGAGATGACATGTTAGCCAGAAGAACTGGAGCTTTTCTTAAACAGCCTGGGCCCAATGTTAAGCAGTTCCTTCCCATGCCATTTTCAAAGCAGCAGAATAAGCAGGGCACAGCTACAGAACTTGAGAAGAAAATCACGAGGTAAGAAAGTTTTTCTCTGTGCCTTTTAGCTGGCCCTGTGGGCTGTTTGTATCTTCCTTTATCAGGAAGATTTCTGGTGGCCCAGTAGTAGCTTTTTTCATGCTCAGTTCTGTGCTGATTCTTTCTGCTCAGCAGAAGGCAGTAGAAGGTTTCTGGCCCTTTTACTAGAGCCGTGTAGGTGCTCAGACCAGAGCTCTACCAGATGCAAAATTCTAACAGTGTGTGGAAATAGATCTACCTAGCAATAACACTTGCATTAAATTTGCAGAGGTTTCTGCTTAAATATAAGAGGTAATCATCACAAATGTTTCCACCTCGAAATGGATATGCTGGATGTAGTAGGTTAGATGATTTTCTATGGCTTAATTAGTGCCAGTAACTTCCTAACAGCAAATCTAGAAATCCCAAGACTCTTTCTGATAATGCTCAGTGTCTTTCTAAGCACCTTTGTTCAGGTATTCGAGTCTGTGTGTGTCTTGAAACCTTTGAAAAGAGTAATCATTTGGTGGTTGAGCCACATGCAAGCAAGAGTGGAAAGGTTCTTACTCACCAGCCTCTTCAGAGTACATGAGGAGAAGGATATGCATGCACCTGTACAGACAAGAATGAAAAACTACCTTAGAGTAAGCTCAGCCAGGAGAAAACAAATCTGTCATCTACTATAGAATTCAACAGTGGCTTAGTGTTGAAAAGACCTTAAGTTGAATATCTTGGTTAAATTATGGACTTAATACTTTAATTTTCAGTGGTGTCCTGGAGAGTTTATTTTCTGACTTAAAAGAATGGTACAAGCATTTGACTGTTAAAATGATGGGTTTTACTCCTGCCTCACTTAGCTTGTCCCCTGTCAGCTATTTGGGTTTGTAGGAGTTGTTCTTTGTTAATTTATAGTTATACTTTTCATTATGTATATATGTGATTTTTGAAATGTTGCTTAATATATCCCTTTGCCCTACTGCCTTTGGCTCACTCAGGCCTGAAAAATGTCCACAAGTCTACACTAATAGTTCTGGAAAACCTGCAATAGAACCACCACAAGAACAGCAGCAAGGGCAGGAGAAGGACAGTCTCCCACCTGCAGGACAAGATGAGATTATTAGAACTGCCCAAGTGGGTGAAGATGGTCACAATGAAGTCCACCTTGGTCAAACATCTAAGCTTCAGGAGGTTCCTGAGGAAAACAAAATGGAAACACTTTCATCCAAGGATGAGCACCTGCAAACGTGAGCTTTCTGGTGTGAATCACGCAGCTTGTAGGCTCCTGTGTGCACAATTCAGAGTTCAGTGCCTTGCCTGGTGTGTGTTCAATCCAGACTAAAACACTGTTTGTCAGTAATACACATGTTGGAAACAAAAATAATAGTTGTGCAACTGATTTTATTTTGACTTTTTTAAAGTATTTAATTGAAAGCTAAGTGAAAGGAATATCTGATTACAATATGCATGTTGAATTGCAAGAAAAGTTTATGAAGAGGAGAGGCTAACATGGACTCTGCTCGTTGAGAGATGTTTATTCTATTTCTCCCATGATTAGAAATCCTGTAGTATTGCGCTCGGTGCTCCTTTATGATAAATCCCAGCTATAAATATGTGGTTTGCATAGCTCTAAACAAGACCATCATTTTAGTGAACATCTCTAGTTTGTGTATTACCAGTAACTGTTTTCAGCTATACTCCCCCGCTCTGAGGAAAGAAAACCAAAACCAACTAACAAAAGAACCCCAAAAATAACAAACAACAACAAAAAAAAAACCCCAAACACAAGAACAACAAGACCTATGAAAAGAAAAAGGAAATCCCTTGACTCACTTTCTGACTGTAGTATTTGTCTGTTTCATGCCTCAGTAACAGTGATACTAAGCACTGCTGTGGAATGTAACTGTCGAGTTTTGTCTCCATTCATTGCATGTATGGCACAATGTAAATGCTAAGACACTGTCTGTTTTCAATAACTATTTTCTACACGTTTTAGGTATACTTCAGCAGATTTTTATACTGTGGGGCATAAGTATGTTTAAGTATGTTTGAGGAGGGATGGGTGGTGTTCTTATGTAGTTTGACCTCAGGATGATCAGGTAAGTCTTGTTTGATGAATACATAACCCCTGAACTGTACAATTCAATTTTGGTCAGCTTTACTAGTACAAGTGACAGTTGCACAAATTGTATGGGTCCAGTTGCAATTGCTACTTAATGTATTTATCCACAATCTAATTTTATATTTGGTCTTGTAGATTCGGCCCCAGAACTGCTGTGTCTGATGACGCAGAGTAAGTTGTCTTGTGTTCACAAGAGTCTGTTTTAAACAACTTACACTGCATGCTTTCCCATCTTTCTACTAATTTAAAATGCAGTCGATGCATCATTATTATTTTGCAGTGTTTCAGCAAATAAATTTTTCAGATAGCACTGAAAAATGGAATGCAATATGGCTTACATTGCAGTTAAAAATAATTTCTATATAAAAGTCCATAAAAATTAAGCTTAGTACTAATGTCCAGCTGTTGCTTAAAGTATTGTTTCCTCTTTTTTTTTCCTTTTATTTTGTCTTGGTTTTCTTCTGAATTTCCATTGCCTCTAATCAGCTACAGTTAGAGAGAGATGGGCTGAGTCTGGGTGTTGAAGGAAAAAATGAAGTATGAGGAGGAACAGGAAGAAATAAAGAAATTCCAAAGCAAAATAATGTTGTGAACTTCAGAATAATTTCCATGAAAATACATCTTTAGCTGAGCCTTTATTGTCCTTTAAAAACTTTATATACAATCCATTCCAGGTTAGGTTTAATTTAATTATGTACTAAATTTCAATTTTTAATCTCTTCACCTCAAAGCTTTACTTTTCATAGAAGAACTGACATTTATTACACTCAAAAATTTTAATTGTTCATGTATGCATACAAACTTCAGTACAGAATAGTATGCAATATCATTTAGAAAGCTCTTTGGAAGTATTAGCTATTTCGAAGAGAAACAGTTGGGAACTACCCACATAATAATACCCTTAATATCCTTCTGTTCACAGAAATGCACATGACCTTCTCTGCCTCCCAGATTAAATCCCAAAATAGAAACAGTGTGGAGAGTTGTGGGGTTTTTATAATGAGTATACACAGAGCCTCGTGCAATTTTTCACCCTTTCCTCTAACAATAAAGCTTAGAGTCATGGACTGAGTGCTCTTTTCAAGTTCTGTAATACCTTTATGCTGGACAGAGCCTGTGTCCTCTGACTGCAGAGTAAGCATGATAATTTTCAAGCAGCAGGAATCTGTCCAGTCAATGAAGGGATGAAATAAGGAGATCAATATAACACAGAAGTGCTATACTTAACATGGGGATGATCCTGACATTTCATAAGGCTTACATATAAGATTGATTTTTTCATCTTTGCATGTCTGTATTAAGTGCAAACACGAGAGAAGGTACATGGAGTCACCTTCAAAGAGGCGTTGCAATGGGCTTGGTGGTGCAACATGAGAGTAGCAAAGAGCAATAAATCATATTGGTTATTCCATATTGATTCTGATTTTGTTTTAAAAGGCAAAACAATTAATGCTCAAACCTCATTGTCATCCTTTCCAGATGTGCCACAGTTTACAGAGCAACTATTTTCCTAAACTGACTTTTAAGATCTTGTAAAAGTAAGATTGTGTTTTTCCTTTTGAAGACAAAAGTATTTATGAAAACTCTAATAAAACCTGACTCTCAAGTAGGAAAAATAAAATAAAACTGACATTTAAAATACTTCCAAAATGCTTGTCACATGTGCGTTGAAAACTGTAACTTGAATTCAGTCTTAAACTAGAAGCTCTTTATTCCAGCAGCAAAACTAGGAACTCTTTTATTAGACTGACAAAGTTCCCTTGGCTGGTTAGGGGAAAATTAGATCTTATCATCAGTCCTGGTCTGCCTCTGGGTCCAGAAAAGACAGTACTTAGTGTGTTGCTGCTGATCAGGCCCATTCCCATCTCCTGAAGAGAGAGAATTCTGGTGGCACCCTGACAGTCCAGTGTGAGTTAAGGCACATAATGAGCTGAGATTTTTGAGTATTTCTTTACTAGAGTCTTATTCTTGAGCCAGTCTGTCCCTTTTTACACTTTGTTGGGGTTTCTTAAGTCTTAGTATGACTGAAAAATGGTAATGCAGTCACATAATTAATGCCTTACACAAGGATTGTTAACCTACTCTCATAAAAAGGTTTTTACCTTATCTCTCACTTTTAAATTAACTAATTAAAACCCTGAAGTCCTTGAGAACTTTTTAAATCCAAAATTTATTTAGACTTGTTAAAGAAATTTCTGCATGATAGCACTTACAAGAACAAATGTAATTTGTGATAATAAAGCAGTGTAACTTGGAAATCCCAAATAAGCTGTTGGTCTGCACAGTGCTTTTTCCCAGATGGTTGTTAGAACAGCAGGTCTGGTACACTGGTCAGCAGGAAGGCCCTCTTGCTGCAGGACAGAGTTTGTATGCAATCTCCAGAGCTGTGCTAATGGCAGAAAGTTAATGAACTTTAATTTTGTGCAGTTACATATTCCTTGTCTACTTGTGTGCTGTGTGCCTGCTGGCCCAGCATGTGGTTGGAGGAAGGAGTAAATTTGGTTCTGGTCGTGGAGGTGTTAGTAATTGTCTGGAGCCATTTGTAAATTACAGAAGACAGAAATAGGATGAAATTATGTGGGACTCATAGTGAAAAGTGTCTTTTGATAGAAGCTCAGAGTTTTGGCCTCTGGTTCTTTTCTAAGAATAAACTTGTCAGGCAGAGATGATGATGTAGACCTTTCAGCTGGCCTTGTCCATGTACTCAGGAAAGGAGGTTTTTCTCATTAATGATTACTCCATGCCGGTCAGAGCAGAGCACAGTGCCTTGAGAAGAGACTCCTTCACATTGCTGTCTTGGGAAGATACTGTTGTGGAATAACATGTTGCTGCAGAGTTGTTGTTTATCCATGACAATGAAGGCCCAGCAGCAGGAGATGACAGCTGGAGTAGGAGATGCATCTGGGGTTGTAGTGCATAGTTTGACTCCTGGCTAAAGCTAAAGGTTTTTTCAGAGAACCTTTTTTACTGTATCATTAATAGTCATAAAACCTGCTGCTGTCTTGGTGCACCCTGTGAGACCTTCATGAATTCAGGGAACATACATCAGACTTACTCAGATTAGGAAATCCAGGTACTCCTGCTAGAAAGGCAAGATTCTTCCATCCCAAATGGCAGAGAGTGAGTACTCATGCACTCCACTAGGACCAGTCACCACCATTTCAGGTCTTAAGTTTTCTCCTACTGCATGTGAATGTAAAATTGTTTGACATGAGGAAAGAGTACAAGAGAGAAGCTAGACAACCAGTTTGACCCAGAAGGCACAAGATGGCAGATATTGAACACTAAAGGCTTTCTCATTGTGAGTTTCATCTCAAACTGGAATAAACACTATAAGAGTGACTATTGCAAGTTGTGTCTCCCAACCTACCTCACTAGTCTGCCAAATATGACTGATATTTAAGTTTTAAAAAACAACACTTGCCATCTCTTTAGATTCCTTTATTTAGGAGTGTTCTAGTCCAATCCTGAACAATGCAACTGTTAAACTACCCACAGAAAAACCCAAATTAGTGTACCCCTCAGCACTCTGTTTAAGGGGTGAAGCACAGTATTATGTTAACTTCACTGTTCATGCTTAAATGCAATAGGATGTTTATTCTGTCCTTCATTTCTGAGTAAATACCTACTTAGCAAGATGGAATTTGTGCATGTCCTTTTCCATACACTGTCCAGACATTTCAAGTTTTTCCTTGAGCGTGGCATTCCAGTCTTTGCTTGCCTGAATACAAATGCTGGCTCATCAATATATGCACGGCTTTCCGTGACTATCCACTTGGATTACTGTGGACAAAGTTGCCCACAATTTTATCTTCATTGGGTGCTTCTCTTGCTAGTTGGCTCAATGGCTCACATAGAGCTGCAGGTTGAGGACTGCTGTGAAATCACTTTATGTGGAACTGCATGGCTTTCTTTTAAGTTTTTTTTTTTGCTTTGAATGGCACAACTGAGGTCATGTTTTACTAATAATAGGTAGTAGAGGTGGAGTAGTAAGCACATTATCTTTGTGTGAAGATCTTTATATAATAGAAGGGGATGTATAATATCAAACCATAACTTTTTTTTTTCCTTTAACTCTCCAAAGGTCAGAGACGTAAATAGAAAAAAACTTTTTTTTGTCCTGGACGTCATCTTTTCCTTGTTAGGTTAGCTGTATTAATGAGTTGGTGCTGGTAGCATTGGATTTCTTCAAGGCAGGGAGGGGAGGACAGGGGAGGGGAGGAAGTACTGTGCAGTTTGAACTGAGCATACTTCTCTGGGCAGGCTGCCCCTGATAAACTTCTCAATCCTTCTTTTACCTTAAAATGAAAGCTTTCATCTGTAGTGTTATTCAGAGTGATCTTGAAAACCCATTGGACACAAATCTGCAGAAAGTAAAATGTTCTGAATGATAGAATGATTTTAATAAGAGCTATTGATTGAAATGCAAAGTTAGTACTTCTTAGTGAGTGCCAAAGTTGCAGTCAACTAACAAAACAGAAAGTTGAGGAGTGTAATGCCTGAAGTACTATGTGGGAGCCATAGGGATGCTAACAAGCCCTTCTAGGGGACTGCTGCTTTTGGGAGCTTTGCAACAAGTCAGGTGTCTGATTCTGCTGTAGCACCCTCATGTGGCTTCAGCTCTTACAAGCTGAAGGAATATAAACCTCTAAATAAGACTGGGCTTGTTGTTGTTTTCCCCTTGTTTAGGAGTGTGAGTATGTTTGACATGAGATGTGAAGAAGAAGCTGTGTCTCAGCCTCATAGCAAAGCTCGCCATGAGAAGCTGCAGAACATACACAACCAGCTGAAGGAGGATGAGACCAGATGGCAAGATGTGAGTATACAACATGAGGTGCTGGCACTGAGGCCAGCCAGCCAGGCAAAAACAGGACAACCTGCTAAATCTTCAGTTGCTGTTAAGGGCTTGAAATAATCAGGAGAGCTTTTTTTTTTCTCAGTGGATTGTTGCTAAAAGCATAGAAATTCATAATTTGATGTAAATCAAAGAATACAAGATCTTCCAGTCCCTCTGCCTGTTCACCAGGTATTTTGCTTTTTTTAAAAAATGTAAAGAAACTGTGATTAGGTAAAAAAATGGAGGAACAACTTCTAACTGCTGACTTCTCTAAATATTCTAATTAGTCGATGTCCAAAGTGACAAAATACAAGACTAAGTAAGACAGGGAATAGATGGGTTGGACTTGTCTTTAATAAATTTGTATAGATACAAAAAATGTTAGTGTTTTCCATCTTGTCCAAGCAAACAATTGGCATTTCATATTAGCTGTACCCTGCTTGGTTTACAAGGCCTTTTCAAACCCTCTTTCCTTGATGTGTTTTGTTAAGCTGTCCAGGCATTTGGCATTGTCTGCAGCAAATTAGTAAGGACAGAAAAAGGTGACATGCAGGTAAGTTAGTATCAGGAGTTTTAGTTTAAATTCTGTTCATTTCTAAAGGCTGATTTTAAATGAGGAATTTGAGGCATTTTTTTAGGTTAAAAAACCCCAAAACACAGTAAAACACATCTCTTCAAGTATGGTAGTTTCTCACTACAAAGAGAGCTTCTGTGAAACACCTCAGAGAAGTTTTTGGTAGAAAATTCAAGGAAAAGTTAAAAAAAAATTGTATATACAGCTAAGAAGTTACTTTTTGCAGTAGAACAATGGAAAACTTCAGTTGAAAGGTCTTTTTGTGGGGGAAGCCATAATTTCCCAGCAGAGATAACAATAAATCCAAAGGCATACAAGAAGTTTGAGAACTCTCTGCTGTTTAATTTAAAATCCTCTGAGCTAAAGTTCCTGCATTTTCCAGGCCCTCAGCACCTTCTACAGTGAACTAAAAGTTCTGAAGAGGTACTGAAAATTACTTTATTTGAATGTCCTTGTCCTTCTGAGGGCTTTATAGAGACATATTTCATGGTCTGATATTTTTATATGACCATGCTGTAAATTTGCCAACAATTAACAGTTTCACGGCTTTTTAAAATTATTGTTATTCTAAAGCATCAGAACTGGAAGAGATAAACATGTCTGGTTTTTAATTATGAAAAGAGGAGGAGGGCTTATGTTAGAAAATTTGCTAATGAAAAGCTAATTTCCAAACAATAGGCAATGGTGGAAGTAGATTAATAAAGAAATGCTTTGGTACTTCACTGAGGATAATTAGTAGCTGAGGAAAATGAAAGGCCAATGTTTCATGAAGGGCATTATAGACTGATATATGTAGGTCATGTGTAGAAGTGCTTTAATGAGCATTCCCTCAAGTGTAACATCAATAATTTGTGGTTTTAAAGCTAAATTAAGTGACAACATTTTTTTCCTGAATTTAATAAAATAAGTTATGCTTGCAGGACCTTCTGCTGTTTACCAATAAAAATGCAATTAAAATATTTCGGAAACCATGTAATTAATGAAATAGCCTTTGAATTGAGTATGTGTTATTAATATCTGGGTTTTATTAAAACCAAAATTTGTTGGAGTGTATGAAATATAATCTGTATACTAATGTCCTGATGTTGAAATGTTGATGACAGATGTTCCCTTACAGTTTCCTGGGAAGTTGTTTTTCTTTGCAGAAGTTCTGTAGTGATTACTTTTTAACATAAAATTTTGTTCCTTTGCTAGTTGGCTGCAAAGAAATTTTACAGTTTAGGAAACTTCTTTAATATTATGCTTGTACTGTGCAAAAGGTCTTGCTTCTGTATCCTCAAGTATTTGTGAATTCATAAAGGATGCATGACAACACAGGGGCCCGTAACAGGTACCTCCTGTGGCTCTCTGGTTTAGCCCCAGGCTAGCTTTTCAGGAAAGGCAGAGAACCAAAATCAGTCAATATTCTGCACAATTTCAGGCAGGCAGATTCCAAAAAACACTGAAATTGTTACTTCAGCAAGGACATCTCTGTATAGCTGGATGCAAACCATAGTCTTTTTACTCAGTCATCTCTCACACCAGCCAGCTGTGTGCCGTGTCACTCCTAACTCCTCTTGCTCACGTCTGGATCCAAAATACTGCAGGGTGGCCATGATGAAGAATTTAAATTTGGATGCTGCACTGGATTTTTCTACCAAAAAAACCCAACATCATGGGTCAACCATGGTTGCATATAGTTGACTCATGGCATGGAAAAGGTATGGAGCTCTCAGCTCTCCAAAGCAAACCATCGGTGCAGCTGTAGCTCATGGTGAAACAACATCCATTCTTCCACTGAACCCCTGCTTCCCACATATCTGATTATTCAGATTCTTCACCAAACATAATTTTTTTACTTAATCTTTCTGGGGAATTAGATTTTGTCCCTAGTGTTGGCCCAAGTGAAAATTCGTTTCCTGACTGGTCCTTTTAGGCCAAATTTCCAAAATTGCCAAAAGGAAAGTAAGCAGTGAAGCTATGAAATCCTTACTGCATCTTGTTAGTAGCAGAAAATTCAGTCAGGGAACATCTTCACTTATGGCATGATCTCCTTTTGTCATTGAAATAAGCAATGTTGCCTGCAGGTGATGGGAGCCTAGTCCACAGGTAAGAGCAAGCATTGCAACTGGCTGGTTGGGTTCACTGCTACCTGTGGCCACTTTTTAGTTATTTGCAACTCTGCATTCAGGTGCCTTCCTTCTCTCACAGGACCTGGCTCGGTGGAAGAGTCGTCGAAGGAGCGCTTCACAGGATTTGATAAAAAAGGAAGCTGAGAGAAAGAAAATGGAGAGGTTATTGGCTGGAGATGGAACGAATGAGCGCAGAAAAAGCATCAAAACCTACCGAGAAATTGTGGAGGAGAAGTACGTTGTTTTCCTGGGGTGTAGTGGCATGTCTGAAAATGTTGTGTGCTCCATAGGTGATAAGTAACTGTGGGCAGCCACGCTTGCAAGCCTGAGTGAGGGAGAGGGGAGGATGTTGGTGGAGCAGAGGAAATGGGTGTGATTTCCAGGGTTAATATGAGGGTCTCTCTTGTGTTGTCTTCCTTGCAGAGAGAGGAGGGAGCGGGAACTTCATGAGGCATACAAGAATGCAAAGACCCAGGAGGAGGCTGAGAGCATCCTCCAGCAGTACATCGAAAGATTCACTATCAGTGAAGCTGTCCTCGAGCGTTTGCAGATGCCAAAAATTCTGGAAAGAAGCCATTCAGTGGAACCAAACTCCCCACTGAAAGACCCAAATCCTCTGAGATATTTAAGGCAACAGTCGCTTCCTGCTCCAAAATTCACTGCCACCATTGAAGCAACCATTGTTCCCACCACTGAACTAGAGCCCAGCAGTTCAACAGGACACACATCTCCCAGCAAAAGTGTCTCCAAGGCTGTGCCTATGCTGACACCCAAGCCTTACTCACAACCCAAAAGTACACAGGAAGTTTTAAAGAACTTTAAGGTAGGATACATCATGTGCCCCAAAGTCAATCAGGAGGCAAAGAGATCTTGATCAGATCATCTGAACATATGTTTAGTGCAATTTTGTAGAAAATGGTGGCACCATTCTGATGTTACAAAATTCAGCTTCATGCTCTGTGCCACCCGGGTTAATGGTTTCTTCATGGTTACCAGTCTTCCTAGAGACTTGACCTCTTCAGACTGAAATATTTGCACTGGTCATTTTTCCTCAGGCTAAATTTGTTTGGAGAAAGGGGGAATTTAAGAAAAAAGCAAGGCATTTCCTCAGAAATTTTTTAGAAAAGAGTATGTGGTTATGTTTTCTGTTTTTAAACAAAATGGAAGATGCAGGGAATGTGGAGGCTCTGACTTTAGAAGCAAGACTTGAACTGACTTTTGTGTCAGAGGTCTGATTTTTGCTGCACCCAAACAAGTGTGTCCCTGCTCCTTCAGGGTAAAGAGCCAGCTTGCACAAAGATATTCTCTGTCTTAAATGTGCTTCTCACCAGGGATGAATGGGGAAAACTGCTTCACTGGCATAAACAGAGGATTTAAGTTGTGAATGTAGGTTTAGGGAAACAGGATGCTACTGGGGTAGCAGAATAACTGGAGGTTGATGGTGAGAGAGGGAGAGTGGCTGGATTGGATTGCAAGAACTGTGCAAAGATTATGGGAGTAAAAGATGTAAGAGAACTTGGATGAAAGCAGAGCTGTTGGGAATAAGGATGAGATTTGTGGGAGAAGAAGATATGAGAAGAAAGGGAGAGATTATTCTGAAACCAGAATATTAAATGTGAGGAGCGTGTCTTTAGATTGGGTCGCTGGGGAGAATGGGAGTAAGATACTGAATCAATGATGGAAAAAGCAAAGAACTGGGGCGTGTTAAAAATAACAGACCAGAATAAGTCAAGTTTGAAAACATCTGCCTGTACCAAACTGGAGTTTACCCAAGTCTCATTGTAGTCATGTTGTGAGCAGTGTGGAGCCTCCTGGCGTGCGTGCCCTCATGAGTCCCCTTCTGTCTGCCATTGCTCATGCTTTGCTAGTGGCATTCAAGGGTCCCTGAAGCCCTGCTGATATCCCAGTAGCACTGCTACCATGTATATTCAGGTTGTTTACTTTCTAAAAAATAAGTCAGCTTTTTATAGCTAGTGAAAAAAGTATGCTGTGATGTATAATTTATTGAAGTTTGTCCCAGCTCTTGTGGAAACCACACCCCACCATGTTTCCTAGTTGAAATGTGAAACTGGTAATCCCTGTTTTTCTTATACCTCAGCTGGTATGCCCCCAGAGTTTACCTTTTAGATATCAGTCAATCATGGATCTTCGGGGTTTTTTGGATCCCTGACACGTTTTTCATCAGAGGACCAAGATACATGTGTATATCACCATAATGTTATGGCATATATAATTTACATATGTGGGATAAAACTAACCCACGAAGGCTTCTACCCCTCACAAGCCACCACAAAAAAATCTGCCTGAATGTTGTTCACATGATATGAGAAAACGTGCTTTGTCTCAGTAGGAATTATCCCCTAGCACATGTAGCCACAGCATTATTTTCCCTTGAAACACCAGTCTGTCGATGATTCCTGGCCCTGGTGACAATGTGTTGACTTCCTCCAGATCAGAAGGAAAGGAGTATGTTTGTTTAACTCTGCAGCTAGGGCATCTGTCCTGCTCATTCAAACATTTGGTTCTCCTCCTTAATATAAATAGAGAAAGGTCTTAGTCTAAACAGAGACACTGAAATGGATGGTGCGGCCTGCCAGTGTTTTCCTGGCCTTTTTATTTTTAAGATTTTTCATAACCTGCCTCTCTAGTAGATAATCCAGCACACAGTCCCAGAAGACTTGGGGCTCAGTGCCTGCTCACACTAAACCCCAAGAGAGGCACTGTGTTTGTTAAGTGGATGAGGTCAGTATAGAAAGGGAGGGGATATTTTCATCTGGAAAACAGCACTGGAGCTGATTGTGCAAGGGCCACCTGCCTTCACCTTCCCACACATCTGGCAGAGCTAAGGATGCCCAGCAGCTCAGAGATGGCCTCTTAGTTAATCATGCTCATGAAGAACAGGCCTCTGGATGCATGTGTATGAGAATCAATGAGAGGAGTTTTCCCTCAGCTTGGTACTGATGGTCTACTCTAAATTGGAGTGCCCCTCCTGAGGTATCCAAGCTGTTCACTCAGTAAGTAAGGAAGGATCTCTGTGCACAGAATAGCAAAGCCCTCCTTACTCCTCACCCCTGCTGACAAGCCCATAAACAGCTGTGCTGCAGCCAGGCAGGAGCACTGTGATGGTACTGAGACCTGGCCCTCTCCTGGTTTCTGTCCACCTGGACCCTTTTACGGTGAACAGCAAGTTCTCTGCAGCAAGACTTCTCCTGTATGCTCTACAAGGGCCCTTCAGATTGAAAGGAGTCTTTACCTGCCACCTCCATTCAGAAATTACAGTGTTACAGCACCAAGAAGTTGTATCAGTGCAGAGGAAGAAGCCAAAGCATATTTTGTACTTTCTTCTTTGCTTAAAGTTTCCTTAGCAGGAGTATTCGGCCACCAAGGAGCTAGCTTGACCCTGAGAAAAAAGGTAGTTAAACTGTTTCCACACTCTCCTGTTCAAGGAGATTGCCTGAAATAATTTTTTGGGAAAGCACCTAATCTATTTGATTGCCTTATGGAGAGGGTGGAATGCTCAGTTTTGTTTGCTGGTGCCTTGATTACATGTTATGAACAAAAAAGAAACAAGTGGATGAACTCTGCTGCTCCTGTCCCTTCAAAGTTCACATGACAGTTCTTCAAAAAAGCACAGACTGCTAATACTGTGGTGAGGTCATTGGGGTACATAAGCAGTTCATCAGCATAATTAGTCCTGGAGAACCTGCTTGGCTTGTGCATAAGGCCGTGTAAAACCCAGCAATTTGGTCTAAAAACGTAAGACCCAAAATTTGGTCTAAATTTTACACAAAAATGGATTTTTTTTAAAACATCCTTTGATCTGTGATGCACACAAAGGGTGTCTGTATGTTACTGGGAGAATGGAATGTGGGAAACCAGGAAATCCAGAAAAATTATTTCCTCGTGTCTGTATTTTGTTTATGAGCCCCCTAGGGTCACAGGGTCTTCTTCTGTTTTGGCCTGTTGAATGAAATATGCGCTTGGCTCCAGCCTTCACTGATAACACAGATTGTGCTCATGACTGTATTATCATGCTGAACTCCTAATTTCCTAAATTCCTTTGAATGCTACTTGTCTCAGCATATTTGTTTAACTGTATTCTGCAGGTAGATGGAAAAGTCAGCATGAATGGAGAGAATGTCAACGGCATGGAAGAAAAGGATAAAGAATGTACAACAGTAACATTTACTCCTTCACCAACCAGATCTGTGAAATTTGACGGAGTAGCCAGAGGGGACAGGCCCCCGGTAGAGTTGAAGAAGGACCCCCCAAGTGTTGAGCTCAGTTTACAGAGGCCTGCCACTCAGAGTGTGCACAAAGAGCCAACAGTAAGACCAACACGAACAAACCAGCCTTACTTTCTTTGCCAATTTTCTGTCTCATGATGTGCTTAATCACTAACTA
The DNA here is from genome assembly GCA_013399225.1 of Rhipidura dahli. Taxonomy (NCBI): domain Eukaryota; kingdom Metazoa; phylum Chordata; class Aves; order Passeriformes; family Rhipiduridae; genus Rhipidura; species Rhipidura dahli. Next base: position 1,075,887 of record VXAC01001425.1, read on the forward strand.
ATGATACCCAAGTGCCTATGTTTGCCTTATTTCAAAAGGGTGTGCCCAGACCAAGAAAAAAACTATAAACAAAGCCCAAAATCCTTTGTAAATTAAAGACTTCTTCCTTTTGTATGTGGGAAGAGAAATAGGAGCGTAAGATTAAAAAAACTTTTTGTAGCCAGTGGGGGTTTGGGGATTTTTTATTGTTGTTTTTGGTTTTTTGGTTTTTTTTTTGTTTTGTTTTTGTTTCTTTCTTTCTTTGGGGTTTTTGGTTGGTTGTTGTTTTTTGGTTTGTTGTTGTTGTTGTTTTGGAATTTTTTTCTGGATGCTATGCAGCTGATAAGCATGCTTTAAATGTGCTGGGCCGGGGAGAAACTGGTTCAGTGTCCCAGCCATTGTGCAGGTTTATTCAGTGCTTCTCCTAATGTAGGCTGATTATATCAGCAACATAATTGGACTGTGTGAGCCACTATAATTAATCTCAGTTTTCAATTTTCAAAAGAGGATGTGGATGTGCTGGCAGTTTTGAACATTTGGTTTTCATTCTCCTCTCAGAAATATTAGAAGAGGGGATAAGCTATTGAAATGCTCAGAGGGGCCAACATGCTTCTTAACTGCCTTATCAGAGAAACAAATTAATTTTACCCTTTCATCTTTTTCTCCCCCTCCTCCCCAGAGAAACAGGCAGGAGTAAAACTAGAGCATGTCATATCAGGCATCTAGATGCTACAAAACTGTAATAAAAGTAGATAGTAAAAACAAAACAAGAAAGAAGGAGAGGATTGCAAAGAGAGCATGTAAAAGGGTTGCAAGCAAGTGACAGGAGAGGGAATTCTCACCATTTTTTTCTGTGTAACAACAAAGAGAATTGGAGATGTGGTGAGAGTTGGAGTATGATAATTTTTTCTTTCATCTCAGATTTCATGCTAGCATTGGCCAGAGGGATAACAGGAAGCAGACAGGGATCTATGCTGGGGGGTGATGGCTCATTCATGAGAAAGGGTTTGTGTTTTACTCCCCTACTTAAAACCAGTCTCTAGCTATGGACACAAAACGTGGAACCTACAGCAATCATGGGAACTGGTATGTGCTGTGAGCACAGACTTGATCCTGTCAGAGGGAAGTGGTATTGAGTCAAAAGTGAATGATTTGCAGGGATGGCAGAGCTGAGGCTGCTCCTGTCAGAAAAATTTGGATGTGAGGGAAAAGCCAGGTAAGCACTGCATCTGACATGGAAGAGCAGGTAGTAGGAGTGTTTGGAGAATAGAGAAGAACCTCAGCTTGCTGGAGATTAGAAGCTCAATGACAATCAGAAAAGTAGCCAAGTGAAAATATTCCTTTTTTAGGATTTTCAGGCCTAGTTAGAGTTACGAGGAAACTCCGTAGCAGAAGTCAGTGTTAGTTCTTGAGTGTTCTTGTATCTGTTTGATGTCCTCTCATCCTCCCCTTTCTACAGCTTGAGGATGATGTGGCCTGCTGAATGTGGATTTTTCTGTGTCTGGTTTCTCCTTTCAATTCTTAGCTCTTGTGGTGATACTAGCAAAGGAGTCAGAAGAGTTTGGCTCCTCAGACTCCTTGTGACTCTTGACATTTGCAGAACAGCTCCTGGTTTGTAAGCTTGAATGCACTTAATGATGAAGCCTCCAAGAGAGACTGTGTGCACCAAAATGGTGCTAGTGACAGAGTGTCTATGCTCTAACTACAGATTTGATATCACTAGCCTCACAATTCCATCAGTAATGTGACTGGGTTGTGCAAACCATCATAATTACTCCAGATACTTCAGCTTCAAGCAAAGGTATGTGTATTAAACGTGTCAAGGGCAGAGCAAGGAGCACTGACTGCTTTGAGGGGATCTTCCATGGCAAAACAAGTGGAACTGACTGTGATGAGAGAGAAGAGAAGGAGATCTGCCTGTAGCTGGAAGGGAATTTTCCAGCCTAAAATAAGATTTCAGGTTCTGTTTCCTCTGCATGTTTACTTCTCTTTTCCCAGATGCTGCTCTTTAATTTTCCATGTCTCCATGCCTCAGACAAAGGCATGGGCAGTAATTTAGCTGTTGAATATGCAGGAGAGTCCTCTGTACATGGAAAGGCCTCAGATGACAGGTTACAGAGCTGGGGCGTGGTGCTGGTGCTTGGCTTCTTCACTGTGTGTGTTGGGACACAGAGGAGCACTGCTACAGACAGCTTAATATGGATGAAATTGGTCTGGGGCCTTATCTGCAAGAACTGGGCAGCTATGCTGGACTCAACTCACTCAGCCTTCTCCCTGTCTTTATTTTACTTCGGACTTTGGACAACTAACACAATGATGGCAGCCTCATCTGCAGAGCCTGAAAGGCTAAACTCCCCTCTGAAGCATATAACCCCTCCTAGGAAGGTTGGGAATCCAAATTAAGAAAGCTAAGTTCTTCCTGGGCTTGTCCCACTCCCCATAAAACATGACCTCTTGCTCAGTAGGATACTGCACCTAGATGTCACTGTCAGCATTCCAGAAGGGAAAAAGAGGTTTGATTTTTGCTCCAGTGGTGGGACTTCCAAGCTGCACATTCCTAGAAGTAAGGAAGCCTTCTGAAAGCCTCCACTATCACCTCCCACAAGGCAAAAACAGGGCTATAGGTTTTCTCTGATGCTTAACCCTTCTGACATTCCAGAAGAGGAGGAGAAAATGACAGAAACAGGCATAGAACAGCAGCTGAGATGAAAAAGAAGAGCTGTCTAGAGTGGAAGAAATAATGGAAGCTCTTATGCTTTGAGAAAACTTTGACAAATTAAGCATGTTTTCAAAGCCATTCCTAAACTCGCTTCCACTGTGTTTATTTGTATATTATATTGATTCAGTTCTTGTTAGCTATGTCCTTCCCAGGCTTTGAAAAAGGTTCACAGGTAATAGTTCCTGTGTTAGGAAATGCTGGTTCAGGGGTTTGTTTTTTCCCCTCTAGTCACTTGTATATTTGGTTTGCTTTGGTGTTTTATTCATCCATTTTCTGCTCCAAGTCTCTTTTGTGAAGTACGTATTTCTTCTCATATATACCTTACCTACAGCACTCCTGTCCTCCCCTTGTGATTTTCTTCCCGTTGTTTACGTGCCCCTTCCTCCTCCTCCATCTCTCATAAGGCTGCTCCCCTGCTGTTTCAGTTCATTTGTCAAATGGACTAGTTCTGTCTTCTCTCAGCCTAGCAGGCTTCCCTTTGAAGCTCTGTACTCCTACTTTGAATGTCTGGCTGCCCTCAGGCATTGTCTGCAACAGGGGAAGATGCTGTGCAACTGTACTCCAACAGTGCTTTTGGCCTGAAGTTTATTTAAGTTGCACCACTTAAAACACTAATACTATTGAGGCTTTTGGGGAGCTAGGGAACTGCAGAGATCATTTCCTGTGGGGGAGACCTCAGTGTCAGTTGTGTTTTTGACAAGAGAAGGACCCCATCTATGTGTGAATCAAATAACATTCGGCAATTAGAGACTGACTGGGAAACCTACGTACATCCTGCCTAAATCTACTATGAAATGAGATGCAAAAAACTGCAGCAGGTGGGCAGGACAGTAAAGAAAAATATTATCAAAAAGTATACTTAAATCTTTAGTGTATAGGTAGAGTATTAGGTAGAGTATAGGTAATGTATAAGGGATTTTACATGAGACTTACCTTTATGTGAAGTAGCTTATGAAATTTTGCCTATGATTAAAGGCTAAAAAGGATAAACTTGTCCTACAAACAGGAGGAAAATATCCCACTGGTGTTTGTGGAGCAATGTGGTGCTAAGAGGGGTGGTAGGTAAAGCATACCTATACCTCTCAGTGCAGTTGGAAAAATTGGGGCACAAGCCCAAAGACTGATCAGTCAGTGACAATACGAGAAATAATGTGAGAATCATCTCCTAATCCTGGTCCTAAATATTAGCCATTTAGGCTGTGTATTCTTTCCACTATACAGAATAGTGGTGGACACTACAAATGCTGAGGAGTTGTATACACTAGCTCTTTGAATCGGAAGCTGGCAAAATACATATTTTGTTTTAAAACAGTGTTTGGGCAGATCTTAGTGTAGGTGAATTAATTAATTAAGTAAGTAAGTAACATCAGTTTATTTTAACCAATCTTTATATGAGCATTTAGAAATTATTGGCTTCCTATAGCTCTAATTATAACTTTTCTCTGATCAACCAAAAAAAAAAAATATAGGCAGCAACCTAAAAAAGATCAGGGTGAGGTAGTGATGTTGGGCAGAGACAGATTTCTTTTAATTTTTTTCTAGCTAGCTTAAACTCGTCCATTTCTACTCACTTGGCACAAAATACACTTGTTTTCTACATCCAAGTAACACTCTCCTTCATGTTGAAAAAATCACTGATTGAACTGAGATTAAAGTTTAAGCTTTCTTGTGGTTGAGGATTGTTGGCCAAGCTACAGGAGAGCAGGCCTGAAATCCTGGTTTGTACATATTCAGTAAGACATATCTTTGCTCTTTGATTCATTACAAGAAACACTTGTGGAGTAAGTATGTCTGTCCCAGATTGACAGCTTTGCCTTGAACCACACATGAAAAGGTGCACAGAGGGCTGGCCTACCTGAAGGGAAAAAGGTCTAGGATGAGAAGTGAGAGCAGCAAAGCTTCAAAGCAGCTAGAAAGGAAGTCTGCTCAGCATTTGGTTACGAACAAAACATGCCTGTCTCCTGTCCTTCAGACAGCCATGCACTTTTCACTGTCTGTCAGTGAAAGAGGCTAATATTACACTCCAATTGAGCACTAATAACTCTAATGACTATCAGGAGTCCTTCGCACTTTCTTGCAACATTTTCAAGACTTCTCTGTCAGTTACTGATTACCCTGATCTTTTGTTGTGAGTAGCTGGCCCGAGTATAGCGTTATACAGCTGGCAGATGACGTAACCCGTTGAAGCAGTGATCTGGCTGTGGTACTTTTTGCCTAGCATGCAAAAAACTAAGCTGTGGCAGCCTAAGGCTGTGCCATCATTACCACATCACATGAACTGCCAACATTAATTTTGATTAGGAAATCTTTGTATGAAAATTTTGAAGTCAATGATATGTGCAGAATTAGAATCACAGAAATTTTGTGATTTGTCGGACAATTTCTACATGTAGCTATTGATGTTGCAACCAATTTCATTCCTGAATGGTTTTACAGAATTTAAATTGTAGCTTCAACCTGATTCTTTCTGGTATCTCTGCATTTTCACTGGTTCCAGGCAGCTTGTTTTGTCATGTTTTTCATAGAAAATACAATAACAATATTTCACATGATTTTGTGTGCAAGCAGTGTTAACTGAGCTATGTTTCAATTTACTTTACAAAAGGATTAATAAAGTTCTACTGTAACTTCCTTTGGAGTTTGTATTCTTGTAGAAGTTGTGATACTCTGTGTGTAAGGTATTGGATATTGTATTTTTAGGGTTTTATTAAGGGTGTAAAATTCTGCCATAGCAGTAGCCAATATGACCATTTCTGGCTTGTATGATCTTAATTAAAGAAATACTTGGACTGATATCCTAGTTTATGCGATAAAAATCCTGTCTGTCACAAACTGAACTAATTTATTTTCATGCCTAATAGGTGTTTGGTAACACTATGTACTTGTGCTTGTGTCTTTGTTAAATGGATACCTTTTTTAGCAGAACACGGGCATTGCTTTGTCCTCTGTTACTGATGTGCTCATAACCACATCTGCCATCACAATATTTACCTTTCCATCATGAACTAAGGCTAAGTCATAAATGGGGAAGCTTACTTTAAGTCCTGGATATACAGAGGCATGGGGTAGTAAAACCACCCACCCAAATAGACATCATTCTTCACTTTTTAGAAGTTTTAACAGGACAGAGTCTCAACACCAGCCTGATCTGTGGGCAGAGGTAATGACAGCCCCCTCCACTGAGGTTTTTCCTATTCCTCTTGAAGACTGCACTGCTGGTGGTGGTGTTGTGTGACTTTCCCTCACAGGCATCTGCAGCAGAGCCAGTGTTTGGAATGGCTCTGAGACCTCAGCCCACACAAACACATATGGCACAGGGTGCTGAGGGGCTACATCAGTCCTTCACCCCGAGGCATGAGAACTCCTCATAGAACTGAAGCACCTCAGAAACATCACTCCCTAAGTTACTCAGTCTTTCAGTGTCCATGTCAAAATACAGTCCTCTTAGGTGTAGTGAAATGTAGTTTGTATGCCTTTTTTCATGCTCAGTGATAACATCATCATTTGATTACAAATATTTATGAAATGTTAAGGATGATAGTCTGTGGTAGAAAAGATATTTTATCAATTATATCAGCACAAGAATTTTCTTAAGTGTATCACGTACCTGCAGATAAAATACTAGATAATACTACATTAACTTGGTATTATAAATAGAATTAAATTTAGTGGAAATAAGAGAGTTCCCCAGTGAGGTTGACTCAATTTTTTTATAAATTAGTTATTAATCAGTTTTATATTTTTAGCTGCATGTCACTAGCATTTAATTGCTCAGCAGAGGGAGGAGAAAGAGTCAAGTCTCGTGAGCAGGAACAGAACTTCTGCAGCTTGCCATTGGAAAGTCAATTTTTCTGCAGCAAGTAGTGCCTCTTTTTTCTATAAATAACATTTATACCTATACCTGGTTGAGCCTCCTGGGTATAGGTTATGTGTAGGTTTAGTTATTGCACTTGTGCAGGACAGCTGCATGACAGCACCGTGCTTAACTTCCTGAGGTACCTTTATACCCAGAGATGATACAAGTGCATTGTGTCTGTGCATCATGCATCACTGCAGCATTCACTGAGCATTTTAGCCCCTCTGAGAGGTCATTTCCAGCACCAGCTGACATCAGCAATTGTCTTTCCTGGGTACAACAGTTTAACACTTTTTGTATAGGCCCTGGGATTATTACAGCATATGGCTTTAAAGCCTCTTAGGTTCAAGTTAAAGTTGAATGTATTTATTTATTTTAATTTTTCAATTTGGACAGTTGCTTTTTGAGAGTGAAAGGTGAATTCCATTGTTTTACCAAAAATAATATCAATCTAAATATTAATAATTGAAATCTACAACCATTTCTTTGGAAGGGCTTATGGTTTGGAGCAGTGGGTTTGGAGCCTCTTGCTTTTCCCTGTGAAAATTACCTTGTTTAGGGCAAATCCTGAGCTCTCAGTAATAGTCATTTGTTTAGGTTTAATGAATTTTGTACGTTGCAGAATGACATAGAATAATTCAGGCTTTAGGTCTCTAGCTGTGTCTGCTGCTTAAAACAGCATCAGACGTGACATCAGAACAGGTTGCTGGGGGCTTTATCATTCGAATCTTGAAAACCTCAGAGGACAGAAATGGCACAACTTCTCTGGCTAGCCTGTTGCACTGGCCTGCCTGCCCTCATGCAGAAAAGAAATACTTGTTTCTGCTTGGACCAAGGTTGGGAAGGATTTCCAGTAGCTTCTTCCCTGGCCACCAGGACTGAGGCTGAAGAGGAAATATTCTTTAGCTGTAGTAGTGTTCTGCTGGGGCTTTTCTGGTGAAAGCTCTCTGTCACAGACCAGGCTGGCATCCAGATGAACTGGGGGAGAGAGAGGTGGGTTCTATTAAAGAAAAGAGAAACTCAATGGCAAGAGATAAACATCTGGGGCACAGGACTTGCAGTCTTTGGAGCATTTCTCTGGGGCTGTGTTTTAGCCTGAGCCTCACCTCCAGAGACTGTCCCTGTTGGGAGTGTGTGAGACATGGAGGGAGAGGTCTGTGCTTTCTTCTCACTTGCTACAGGTGCATTCACAGGTGGACATGGTAGAGAGGATGTCCTGAAGCTTTCCATGTTACCTTTTTAGAGGTAACTTTCTGCTTTATCCATTTCAAGAGCTGCTTTCAGGCAGATGGGGGATGTGTCTCTCCATGTCTTGCCTGGGGCAGAGGCTGAGAGTGGCAGAGGTGAAGGTGCCCTGGGAAGCGGGGCCGTGGGGAGGATGGCGGGCAGCCGGCCCCAGCAGGCGCTGCCGCTTCCAGAGACCCGTGGCTGTGATCTGGCGCCTGTCCTGCTGGGAGGTGGCAGCACTGCCCTTGGCAGCTGCAGGCCCCTTCTCTTGTTCCCAGCACTGCTGGCTGCCTGCTGGGCTTGCCTGGGTCACTGGCCCTGGCCATGGCCCCACACCAGTCTGCGCTATTTCCTTTCAGGGCATCTTCCCAGACGTGCTCCCTGCTCCTCTTGAGAGCATGCCTCCCTCCAGAGAGGAAACAAGGCAGGGATTCACAAGCTTTGCCAGCAGTAAAGTTCCCTGGAGCTTTGTGGTGTGTCCACAGGTGTTGAGATCCTGTTGGCATTGGCAGCAGATGTCCCCAGTGACCGAGCTCCGAGAGCCCAGGTCTGTTTTTCATGGTGTGTGTTCAGACAAAGGGCCACGGGCTCATGTGGGCCCACAGGGGTAGGAAACAAGATCCATGCAGAAGGTGGAGGTCTGATTCCTGCCTGCAGAAAAGAGGAAATTTCATCAGATTTCCTCCTTTGCATCTGTTAAGAAGACGGAGGAGTGGGAGGAGGACAGGAAAGAGAGTCTACAATAGATTATTTCTGAAATATGGTACTTTTTATTTCTAAATGTAGTCTGCATTTTTTATTTTTCTCCATTGAATGTGCCATTTTTGAGATCTTGGATGCATTAGAAGCACTAGCTCTGGGCAATGGCTGATAGCTTTGCTGCAGATTTTTCTTGATTTGCCTTCTGGAAAAGCAGATGTATGGTGGAAGCTGCTGAATAGATCAGCTGAAGTGTTATCCTTGTTTTGACAGTGTGGTTTTAACTCTGTAACAGCCCTGTCCAGGTCAGGAAGCTTGCTTTGCAAAGGCATTTGAATTATTGGCTCGATATGGTCTTACCATATTTTTTCAGTCCTCTCTTAATAGTGTTTCAAGTATGCCATTACCTTTAATATAAACTCTGGCTTTTCCCCACAGATAACAGATTGTTTAGACAACCGTGAAATAAAGGAAGTATTTAATTACTTTGCCGCTTTCCAAACCCTAGTATGTGCTATCTGTTCACTAATGCGTACGTTTTTGTGTTATTCTGCAAGGGGAAACTAGGGGTGAGATGTGTGCTTATCTCCAGCTAACACAATCCAAGATATCCTACAGTTTTAAAGCTTGTAGGAGCTATTCCAAACCAACCACATTAATGGCTGATGATGGCCGATTTGAAAAGGAGATTAAAGCACAGCCATTCAATACCCGAATGGGCACATATTGCTCTGAAACATTCTCCCCAACGCCCTGCTGAACTCCAGACTGATGTGGTTCAAACACACTACAAAGGAGCAGCAAGCACTGCCCTGAGGAATTAGCACATGCTTTTATTTCCACTGCACTCACTCCATGCTGTGTTCCTCTCTCCAGGCCTCCCCGGTGGAACAGGATGGAGCTGACAGCCTGCAAGCCGAGCCCAGCCCCAGCAGTGCGGCACCTGCCCCCCCGGCGTGCTCATCCCCAGGTGGGTGTGCTGCTGCCCTCACCCCTGCCCCTGCCCATCCCCAGGTGGCTGTGCTGCTGCCCTCACCCCTGCCCATCCCCAGGTGGCTGTGCTGCTGCCCTCACCCCTGTCCTTGCCCTTCCTCACTTATGGGCCCGGGCTGAGGCACACCCTGTGGCAGGAATCTGATAGGAGCATCAGCAGCAGCACCAACAGGGCTCATTAGAAAATGCTGCAGATGTCAGTAATCTTGACATAAAATGAAATTGTTTGCAGTCAGAACAGTCATTCACTGCAGCAGCCTCCAAGGGATGTAGTAGAGCCCCTGTGGCAGGAGGTTTTTCTGTTGTAACTGGACAGGGTGCTAGAGAATCTCCTTTAGGCTCTCTTTCCCACAAAAGGAAGGACTAGGTAGTCTGTCGAGGTCCCTTTCAGGATGGGCTGTTCTGTCATTCTGTGGTTGAAATTACACACCTGGGTTTGTCCACCTGGCCATTTGTGCAAGCGAAAAGCCAGTGCCACAGCATGCTGTAACCAGAAAGCAGCAAAGGCAGAAGCCACCAGTCAGTAATAGCTTCTGTTTGACACATTTTTTTCCTCTAGACATTAAAGAACGGGGAGAGAGAGTAAGGAGGGGCACTAAGTCCCCATAGGGGCTTTAAATGGACAGTATTGTGTAGACTCCTAATTTTCTGCTTTAAAGCCTTTATGCATGATTCCTAATCTGGGGAAAGGAATTTGCTGGTAGAATTTTAAGCTGTTTTCTTCAAAAATGTGTTTCTGAAACATTGTCTTTGAGTAGGCACTCTATTTGCTGTATGCTGTTATACTAAGTTCATGGTATATTTTTGTTGTTCATTTTTTTAAATGGGTCTATCAAAGTTCATCTTGGTATGGGTAAGTAAGAAGTACTATATCAAACAGGTATTTAAATGAGATCTCTGGCTGCTGTTGGTATGTAAGCATAAGGCTCCTACTTTTTGGGGATAAATGTGACTTAAACAATTGAGCTTTGCCCTCGAACACCAATGAGGTTCTATTCCCCAAAGATTAGAAGCACATGGGCTGTTAGCAAGGGCTCATTACCTGACTTAAATACTTCGGTTCCTAGATGCTAAAGTAAGTAGTTTAACAATTTTGAATTGCATCTGGCAGGTAATGTAGAAGGTGAAATCTTGTAATGAAATTACCAAATTCTCTTCTCAAGAGTCAACCGTGATGAGCTGGTGTTGTCTACACATCACAAAGCCACCTTGGCTCCAGCTACTCAGCTGTCAGAAATGCTAAACATTAGATATTGAGAGCAAACTTTAATACTGTCTGGCAAGGAAAAATGAGATAGCATTGCAAAAATTGAAATGGCAAAGTAACATGGAGTTTTCATTATGTCTACTTTTGAGGGATAGAAGAAGTCCAAAGGCTGTGAACATCTTGTAGAGTAAACAAAAAACCTCCTTTGCTGTTCAGTACAAGCCAAATGCTTCCATGCTGTCGCCCCTATGCCTCTAATGGTGGGGGAACTGCTCCAAAGGAGAGTGCATCTGCCTTGGCAGCAGGAGCAGCTCTTGTCTCTGCTGCTGTGCACATTCTTAGTGGATCCTTAGGCTGTATCTCTTTGTTAGCTTGCTCTCCCAGCCTGTCAAAGGGGAATATTCAGAAGCTGCCACTGCTGCTGTGGTTGGAAAAGGGAGAGGATCTGAAGTTTCTGCTTTAGGACGTTGGAGAGATGTCTGGGTGCTTATTCAGTGTCTGAGATGCTGGAAGATGCTTTGCTTCCAGTGGTGGTATCAGCTGTCACAGTCCTCAGCTGTAGACCTGTGTGCTTCTAGTCCCTTCTCCCGGGAACCAGCATCAACTTATTGGGTTTCTTTAAGAATTAGATGACAGCTAGGTTATTCCAGTCCAAGGCTCCCTGTTAGCAGTTTGTTTGTTGTCTGATGCTTAACTGATTGTCAGTGGAAGTGGTAGGTTTAGTGAAAATAGGCAAGCTGAAATATCCTCCAGTGCTGAGAGTGAGACCATGTCACATAGCTACTTGTCTTTGTAGCATCTTAGGATAGGATTCATCACATAACTTCAGTAAAGAGATCTTAGCTCAATAGGTCCCCTATAGGTTACAGCTCATCTCAGCCAGAGGAGTGTCTGAAATAGTTCATGTGACTCTTTTCCGAGGACTTCTCTGGTTTTGTTGACCATGAAGGGAGTCCTGTGAAGCCCAAGTCAAGTGTAAGTGCATACATTTTGATAGGTGAATTGCATTATTTGAGTCTTGTCTTCTCTGAGAGATTAATTTTTCCTGTGTTGAAGAAAAAAGTTTATTTTTTCAAACCATAAAGTAAATGGGCTCACAGTATATCCAGTAAGAATTTGGATCGTAAGAAATAGGCCAACATTTTATTTGAAAAACTATCTTAACCTTGCAACATTATCTCTTATATGTGTGGATTAGTTTTAGATCAAAAGCAATTCAAGTCAACTGCAGCTTGTGCCAGCCCTGTTGTGAAGAGATTAGAATTTCTTCCCAGTCCTGTCCCTTCAGAGGAAACTGCTTCAAGCGAGAAAGACGTGAAGAAAGCTGAAACAGAGCAGCAGAAGGAAGCAGAGCTCCCTCCAACACAGGAGGTATGTACAGGCAAGAAAAAGGGAGTGGAAAACAAAGCAAACAAAAATAAAAAAGGAGAAAGATCTTACACAGAAATGTTTATTGAGGAAATTGGTATTTTTCTCCATGTAATGTCACTTCAGGAGTTCGTTCAAAACATGACCCTGAAGGATGATTTCAGCTGCCAAATCCTGTGGTCATCAGAGAGTTCCCACTCTAAAGGAACTCCATGGTGTCTGCTTGTAGTGTTTGAACCTGTAAACTGGTGGGACTAGAAATGAGAATTTAACCTACAAACCCCAGTCCCACCACCTGCTGGGAGGGCAGAGAATCCAGAACGTGTAGACAGTGGAGCTTATCCCCGTAGTCCCCTTGAGGTGCAGAACAAGTGCAGGTGGTGGCAGAGGTGACAAATGGCTGTGACCGTACTGCTCTGTCAGGTGAGTTAGGTGCTGGTGAGCTGCATGTTGGTACAGGATTGACTTCAGTGTGCAGGGCAGTGTGATTGTCAGCAGGAAACAGCTACCAGTTACTTACAGGACTTCAGTGCTGCAATTCCATGTTGTAATTCTGGAGATAGAGGCTTCATCTTTGATAATGTTATTTCAGAAAATAAGTAGAAAGGGTTTAAACTAACCTTTGATTGAACCTGTTGCTTTTCAAATGCCGCTTTCTGCTCCCAAATGTCTGAACAGGTGATGAAAGCAAAAGCCCTGGAAGAAAAGGGGAGTGTAGTGCTGCCATTTTTAAAGAAACTACCCGAGACCAGCCAAGTTACTCTGCATAACTCTGGTCTACAAGGTGAGCAAAGACCATTTGGAAAACTCAGCCAGACTGTGGCTGAATATGGGCATGTGGCATTCAGGGATAAGTGCCTGATCAATAACTTGGAGGGTTTTGGAGCTAAAACATTTATTTACTGTTTCATTGACTGATATTAGTAGTGTGGCTTCTCTGATGCAAAGGACTCTTCTGGCTATTCCTCTTAAACATAACAGCAGAAATTTCACACAGCAGAGGGAGAACTCTATCTTGCATTTGCCTGGCCCAGCAGTAAAGGCTGTATTATGCCAATAAGTATTACATACTGCTGCTCACAGATGAAAATGACTTAGCAATTGGTTTATTTCACAATAAAATATTCTGGAGATAAATTCTGCACTCAGCTGCTCCTTTTCATCGATGAACAATACACATATCTGGCCACGTCCTTGAATTTGACCACTGCCCAACACAAGTTCTTGCAATGCAGAACCTTTTTTTCTGTGCCTTCATGACAAAATTTTGCTTGAGACTGACAATGTTTAGTAGTTTGGTTTTAAATTTGTTTTAAAGACTAATTATATGTGGGTATTGTGGAAGAAAGAGAGAAAAATTCCTTGAAGTTTTCTTTCATGTAAGAACTTCCTAGGTTGTTAAACTATAGGTAATATACTGATTACACTAATGTTTTCAAGGTTAAAACTACTGAAGGAGCTTCACCGTGAAAAAACTGGAGAGGGACTTGTTACAAAGCCATGTAGTGACAGGACAAGGAATAAAGACTTTGACCTGAAAGAGCCTAGATTTAGATTAGATATTAGGAAGAAATTCTTTATGATGACTGTGGTGAGGCACTGGAACAGGTTGCACAGAGAAGTTGTGGATGTCTCATGCCTGGAAGTGTTCAAAGCTAGAGCAACCTGATCCAGTGGAAAGTATCCCAGTCCATGGCAAGGGGAATTGAAACTAGATGATTATTAAGATTCACTCCAGCCCAAACCGCTTTGTGATTGTCCAAAAAGGAGTGGAATTCTCACGTGTTTTTAGTGGGGAGGTGCTCCCCAAGCAGACTTTAAGAACAATATCATTTTATGTTAAGCAAATCAAACCCAATATCAAGTAACATGTTGTAGTTCTCACGCCTGTTTTCTGGCTGGTGCTGAAACACTTGGCTGCACTCTAGTGTTCACACCATATAGAGCACTGAAAGGCTCACAAAATCTGTTAAAACCTGTATCTGCAATAGAAGTGAATGGAAGCACTGTGCAAAGACTTGAAGGGGTGGCTGCCCCTGCATTAGTGGGCTACAGCTCTCCTGTAAGTTCAGGTGCCATGTTGCAGAAGTAGCATTTAAATGCAGGCAGTCCGTGTCATCTTCAGGTCCACTGTAAATTCGCTGCCCTGGGCCAGAGCGACTATAGAGAGAATCCCTCTCGTGGCCAAGGTGGCTCAGGTCTGAGTCTGTCCTCGCCTTTTGACTGCGCTGTTTCTTGTTTTGTCTCCGTGCCGTTGCCTGCAGAGCTGCCCCGCGGGGCCATGGTTCCCCTCAGGGTTCGCAACAACTGGCGGCGCTCCCAGTTTTTCTCGCAGTCAGGTAAATGCGGCGCTGAGAACGGCTCCAGCCCTCCCGCTCTCCAGCCACAGGTGCCTCCGGACGTGGGGCTGGGGCAAAAGCTGATGATCACGGGCACTTGTTCTACCTCTCGCTTCCGTAGAAAATTTCTATTCCTGCTGCACAGTTGACAAAGAGCTGTTGGGTTGCACACTGTTGTGATGCTCCGGTTTCAGGCACCCAAAAGATATCCCTTGCCTATAAATACCTTTTGCTTAATTTCTTTAAATCAGTCTAATTTTCAAAGACGTTTGGATAGAAAATGGCAATGGTTCTCTTCGTAACTGTGGCTCTTGAGTAGTGTAGTCCCATCCTTTTAGCGTTGCTGTACTTTTTCCCTCCTTGCACTGAAACACGAAGGGAAAAGTAGATCAAGGTAGGTAACACCCAACGTCTGAACACTGCTAACATCTGTGGCCAGAAGTAGATGGCATTAGCTAGTGGTAGAGTAGAACCTGATAGTTAATATTGTGCTCCTCTATACCCAGATAAAAAGTAGTTTTGTTGGTGATGGGTGTAATCTGGTTTCTGATTTATTTTCTTGCAATTAGTCCTTGCATTTGGTTGTGGGAGCAAATAGGAAACTAACATAAAGCTCTTTTATACAGATATAGTGTAGATTTGTTTACAGGCTAAGGATATTTTGGTGTGTTGAATTTAATCTTTCATTGTTCTGTTTTTTTAATAGCTGATTCTGATAGTGGTGACAAATCAAATGTGAGTACCTTTTTTGCATTAAAGTTTGGTTTAGTGATTTGTGTTTAGCAGAAATTAATTTTTTATGCAAACTGTCTTGTAACATGCCTAAACCAGAAAAAGAATTTTTTTTCTCATAGACATGCGAGAGGAAAAGTACAAACCAAATCAAGGCACAGTCTGAATCTGGAATTCATGCATTCTCCTCTTATCTGGAGCTAGATATACAGGTTTTGGTTGCTGGAGCCACTAAAGTTTCACGCTCTCAAAATAATATGTAATTCTAAATTATCCATTCTGTTTTAAATGCATAGAATTGAAAGGACTTCATAATTCTTCTGTTTCCTCAATGAAACAAGCAAACCCAAATGCTACTCACACAAACGCACCACAAATGCTACTCTGAAGTACACAATATTTCCCATTCAGTTTGTCATATAGAAATAGACATAATCTCTTCCTATGAGATTCAAAGTAGTGCAAAGGAATATGACAGCAACTATCTAAAATTGCCCTTGATTATAACGATTTTAAACATATCATGTAACAGGATCCTTGGTGAAGCCTGAGGATTTATTTCATTATGGATAAAAATTCAAAGCAAGGCTATAGGCTGTTGTGCTGGCAGACATAAAATGAGAGAATACTTTTTTCAATCTAAAATTGCTTTTCATGTTGTGCAGAAGATTATAGAAAAGCAAAATATGTATGTTCTTTAAATCCAAGTCCCTGGAGGTGGCTCTGTTCAGTGCTGCTTAGAGCTTTCTTTAGGTTCTTTTTACTCACTTCAGTTGAAGTTTCCCAAGCCTTTCTTCGCAAACCAAATTATTCTTTTATCATGTGGCTACCGATGGGCAATCCCAAGTGTCAGTGAAGCCAAGAATATTGTCTGCTACCTGAGAGAATCCTTATCTAGTTGTCAGTTTCCCATTGTAACATCATTGGCCAGGCTCAATCAGGCAAAGTGCAGTTTTCTCTGGTAGCCATGTGAAGTGCCGTGTCACAGTCTAATAGCTTGGTTTTCCTTCACGTAAGCGGTTCAATTTTTGGTCCTGGGATCCAGAAGAAGAGCGAAAGCGCCAGGAAAGGTGGCAGCATGAGCAAGAACGCTTGCTTCAGGTAGGGAAGAAACTGTGTGTCTTCCACTGTGTGGTTCAGCTGTTGAATTGTCCCTTTGAACAAAAGTTGGGTATTTTGTGTCAGGTTTTCCACATCCTCTATGGATCCTTGAGTGAGTTCTGGGGCAGTTGAGTGATAAAGGAGGCCACACACAAATGTTCTCTGTGATTTAGGCACTCTCATGTCTCCCTTCCCTACTCCATGGAAAGACCAAAAGGGCTTGGTCCTGCAATCCAGTTCAGAGTTAAACCAAATGTGTTGGTCCTCAATTATATTTAAATTATGTTGAGCACAGACTGCAAAACACTTAATTACTTGGTGCATCTTTGTCAAGACTGACAATTTGCTAACCCTGATGCCTATGCAACTCTTCTTTAAAATGATGGTCTTAATAGAGTTTTGTAGAATTCTGATTTGTTCACAGGTTCTTCTTGGAAAATATCAAGCTGAGTTTGGGCATGAAAGGATTTGGATTTGAGGGGGTTTTGTGAGAGTGGGAAATTCCTTCAAGACAACCATTACTTTTGCCTAATGGTAAACTCTAAAAGTTCTAGGTTTGTGTCCTAGCTGGAGGAAGAATAATGGCCATGAGAACCTGAATTACCCAGTCAGTCAGGAGTGTCTTTTGAATCTGTGATTAGTTTTGATCCCAAAGAAATCATATTTTTCTTCCATATAACAGAAGAGCAAACAACTGTCCAAGGATGGAGAATAATAAAATGCAGTCTTTTAATCTTTTAAGAAGGACTTGTGTATCTCTGTGCTTTCTTGAGATCATCTAATTTTGCATCTCTTAAAATTGTGTAAAATTCTCATAATGATTTTCTGGCACGTGGGTGCTCTCTCAGTAATAAATGCTTCTCTTCTGGACTAAGCAGGTGTGGTTTCCAATTCAAACAGATGTTAGAACTGGTATAAGAGGGAAATGGAAGTCACCATTCTTCTCCGTATTCAAACCAGTTCTAGGCAAACAATTTTAAACACCTCTTTAAGATATTTTTTTGTGCAAAACTCTGTGAAGACAATTCTTATGAAATCGTCCCATCAAGGAAGAAAATAAGCTACTTAGCTAATTATAAGCTTACTCTCTTCAAACGTATACACACTATTCACTTATCTTTTAAACTTGCATAGTTATTCATCATTCATTAAATTGTATCAGCATATATCTTAAATTAGTACCAGTATCTGCAAAACCTGCTCATTTATATGCTACTTTGCTGAAGGTTTTAATGTACAACCATTGTCTCAGTGTTCAGGGTCTGTGAAACATTTTTGAAACTTAATACAGTAAGATAAACAAGAAATTATTGATATTTTTGAGCACAAACTTAATTTCTGACCAAAGATTCAAAAAATTTTAACAAATTAAACTTCTTCTAATGTGCCAAAAGCTCCTTCAAGTTTGAAGGTGTTAAATATAAGTCCTAGAAAAAAAGTGGGGAAAGTGAAAAAGAAGCTTTTTTTGACACCATTGATATTTCCTTTTTTTTTTTTTTTTTAATTTCATCCAATTTCTGATTAAATTGCTTTTAGCAAGTTCATTTCTGGTGTGGAGACACTACGCAATTTACTCCCAATACGGAATGCTCTGAATGTACCTGCATTTGTATCCACGTACAGGAGAAGTATCAGAAGGAGCAGGACAAGCTGAAAGAGGAATGGGAAAAGGCCCAGAGAGAAGTTGAAGAGGAGGAGCGTAGATACTATGAGGAGGTAAAATGCTCAAAGGAGGAGGTTGTTTATTGACCTTTTTCTGTATTTAAATGCACCCACTTACGAAAAACAACAAAAAAAACTAATCCCATACCTAGATTAATTAATGAAAAGCCTCTTTAAGGCTGAGTTCTCCGGAGGATTGTTTCTCTTAAACACTGCTGTAGATGTTGAAGAAAAATATTTAAATATTTGGACAGGCATCCTCAGCACCTCCACATAGGTGGAGGTGTCTAATTGCTGTGCAAGTCTGGGTGAGTCAGTACAGCTGTGTCTGGGCACGCTCAGAGTTCCCTCCAGAAGCAGAGCCCTGTGTATTTTGGCATACACTTGGTGCCTAGACTTGGTGGAACTCCAGATGAAATTGTTGTCTGCCTTGGGCTTGATCATGTGGATATTTTGTAAGTGACCTGTAAAAAAGAAAAATCCATGGGAGATGTTCAAAGCTTGCAGTTGTGGAATATTAATAGTCTCTAAGATAGTGGTTTTCTTCTGTTGTATGCGGATCCTTTTGCAGGAAACTGGAAAATATTTCTATTTTAAGTTTGTCTATGCATTATGTAAATGAATGGTTTCTCATGTGTGCTTGAGGGACAGACTTGTGATCTAAACAAGAATTTTTTTTCAACTTTCAGAATAAGTTTTTTATGTACCAAGGGTAATTTCCTGTTTTTATATTAAACTTAATACACTGGTGCTGTGAGAAACAGTAGTTCCATGCCAAGTGAAATATTCTTTACTGTTTTGTAAATTCCATCACAAACATGGCAATGGTAAAAGAAATGGGAGTGCAAAACCTTGAAGCAAATTAAAACTTGAGGTGTTACCATTATTCTTAGTACCACAAGCCCCTACCTAGCCATCTAAATATGGCACATAGCCATTTTGGCATATAGCCAAACCATAGTTTCCTTTTATGTTTCATAAGCTCATAGTTTGCATTCTGTGTTTTTAACCCCCACTCTCTCCTGATCCTCTTTCTTTAGGAACGCAAGATAATTGAGGATACTGTGGTTCCATTCATTGTTTCTTCAAACTCTGCTGAGCTCCTCTCCTCTTCTTCCTCTACCACTGAAGGAAACAAGACCGTGGTGAGTTTCTCATGGAGTAGTAATGCACTGAAGAGTAACTTTAGTGCAAAGTTTAATCCTTTGCTAAAGGCTATCAAAGTCTAGGAGCAGGAAGAGTAAGGGTATTCCCTGGGTCCCTTCTCTAACTGGTGATACCTCAGAGTGCTGTAACTCATAGATTTTCACAACTGAATAGCTGTATTCCCAAGCAAACTACTACCATCCCTTTTTCAACTAGAGCAGAGAGTGATACTTCCTCTCTGCATCTGCCTCTCTTCTTTAACTGGTGCTGTGAAAAGATTTGTTTCTTTTAATTATCTTCCAAAGCCAACAAAACCTTAAGTGGTTTCCCTGAATCCAAAATCTCGAATGTAAAATAGTGCTTTATGTGTATCTCAGATGAGACTGAATCCTACCTCCCCAGTTTTCCTCTGTTTCTCTCCCATCATCCCTCCTAGAAAGCAGCAAAACCAACAGAGGAGTGTTTACTCTCTATGTTTGGGGTTTTCTTTTTTACACATGCAGCACAAAATGTTTAATTCAATGCATCTAGCATCTAATTAAATTAGTGTTTGCAGACATCAGAGAATGACACCCCAGCTGAGATCACAGTGCAGTAAGTGTGGGATTCACGTACATCATTTTCTCCTGCCTAAGGGTGCCTGCACCCAGTCATCTGCCTTTTTCCATTCAACCTCAGGATTAGGAGCACTCTATCACTTGGTTCTCCTCCCACCCTTCTTGCCCCCTGTTCTCACTCATCCCTGTGCAGGGCCATCAGCCATGGCCAATTTTCCACTTGGCTGTGTAGCAGTAACTTCCTTGGTGGAGTTGCTCATGCCAAAGTCAGAACACTGTCTGCACCCAGAAGTGAAGGATCTCATGCCATTGCTTACTCGAGCTCCACGAGGCCGGTATGAACCACTCCAGTGCCGCTTTGGGAGTAGTACTGGTGTTGCCCTCTGAGGATGCCCAGTGCATGTGAGTAATGCTTTGCTCCTAGGCAGAGATGACAAGCTGAGGTCACTCACAAAGTCCTCACAAACCCAATGGGAGACTGTCTAGACTGTCAAAGTAATTCAAGGATTTCTGCCAAAGAATATGTAATGGGAAGTTTTAATTTGCCATCCTTTACACCATAATTGGTCCCTAACTTATTTAATGCTCAGTTTAGTCCAACTAGTTGCTGTTTCAGCTAGAGTCTAAATTAAATCCAAAGTTAGCCTTACCAGGGTCAACCGGTTCTACTATAAAAACGTGAGATGTTATTTTTGGTAGTAAGGTGTGTCAACACAATGTATCTAGGAGCAGTCTGTACTTTGCCCATGTGTGTACCAGTGCCAAATTCAAAGGGAGCTCTTTGTTCCCTCTCCATCTGTCTTCTAGAACTCAACTGATTCAAACAGCTGTCCAGAGGAAGGCAAACAAAAAGAAGGTACAAAGCAGAAAAAGCTGCTCTGGGAGCAGGACAGTATGCCATCTCTGAAAAGCAAGGAGAATGATCTCTGGCAAGAGAAGAGGAGGTATGTATTAACCCTGAGCATTTCATAACCCTGGGAGCTTTGTGTTCTGTTGGCTTCTGGGATATCGCATGTGCCGTGATTGGCACTGGAGCACCAGTGGATACAACACATCCTGGTCAGTATTCACTGGCCACGGAGGCTGGCACACCTGTGACACTGCACAGGGCCAGCTGTGCTTAGCAGAAGGCTTGTCTTTTCCTTGTGTGGCTTTGCCAAGAGCCTGTCACAGCAACCAGGTCAGACCTTAGATAGCTCAGACATCTCTGTACATCACTGCTCTGTGTCTTGTGTACATTTCACAAGTCATCTGAAGGAATAAAGGAGCAGTAGCTGTTTTCACTCTGAACCTGGGTGAAATTGCCTGGTTATCTCAGAAATGCCATACCCAGAATTGCCAGATGCTCTTTAAAGTCCTGGGCTTTGCTTAAGTGATAATTAACAGGTTTCACAAAAGAGGAAAGGTATCTAGTGATGCCAAACTGTATAGAGAACATGGATAAAACCTTTTTTTCTGTCAAACAAGCCATTTTCCACAAATCCAAAATAATTTTCAGCACATCTGAGTGGCAGTTTGAGGTAAGCAGGAAGACTTGGACTACTGGGAGACAAACTTGTTAATTCATTGAAGTTATTGTCATTGCTTTGTCATTGCTGACACAATAACAAAAATATTTTTGTAAAAAATAGACTGATATTCAAAAGTCTGATCTTGCCATTATATTCTAGGTGAATTTTTTCCTGGCTTTATTTATACAATGTGACTTATTTTTATTGGCAGTGGAAATAAAGTGCTCTCAGGATACCCAGAGACCGGTATCTTGAAAGGAGGAAGTGAACAGGAGCACCACATGCTGGTGACGGAGCGCAGCTCACCTGCCAGGCTGAACCTGCCACTGACTCAGGGTGAGAGCAAGACTCTTCCTATGCATGTGTTCTTCTCCAGATAGAAATCTGACAGAAATCTAACTCAAAGAATCTTGGAAACTGACAGTACACATATATCTTCAAAATGGGAGTGTCTCAGACTAAAACTTTATTTTATGCTGGCAAAGATGAATATGTTAAGGTAAAATTTAAACTTTTTCTTGTTTTCATCAGAGAGGAGAGTTTCTACAGCAGGTATCTTGTTTATAGGCCTGCATGTTCACAGTAGCAGTTAAAATGGTTATCTTTAATCTTTTATATAATCTTACATACCTATAGGATTTATTTTGATACAGAGAACACAGGTACCAAAACACAAAATATGTGTTGGAAATAATTAGATTCTTTATGTCCATTTCAGTCCAGGAAAAATCACTACATGTGATATGTAACTTTTTCTAGCCAAGCGTAAAGTGACACCTACCTCAATTTCATCATTAAAAGCATCTAATGACATTTAAAGTTAATTTATTTTTTTTAGCTCCCATAAGTATTTATGGTTTTGAAGGAAGGAATTTCCCCAAAGCATTGCTGTCATGAAGGTCTCTCTGAAAAAAAAGGCCAATTAATGAATTTGACATCATTATCTTTCTAATATAAGTGAACACTGGAAAGTAAATAAGTAGGACTAAAGACAGAAATTAAATGCAAACTTTGAAATCAAGTTTTAGATTTTTGTTTTCAGTCCAGCATAAAAATTCATTATTCTAAAAAATGAAGTGTCTATGGATGGAGGAGTTTTCAATGTAATTACTTGCTCCAAATGCAAATTCAGTCTATTAAACTTGGTAGGTCTGCTTTCCTTGTCCCAATCTTCTTGTGTTCTTAGTGCTTTGATAAAAGTTGCAGAAAGAAAGAAAGCTGAATATGTATCACCCAGCAACACTTCCTTGGGGATCTGTAGTTGTGATTAAGTAAACTTAATGGATTTGACAATTTTAAACTACTTCTGCTAATAACCCTGCTTCAGGGTTTTTCTAGGTTCTTTTCAACAGTTTGGTCCCCTGCAAATATGGTTACAGCTCCTTTCTTGCCTCTTAAAGCATCCTATCCTTGCTGCCTTCTTAAGCCCTTAAATAATCAGGCATGTGGGTTTATTCTCTTGATATCAAAAATAGGTAACAGACCTTTCATAGGCCCCAGCAAAGTTTTCCTTCTCTAAACCACATGGTTGGCACATGGCAGGTTAAGGCTTCTCCCCAGCCTGTGAGCCACAAGATTCATCTTGCAGGGTCCAGGTAATGCACTGTTTCTCAAAGATGGGATGGTTGGCTGCCTGGGCATCACACAGATCATTCCTTATTGCTGGGAGGCTGCTATTGTCACTGAGCCATCTGAAGCACAGAAGAAAATTACAAAGGAATATCCATTTATCAGTAGGTTTATGGAGAGCAATGACTATACCACCATCCCTTTAACCCTTGCTATTGAGAACTTTGGTTCCCCTGGCACCATAGACATTTCAGTCTCACTGGTACTTCCTTCTTTATGACAACAATGCTTTATTTTCCCAACTGTTGTTTGTGGATGGCTGTTTGACCTTGCCCTTTCCCCCTTCAGAAACAGATTCAGCAGCAGGGTAGATCACGGGTATGTGAAGGAAATGAAAAGGAATGATGTCCCACAGAGGTCTTCTGATGTACCAAAGCCGGTCTCTGACTCTGTGGGGCATTTCTGAGAAGTTTGTTTTAAGCAACAGTACATCACTCTCCTTTATGGTGTGCCCACAAACCATGACAGTCTCTAAATTTTGACAAAAGCATTTTGCCTCAAATGTTGAGTTTTCCCCACCTCTTGTTGTAGATGTCTGCTGGAATCAGCAGCTGCTGCCAAAGCAATCTCCACAGCGCACAGAGGACGGTCAGCAGAGACCATTCCTGGGCCAGACTGTGGGACAGCAGCTGAGCTCTGCAGGGGAAGCAAGGAGGTGAGAACACAAAGGTTACTGACAAGATAGAGAAGTTCTGCTTGCTCTGTTCTCCCTTATATTCCTGCTCAGTGGGTTTGATTAGTCCTGCAGTGTGAAGACACCCTTTATGTCTGGCCTTCCCATTGAGACTGCTAACATTTATCTGCTTTGTTGCTCATTACAGGCCCCATGGATTACTAATTTCAGGAGGGAGCACACACCCTGCATGTCTCTCTCTTCTTTCTCCATAGCTCCTTTAGCATGTATCTGCATAACTTTTCATATGCTTAATTTGTTTTTAGCGCCTGAGACAAATGTTTATAGCTAAAAAGTAGCTAAATTTGAGGGTGGGAATGTCAGGTTATGTCTGCCTCTTTGAAGCTGGTGTCCAAGAGTTTTATATTCCCCATCTTCCAAACATCCTGAAATTCACTAGCTCAAATTTCTCCATACAAAACCTGTATTTATTTGCTGTTCAGCTGAAGTAATGGATCTTCTCTGATGTATTTTAGGGCAGGCTATCATGAGAACTTCAGATCTGGGCCATCATCTCCCTGCTCTCCTGCTGCCCTGAGTCAGTCACCCAACAGGTACTAAAGGTCAACAAGGAATTTTGCAGACCAAACACATCTTGTAGTTGCTGGTGAACTGCCAGAGTGAAAATAACATTAGTTCTATGTGGATGCACTTTTAAGTCTGCTAAATATTGCAATTCATAACTGTCCATGGGATAAACATGTAGCTCCCTCTTCCATATTTCTTGCCTGCTTCAGTGGTATTATGTTTTCAAATAACACAGTTCAGAAAGCAGCTTTAGAACTCTGATCATTGAAATTTCAATAAAATTGAAATGGGACAGTATAAACCTCAGTCAAAGTGGGAGCTCAGAGCACTTAAGCCAAAGGATGTCTGTCACATGCTCAGGAATAAGGTCTGTTCTAGACATTGTCACTTCCTGATTTAAAAAGAAATTCTCCCTTTAATTTCCAAACTAGATAAGGATTTTGCTTTTTCACCGATTTTTTTATTTGCCCACAGTCATGCTAATCTCCTAGAGATTCAATTCTCTTGAGCAGTCTGTACATCTTTCAGTGAGTTGCATGTACCAACTCTAAATAAATGTTAACTGTAGCCTGATTAAATCACTGATAATTTGGGGTATGTTAAAATCAGTTTGCTTACTAAATAGGGTAAAGTAATACAACACAGAACACAGCAAATTCTTCTTTCTATTTAAATTACATTTTTCTTCATGTTCCAGAATAAAGCCCTCTTTCTGATGTCGCTTGCACTGACATGAAGCTATTGGGAATTTTTTACTTGAACAATTTATTATCCTTTTGTAACTGTAGCTGCAGTTTTGGTGGAATTGCAGATTTCCTTGTTAAAGATGACTAGTTGTGATAGATACTTCATATTATTTAGCAGCTATGTTCTGATCTGAGAATCTTTTCCATGATCTTTTCCTGAAATAAATCTTAGTTTTGTAAACAATGGATGGGATGTAATTCATTTTTCCACTAAAACATCAGAAAACCCTTAAAAATTTCCCAAGATGCTCTTGTAGTAACTCTGATAGTGGAGAAGAAGTTAAAACAAAGATGAACTCAGGAGAATAACACAGAAGCAGAAGGGTTAAGGTTGTAGGAGTGGCGAAAAAAAAACCAGCAAAGTTATTCTAAAAGGAATAATGATAATGAAGCAACGAGAGAGTCATGTGTCTGTGCTGTCTGTGTACATGGTGGGCTCAAGAGTAGAAGCAAGGACAATTTTCTAATTGTGATGAGTTTTTCTGCTGCTTCTGTTTCTCTTTCTTTTTTTGTTTTCCTCTTCCCAAAATTGCTCTTTTGTTATGCTGCAGTCCAGATCTGTCTCCATTGGTGGCTTATTATAATGTTGCTGCCTCAAAACCATAAAGCAAGAAATTGTAAACTTGCTTATCTGGGTAGGATTTAATCAATTTGTCTTTTAAAAACTCATGAAGTATCACAAAGTTTCTCTCCTAGTTTCAGCTCAGGCTGAGAAAAGCCTGTATGACACATAATGATGGGATCCCTTTAGATCTCAGGCTCATCTCACTAGGCCAGGCATCAGTTCTGTCAGGCTGACAGGCAGGTGGGAAGGGAAGAGCCTGAGCCCCATAGAGGTAGGCACCTGCACTGCTATTAAAACCATTATGAAAAAGGGCACCAATTATTCCTGAACTTTCATCCTGCTGTCTTCCAACTGCAGATTTATGACAGAGGTCTAGACAGGGCTGCTGAAGGAGCAAGCTGAAGTATTGTTTGCATTGCAGATGGAGATACAATTTCAGTTTGTCTCTAACCAGTTGTAGTACTAAGGGCCTGCAGCAGCACAGGCTGAAATGAGTCAGCCAGTGCCTGGTCTGTGCTACTGTAATTATGGTGTTGCTATTGACTTCACCAACTTATTTGGGAGCAAGAAGAGCATCCCTCTTTTCTGACTTGCAGTGAGCAAGTCCATTTGTAAACAAATTGAAAAATTTCCAGGCCAAGAGTCTGACTCAGGTAATTTGTGTGAATTACTGTGGCACTGACTAGGTCTGAGTAACCTTTATTATAAGGGTGGTGAGGCACTGGAGCAGATTGCCCAGAGAGGCTGTGGACTCCCCATCCCTAGAGGTGTTCAAGGCTGGGTTGGATGGGGCTCTGAATAACCTGGGCTAGTGGAAGGCTCCCTGCCTATGGCAGTGGGCTTGGAACTACATGATCTTTCAGGTCCCTTCCAACCCTAACCATTCTGTGATTCTGTGAATTCACAGGCATGGTTCCCTGCCACCCAGGCCTCTGTTAAGAGGCTTGCATCTCCCTGGATCTAGCACAGCAGACTCTCAGGGAAATGTGTTTGAGCTTCTGTGCATTCAAGCATTTTAAGTCCTCCACTTGCTTGTCTGGAAGGCAGACATGCAGACTGATTCAGGGACTCGGCTGAAGGGTCAATGTGTATTTGTGTGAAGCCCTCCAGTGCTCCTTCCTCCCATCCTGTCCCTCATGATAAACCTATCTAAACATTTGGCTCCATTTTAGCATCAGATGCTGTGTTCTTACAGCCATGTTTGTCTCCTAGGTCTGTCAGTGGGAAGAAGCTTTGTTCTACCTGTGGTCTCCCTCTTGGAAAAGGAGCTGCCATGATTATTGAAACACTTGGGCTTTATTTCCATATTCAGTGCTTCAGGGTATGTCTCTTGCTTTATTAAGAAAAATCTCAAGTCGTGCACAGTGGAAGTAGAGAGTGGATGTGAAACTGAAAAGGAGAGGACTGGAGATTCACGTGGCTGTTGTGTCTGAGTGTGCTTGTAAAGAAGTGGAAATAACACAACTAATATGGTATTTTGCAGTCAGACATGTTAATTGGACTAAAGCCTGTGATCAAACAAGCAAACTCAGCTTCTGTACTTACAGGGGGAAGCATCATATAATTTCTATATTGTGTTCATTGTTTTTAAAATATAACATTATTTACCTTGTGATTTTTTTAGGTGGTTTTTTTTCCCTTCCAAAAGCATGGTCAGTCCCAGAGCCATCTTTGATCTGCCCCATGTTTGTAAAGCTTTGACTGTGGAATGAATGGTGTATTCTGGCTTTCACTAGAAATATTTATTGACTGTTTTTGGGTGTTTCAGTTTGGAAATAACCCTGAAGTGTTTTTTAGAGAACTCAGAAAGTATCCATTTCCATTACCTCTGCCCCAGTTGATATTAGGCATTTGTGAAGAGTTTTTTGATTTTAGACACTTACCGTGACTACATCTCTGGCCTCTTTAAGCTTTATCCATCACAACTGGCCTAGCTGTAGAATGCAAGCTCAAAGTCAGATGTCCCATATAATTGTTAGACTTCACTTCTGTGTGAGTGAAGGCTGCTCAAATCCAGTCCTAAGCACTTTGACTTTATAAAAACCCTCTTACTGGTTTTCAGTGTTCCCCAGGAGTATGGCCTGGGTTCTAGGGGTTCTTCTGTTCCAAGAACTACTGAAACAGAAGTGAAAATTTGGGAAGAGTTGTGACAGGTAGTAGGGCATGGTCTCTTTTACTTTCTCTGTTCTTCAACTGACAGTGTGGCATTTGCAAAGGACAGCTGGGAGATGCAGCGAGTGGCACAGATGTCAGGATTAGAAATGGTCTTCTGAACTGCAATGATTGTTACATCCGATCCAGAAGTAAGTACCACGTGCTGGGAACTCTGACAGTACTGTTGCCATGATTTTAACTGGTGGGTTGGTCTGGCTCTGACACTCAGGCACTTCGCCATGGGAAGAGGAGTCTCCCTGTGCCATTTTAAGTATTTTCTGTTATCAGAAAAGATTTCCAAGCCCATTAAATTTTGCCCAGCGGATCTCTGCTCAGCACTGTTAGACTTAAAGACTGTTTCTGTGCATAAACATAAATTCCTATACTATGCACGCATACTGCATAACCTGGAGGCTTGGACCTCTCACATCGCCTGAGACAATGTAGATAATTCCACCTGATCTAGGAGCCTGGGCCATGTTTGGAGAAGTTCCCATTTTTTATGTCTCTAGAACTCCTTTTTGTGGACAGAATGGTCACATGAAATATTAAGAACATTCTGTAGCTCCTAGTGTATCCTTGTGTTGGTATCCCCAGATATGTGCTAAATAGTTTTGCTTGCCATTAATTTTGAAGAATGAGCCAGACAATTCATGACAGAAAGAAAACTTTGTGCATTTTGCTGCCTTAGAGCAGGTCACCTAAATGTCTTTCCAAGTCCTGGATTTCTGTGATTGATGCCAAATTACTAGAACATTTTAGCTTCACCCCAGTGTCACCAGTGATGGTCAGTCCTGATGCTCATTTCCACGGTGTGGAAAAGAGTAAGATGCAGAAACAATCGGAGCAATTGTTGTCTTCCTGTTAAATATTGTCTGGTATATTCACTGCCTACAGTTCCAACTGATAAGTGGACATCTAGAGCTCTTTTCACTTACAATTTCCCTTCTTCTCTCTCAAAAACACTGGTTGTAGAAACCCAGGAGTAGGAAAGGTACCTCCCTACCTTTTGCAGAAGAAGAATGGGTACTTTTTCTCTGATGCTTCAGGAAAGAGATAATTCTCAATCAGCAGAGCTAGAGGGTGCTATTGTATAATCATTTTTTTGGTGATTTTTTTTAAAATTCTGGTCAGAAATGTTATCAACTTTTCATTATTTATTTAACCCGAAATAGTTATAAATAGCTTTTTCCCTTCATGCTTGATACTGTAAACCTTCCTCACGGGGATGAGGTCCTGACCCTTAAAATGCAGATGTGCACATCCATCTTTACACAAAAAAAGAGAGGAAGGTATAAGAGTGATAATTTCCTTTTCTTCTTAGTCCTTTTTGCTTAAATAAAAATTGATGTCCCTTGAGGATAGATAAAGGCTCAAATAAATTATCAGCTTATATGCTGTAGAAATCACTCTCTCCACCATCATTTCTATAGCAGTGTTACTAGAAAATGTATTACAGAGCTGTATGCAGTGTTTCATGTAACAATGTTTTGCATTTGTACATACCCAGCAGAATAGTAACCAAGCCCATGACAGAGGAAATAGGTTTTGAGAAAGTGTATGGCTCTTGAAGAATAACGATGGCAAGGGGTTTGTAATTTTTACTACAAATTGCCTCTTCCTGTTGTGTGCACTGGTTATGTAAAATCTCAAAATCCTGTTAGCTGAATTTCAGCTACAGTAGCTAATTCAAAGGGACTGATTTTGACAGAATTGCAAATATTGCTAGTTGCTAATTTTTATCTAAAATCTGATGCACTGCACAGCCTGAAATCAAGATTAAACTGGTGCAATGTCAGCATTTTGCCTTTCAGTTCTGGGAATAATGCTGCAAAATGTGAAAACAGTTATTTGATTGCATGGCTTGTGCCTTCCTGCCCCCATGGCTGCATCTGAAACCTGTGCAGCAGTGGGCAGAAGTGACAGTCTCTGACTAACCTCGAATTAGTCAGTATTGTTTTGAGATGCTTATGGACATCTCAATTAAATAATTTGGCTCCCAGAAGTTTATCTGAAAAAAATGGATAATTCTCTTTCAAAGTGAATCATCAAAAAAGACAATGAGAAAAGCATTAAGGATTATGTAGTGGTCCAGGGTCCAAAGCATTCCTGGTTTTCAGATAAAAGTGGGTGGGGTTTTTACTGGTAGGTTTTTTCTGTACCATGAAACCTCACAAGGAAGGCAATTCTGTATTCAATGTCAAACACGGGGAATGGTTACAGGTTGATGAGTGCTGAAGTCAAAGGTGAGAACGACTTTCATGAGTTCCCTATGTGGCCAAATAACACAAGGAGCCTGCACTACCAGGTCACACAAACTAGGCACAGCTGACAATGACTCAGCAGTCCTTTGCTTTATTATTTTCCCACTGCAGAGCCTGAAATAAATATACACATGAGTATTTTGGGCATAAAATAAGATAAAACATCAATCAGAATGCATTCAGCTTATGGCAAGGAAAGTATATTTCCATAGGAGTTAGGCTGAATCCTTCTTTGTAGTAGTTAGTGCCCCAGCTTTGCAGGAGGAAGGGAAAACAGAGCACAAATATATATAAATCCAGATGCATTTTTTGAATTGTGGAGGTCATGTGAGTAAAATCTGTATTTGTTTATCTTTGTTTATTTTAAACCAATTACTTGTTTTGGTTTTGTTTTACCCAGCTGCTGGACAGCCAACTACATTGTGACATGACTCTCAGTCCTAATAACTTTCAAGAAGGAACTCTCTTCTCGTATGTATCGGCTGCCTCCAGACAATCACTTGTAAAAGCTTGAATCCATGGACATGATGGCTCTCATCTCGTTTTTAAAAACTCACAATAAAGCTGCACCTGCTCCTTTGAAATGCAATATGTTGGTTTTTGCTTCCATAAGAAAAAATATGTATGACCATGTTTGGGAAGGCAAAACCTAAGTACTATAAAAAAAAGAAAAAACAACAAAACCATCTTTCAGGTATGCCTATGATACCCAGTCTGTTACCTTGTTCTTTTGAAAGTAATAAGAGAATAAACATGCAATAAATCTGTTTTGTTTTAATATTTCTAGCAATTAAAAAGTTTAAGTTTACAAAACCTTTATAGAATATGCCAACTGGAGCTGAGAAGTAATTTTAAGATTGCATCTAATCAGTGCATTTGAAAAACTAAACATCACAGCACGACTTCTCTGTTATAACTGAAGCTATAACTTTTTTTATACAGAGACTAGTTTGATAATACATCCTGTAATTCTGAAGCATTTTATGTTTATATTACCTTCAATGGAGGGTAGAAAAAAAATAAATTATTGCACCTTTAGTCATAGGATTTTTCTGTTTGTGTACCTCAAGTAATGTTCATGACTATAGCTTAATATTCTCTGAAATAAAGATTTCTTCATTAAACCTAAAGACTGCATACCATTAACAATGGAAAAATTCCCATGAGGACCTATCCTTCTTAGCAAGTTCAGCAGCCTGTATTGTTACTAAAGTCGATGGAAGGTGATGTGGGGGAGAGGCAGCCGAGTGGGCAGACCCGGCTGAGTTGTGAGTCCCCGAGTTGCAGTTTGATGCTGTGGTGAAGCTTTTCTCTCTGGCATGTAACTTGCCAGTTGATGATTTGGGTGGGCTGGACATCTGCTCGTTCACTTGCAAATATTACACTTGGTTGAAATCTCATGCAGAGAAACACATGTGGTTTGGGTACCCCCCAGGGCAGAGAATTAGACAGCCTTGAGCCTGTGTTCCTCCATCCACTACCCAAAAATAGTCAGCAAAACCCAGAAGTGGGGAAGATGGGCATGGAGGAGGCTGGCAGAAAAACTACCTTGCCTGTGTTTGGGACAGTGTTCTTTTGTGCTCTTCGATTGAGCATGTGCTCCTTACTAAAGCGATCCAGTAGCTCATTGAAACAGGGGTTCAGCAGATATCTACAGTACACAGACAAAGTTAGGAAATATGTTTCAACTGTAAAATATCCTAACTCTTTTTGGTAAACTGTTAGTGGTAGTATCTTCAAATGGAGGGAAAAATTTTCTTTTTCTGCCTTAAAGTCACTATAAAATTAAATTAGCAAAGATTTCTTTTATCTATGTGCATTTCTGTTGTCTTTTGATGTGTGGGTAAATAGAAATGAAGTGGTTATTAGGGAAGCAATAATTTGAGTTGTTCTCTAGATAGCAATTATTTATTGAAATGCTAGACAGCTGCTTGCATGTGAGTTGCATAACCATGCAAAACTGTGTGTCATCGAACACACACGTGCGATGTCATTGAAGGGCATTGTGACTATCTGCTGGAAAGTTACATGTTACTTCCTTAATATTGTGCCTTAGAAAATGCAAAGCTGTTGCACACAGTCAGCGATGACTTATGGATGCAATAAATCCAAAAAGCTGAAGTCCTTCGTGGACTTCACCTGGGGAATATTTTTAAGTAAAAATAAAATAAATCAGACAAATGTTTTGGAACTAAAAGTGATATCCTGTATTTTGATCAACCACCTCCATGATTTACTGTTAAAGGGTTTTGATAACAAGGATGCTTACTCTCTGCTTGTGGTTGCTATAACGTTTTCCCACAAAGAATGCGCAACATGGGAATTCAAGAAGCAGATTTGTAACTGACGTGGTCCGTCTGTATAACTCCATGCGCTGCATTAAGGATATGTGAATACGCAACGTCTGAACCTAATTTTTAACTGAGACTGTGCATGCTTGTGTATCTGTTGGATATGAGTCTCTAGCACTGCTTCACCCACGTGATAGAGTTAGATGTGCAAATCAGTCCCCAAGTGCATCAAAGGGTTGGTTGTCTCCGAGGTCAGGTCCGCTTCTCATTCATGTAGGGGTAAGTGCCCAAAGGGCTTAGGAGCATGGCTGGGATAAAGTGCATGAACGAGGGGGGAGGGATATTGCATCGCACTGCAGACACATCACTGGGTCTCTGGAGCTGCTTAGGAATTGAGCCCAGTGCCTATCAGGTAGTTTTGTGTGTGCATGTTTTAGCAAAGTGGATTGTATGTAAAGCGAAACGAAGCAGCGCTCAACGATGACGATTTTTTTCCCCTAATGAACATCTATTCACCAGCACAGATTAATTTTCAACAGTTTTCTTAATCATATCTGCCAGCTTCTTATGTTTGATTTTATATTCCCTCTGGAGTCTTACATGGCAAATTCATTCAGGCTAAGACTTTTTTTCTTTTTTTTTTCCCTGTTTAAACACATTAATATGATACATTTCTAATCAGGAACTTTGACAACAGAAAAAAAATAATGCTTTCCTACATTTGAACTGCAATGTAAATGTATTTGTTGCAAAAAAATGATTTATTATTACTGAGCAAGTACAGTGTATGTAATGGGTTTTAGATGTTTTGGAATTTATTTAGCCTCTTGCTACTTAAGAGAACCTGAACAGATGTCATAATCCATCTGTATTTTACAAGCCCATTTTCATGGTGTATTTTTTCCTTACTCTTGCTATGTAGTGTTATTGATGCAGTACACCTGTAGTTTTCAGTGAATGTTCTAAAGGTTGGTGAACCAGAAGGGGACCATCCTTATCTGCATGTCCATTCAGGGACAAGGATTGCTGTCCTAGTTGGGGCTAATGTTGAATACCAATTATGCTAATCTTCCCTTTATTTTATTTATTCTAAAATGCCTCTGGAAATTAGGAAAACTTGTCTAAAACTCAACAGCTTTTATAGTAAATGTATGTTTATAAATAAAATGTTGATTACCTTTGGTGGTGTTGATTTTACTTATTATAACTAACTTTTATTGCATGAACCTGGATTGCAGAGTAGAGGTTTCTACATGGTTGGGGCAGGCTGAGCCAAGCTATGCTCCCTAGGACTTAGTACATGAGATAAGACAATAAAAAGGACATAGTTGTGATGGCAAAATGCACTGTGGATTGCTGCTGTAAGCTGCAGCCCTCTATTCATAAGACCATGTGTGCCTGTTTTGGTAAAAGATGAGAAGAGAAGGCTTACTGCAGAGAGGTGAACCCAAAGTCCTCATAAGATCTTTCATCAGTGTTGGTGGACTGTGGCTCAGACTTTGACCCAACAAAGCACTTTATATACAGCAATGCTAAATATGTGCCTGGTTAATTCCATTTCCATGTAGCAAAGAGTCTGTGCTCAGTTTTGCGTGTACTGAGGTATCTCACTGATTCCTGAATTGCAACAAGTGTGTGAAGAAGAAAGTTCACAGAAAATTTTAAGCAAATAACTGCCCCTTTTTCTACTTTTTAATTGGAACTTAAGTGGATGATGTGTTTGGATTTGTGCCAGATTTTTTTCACTTCTGTGGATGTTGGATGAGTCATGAGGATGCACTGAAAATATAATTTTTTTTTTAAATTCATTCATTCCTTCATTTTTATCCCAGTGCCTTAATGACAGTGCTGCTGGTCATACATTATTCCTGCGTGTCTGTGAGGGCCAGCATTCCCTCTGCTGGCGGGGGCATGCTGGGATCCCCAGCAGTGCCATCAGTGCCCTGTCTGTGGGAACAGGTCACTGCCACTGGAGGTTGCTCTGCGACTGCATTTGGAGGCAGTCAGGCAGCAGTTTCTGCTCCAGCAGCTCAGCACCAAGGCTGCTGGCCACACAGACAAACACTGTTTGTGACTCTTATGAGCCAGAGTAAATGGTGGCAATCCTGGTATGATTTTTTTGTAATACCATCATTATTACTATTTTGTAGTGAATGTGACCTGCACAGTCATTTATGATCCTAAAAGGGAACCAGTGGGGATGCACTCACCTGGAAAAATAATTTTGAATACCTTATGAAAAGGGAGTTGTGCCACCTGCTCACCTCCCCAGGACCTTCAGCTGCAGGTAGCAAAGGCTGCCTGGAGAGCCCCGAGAGAAACCACAGTGCTAACAGGGCTTTGGCATGCCCCAGGAGAGGACACTGGCTTGCTGAGCAACGGGGTGAAGCTGGGGGCATATGGAAGAAATAGGATGTGATGGGAGAGAGGAGAGGGCTGCTAGAGCTAAGGTTCAACCATTGGAGCAGAGGATACCCCATGCAAAGAGGGATGTGTGCATGCCCCCCAGGACAGCTGATCCTCTGCATCCTGCCCAGGTGTGATGCTGCCATCCCTCCCCTGACCCCCACTGTAGACTGTCAGGACAAGGGCTCAGTTTCCTCCATTCAATCCACTTTGTTTTGCTCATTTTTTTTCTCTCCTTAGCAGATGTTTTGGTCATCAGTGAGCACAGACAGGCGCTGGTAGCTGTGGGAGGCTCTAGGCACAGGTGATGAACATCAGTAGCTTGCTTACCCTGTGAGTATTGATCCTTATCCAGAGAACTCTTCTGGAGCATAGTTAAAAGCAGGCAGATACCATTTTGTTTAGAAAATTAGCTTTAGGTACAGTTCTTGCTGCCCAATTTAGCAAAGATTTGGTTTCAGAAGGGTCCTCTCTCTTAATGGGAGGCTGGTTAAGTAGTTACTCAATAAAATTTGCAGAATGGAGGCTTGTCCTTTTCCCCCCTTTACCAGGTTGGGTGACTGGGGAGCAAGAAGACAAGCTGGCAGAGGCACATCTGCAGTGAAATCAGAAGGGGTTGTGGGCACTCAAAGTGAGCAGATGACCACCACTTGGATGGGAAAACAAAAATGTCAGTAAAATATCTCCTGTAAAGGCAAACAGGTCCCCTATATAGTTTTAAAAGCCTCCGGTGCCAATGCAATTTCATCTGAATTTCCTGATAAGGGGAAATGACTAAACTGGAAGCTGCTCAAGTTTTTCAAGTAATAAGAGCCCAAAAAAAGAGATAGAAGGTACAGGACAGGATGTGACTCTTCCTATGGTGGGGGGGGGGG
>VXAC01001425.1:1112098-1128601 GCA_013399225.1 Rhipidura dahli
GGGGATTATTCTAGTTACTATCTTTTCTTAGGAAAAATGAATTCCAGTGATTTGGCATCTGTGTGCTCTACCAATTAATACTCCTGTGTTGAAGTAGACTAGATTGCAGCATGGGCTTTCTGTGTTGGACTTTGTGCTGTTACACAGGTCTCAGTTTGAAGTTTTCCAGATGGATACAAAATCATTAACACTCAGATCATTTCCAGGCTGGGGGTGAAACTCTCTGAATGCTTAGTACACTGATGTTCTGGAGGTTTTTTAGAAAACATTTGGCCTGGCTCATATTTGACATTTTTTGGTGCCCTTCCTGGTTCCATGTGTTTATACTGAAACCATTCTTGGGCAGAGGGAAGTGCTCATGGTTTGCCATGGTCTCCAGGGATGGAAGACACTGCTTACAGACTCTGGAGGGTCTAAGACTTGCCCTGAAGCCAGACATGACTCCTGCAAACTCTCTGTGCCCAGGCACATCCCAGTTAGGCTTCAGATAGTTTAAATGTCAAGACAGCAGTGTTAGATAGACCTATGAAATGCATTCTATCTTCTTGTCCTAAGTATTCACAGGTCTTCAGCTGAGTTTGAAACATGGGATAAAAGGACAGCACTCTATGTAAAAAAGAAGCCAGTTAACACGTGTCACCCATAACCCTAAATGCATTTTGTATCTTGTTAGCATTTTGAAACAGGTAGGATGACATTAAGAAGGGATCTATGGCAAAGAAGGTGATCTATGCCACTAACTGATATAATTACAAATCTGTTCCAGTGGACTAAAGCTGAATTTTAAAATGAATTTGCAGCCTCACAAACCCACTTTCAACAACTTATGTTGGACTGCCACCTACATGTCCAGCGTGCATCCTCATGATGATGGCAATGCTGGGAAGTAGTGGCAGAGGCCAATCAACCAGCCTGAACTCTTATCCTCTCCATTTTGCTTCTGCCAAAGCTGTCATCTCTCAGAGCCTTTGTCACACAGGGGTACAAGCAGCTGGAAAGCCATTATCTCTTTCAAAAGTAGTGACTTAATGTGCTTTTGCCCACAGCAATGTGGAAAGTCATAGGAAGATTTTGCTGTGGAATCAGCTGTGTTTACCTTGTGGAAAAGCAGCTGCATTTTCCAATTTTATTTTTAGAGAATTAGAGGTCCTTATTTCTTGAAAATATTTGCTGGTAACTTTCTTCTTATATTTCTCCTGGAGACTGTGATTGGTGTTTTTATATCTTTCTGTTTCCTTAGCAAACAGGCAATTTTAAGATTTTTTTTTCTCTGAATGAAATAGTATTTCACTTGACTGTCCAGTGTAATTACACGTGGTTTGAAAATCAAAACTGATTTTTTTTTTCAAAAAAAATCGTGACAACTGACTTTTCTGCATGTGGTAGCAGCCCATCTACCACAATATTCTGCAGTACGAGAGCAGCGTGCCCCTGGCAGCAATGCCCAGCAGCGAATCAAAATTGTCACAGCTGACTGATGCCTTCACTGCACTACATTTCATACAGAAAAGGGTGGTGCTTGTAGTTCATTGCAAGGCTTGCCTCATTAAATCATCTTTTCAGACAATGGACTTCTGAGAAACCTTTGGAACAACCCAACTCCAGGGAGCTCAGGTGGTGGCACTGCCTTTGCAGTGATTCCTTTCAGTGGAGGGGGAGGGAGTGAAGGGGAAGGAGAAAGCTTTTCACTTGCACAAGCTGCAAGTCATCCCTGCAGGTGGGTTTATATCTGGGAAAAAAAGCCTGCATGATTATGTACAGTGACATTTACAGCCATTGCATTTCTTCAAATTGATGTAGGTGGTACAATAACTTCAAAGCTCTATTTCTTCACGTGGGGGCGTGTGTTGATTGTTAAATAACTGAACAAGATATAGGTGCAAATAAACAGTTAATGATGGAACATAATCACTTGATACTTGGTTTTCTCAATATCTCTGTCTTGAATGCTTAGAATCTGCTTACAGCATGAATACAATTAAACATGGAGATATGTTTCTCTTTACTGCTTCAAGGCTCTTCAAGCATGTGACTGCTTTCACACACTTCCAAGTGGCAATAATCCTCAGGTGTTGTTACCCCAGGAGCTGAAGACTTGCACTGTACTTGGTAAACTTTGATGCAAAATGTGATCTACTTTAGTTGCTACCAGCTATAGGCAAGGTAAAATGGAAAGGCAAGTAAATCATTGGATGCAGAAGAGGCATGCATCCCAACTTCTAGGAACTATTTGCCTGTCTTGGAAAAACTACTTCAGCGAGGATCAAGCTGTCAAAGGGTAAATGGTGGAGTTCTCCCCTCTTATTCTCAGCCTTGTTCTGCACTCCAGTTAAACCCAGCTGTGCCCCCATGGCACATCCCAGCTTGCCAGGAGGCTCCTTTGGCTGGAGCTGGCTCTGCATGGCTGCCCACTTAACATAGCCTGGCCTGGCTCAGGGCACTGCTGCTCTCTCTGCACCTTTGCTGTGCATCTGATACAGACAGTTCCAGTTTTTTCCATCACATGCTCCGGATTTTGACCTTTTTAGCCAGAAATTCTTCTCAGTTGATCAATACAGCATTTCCCAGCTGCTTCCCATGCACATGCAGGTAGAACAAAGGGCTGTAAAATAACCAACGTTGCTGTTTGGTGAGCTTTGGAAAGACTCCTGCAAACAGGGCAGCACTGCCTGCTGGAGGAGGGCTCTAGCAGAAATAGGAGCATAAGAAGGTAGTTGGAGCAGCCCAAGTGTGGCAAAGATGTGTGCATGCTGCACTGAGACTCTTTATTAAAACCTTGTGGCTAGTGAGGCAGATGTGAGAATACGTATTTCTCCACAGGCTGCCATAGTATTTTTCATCCAGGAAAGGGAATAAGTACAATTTTATTTATTTACAGTTTTATGACAGTATGTATCTCTTTTGACAGTACTGAGCTGAAGCTTGAATACAAATATCAATTACTTCCTTATTATTGCAGTAATATAAAATAACTTGGACTAGATTTTGAATGCCACAATACATGAGTACAAAATGTCAGAGACTTGGAAACACCTGGATTTCATGTACTTCATGCACAGTCCCAGATACACAGACATCATTAGCAGGCCTCAAGTCAGGTACAGAGCCACTGGTCTTATATGAAAGCATAGGTACTTCAACTTGGTTGTTCAGGCTTTCAGAGCTAATCATCACCAGAAAACAGTGAAACCCTGTTCAATTGTTGGTTGAATGAGATTTAAAAACACCACTGTGAGACAGAAAAATACTGTTTACCTGTATTTACAAATGCATACGATGGTCACAGATCCATTCAATTGTGCAGAGAAAGAATGTCTTCACTAGTGAATTTGATTTAGCCTACAACCTGACTATAAATGTGCTTGAAACTCAGAGGAAAACCAAACCAAACCATTTTGCATGCATTTACCAGCTATGGTGACTACAGTATAGTGACTGTGGAGTTCAGAAGGACCAGGCTATCAGAGTACTGCAGTAAAAATCAGAGCAAGAAACCCATCAGAGTGGTGTCAGCCTGTCTAGAAGCACACCACAGAAAGCAGCAGCAGCAGCAGCAGCAGCAGAGCTTGCCCTGCCTGCAGCAGAGCACCAGGAGCAGCGGGCAGGGCTGGAGCCAGCGCAGCATCGCTGTGTGGGCGGCTGCTGTTGGGCACCTGTCGGCTTTGGAGATCATTTCCTGTGCTTGGAGCTCAGGGAGGCAGCTGAACCCTTCTGGGGAAACACCCTTTGGAGAGAAAAGATGACAAAAGGTGCTCCTTTTCTGGGAGAAAGGAGATTTAAAAGCTGTAAGCAGATTTTTTTCATGAGTGATACCTGCCACAGTGGGGCAGGAACTGTGGTTTATTTTCTGGTCTTCTTTATGGGATTGACTTCTTATCCAGATGATGTTACCTTGGCTTCATATGTGTCATTGACACTGCTGTCCCCACAGCCTTCTGCCTGGAGAATAACAGACATGTTATCTGAATAAAATAATTTTGAAGAAAAGGTTTTTCACTAAGTTTTTGTGCCAAATCTGCTTCTCCAGTTAATTGCAAAAAGACTCAGGAATAATCCACGTGGTGCTTATCCTTTGGAGGTGGTTATGCCCTGTAACATACCTGCCAGAATGCTGGGATATGACAGGATATGCTCCATCCATACATGGATGCATGTGGCAGACCGCCCCTGCCAAGAACAGGCCACAGCCTTTGAGAGCCGATGTTTGTGGTCATCTATTGGTTTTGTTGCCTGTTCAGCAGGGATTTGTGTTATGAGTGCCACTTTGTGTACTCCTCGCTTGTCAAAAACCTGACTTCTCAGGAAAATGATGGCCCACAGAAGGTTGGGGCTGCCTGTAGCTGAATAAGCAGTCCTGCTGGCTCAGCAGGGACCTGCAGCTGTTTGTAGGATAAGCACCTGGAAGTAACCTGAGCTTACTCCTGGAGAGGAGCAGCCAAATCTGGGTTGGGCTGGAAGGAAAACATGAAATCCAAAAGATTTGTGCATTAACTGTTAGATCAACTCATCCAAGACAAATATTGTAAAAATAAACTGCATAGATGCTACTTGTGTTCTGCACCAGAGGTTTAATATATGTTTCAAAACATAAAAATCCACCCTTTCCTTTGGACCAGATGTTGCAGGGCAGTATTTTCTGGACTGAGTTATTGGTGGATGAGAACATTAAATAGTTAAAAGGATTCTTTCATCTCTGTGAATCCTTCACTAGGAGAAAATAAACAAACAAGGAAAAGCTGCCCACCTCTGTTGGAGGCCAGAAAGGGGAGAGTGTTTGTTTCCCTGATATATCTGAGCTAAGGCCAAATATTAAAGATCAAGAAATGAGCTGCGCTCAACCTGATCCCAAATTACCTGCTGCACCTGGCCTTAAGCCATCTGTAAAACCTCAGCCTGAGTCAGCTGTAAGACCCTCAGAAATTATTTGTACCCCCCTGTACAGGTCTAATTATGATTCACAGCCCTGCAATAAGTTCCCAACACTTCTAGAAATGTTACAATCTACTGAAGTTTGAGTTGGGACATGGAAATGGTATAGATTCTCACAAGGTGAAAAGGTAAAGGTTTTTGGGATTGTTTTTATAGTAAGCTGATAAAAGATAAACCACAAAATGGTGGAGTGATGCAGCTAAAATTCTTTCTTCCTTTCTTCTACCCATGAGTAGTAGTTCTACTGAAAAAGTATTGGACAAATTTCACAAATTTAGCATTTCCAGCATTACAAATAGATCTGTTACATGGACATTGGTTTAAATCTATAAACAATAAGTTAAGTTGGTTTTGGTATTAAAAGGGCTCAAAGGACAAGGAGTCATTATTCTTATTATTCTTCTTCTGTTTCTACTACTTTCCTCCTGCACTGTTGCTTGGTAGTTTGCTAGCTGTAGTGCTGATAGGAAAAATAAACAGCAACAAAATTCAAGCATTCAGCCTTTGTGATTCTCTACCTGTGGCACCAGCAAGGACAAAATTCCCTGTGTCCATCCTGATAGCGAGGCCAGGATAGGACATGCTCATGCTCCTACTTCAAGTCATGACAAGTGTAGTGACAGTGACTGCTGCCACACAGCTAAAGGACTAAGGCACTTTGTAAATCAAATTTCAAGTAAAGAGATTGGTTTGCGAAACCTCCTCGGCATGGAGTCACAAGCTGTCAGAGTGTATTAGCATTATGTTACTGGAGTAAAAAGCAAAACAAATTAAGATGTTTAACAGCTGAAATCTGAAACAAAATTGTGTTTAATGCTGAAAATCTTGTTAACATATTTTCAGGCTTCCCTTTCCCCAGATATTAAATCTCAGTGTGTTTGCGAGCATCTTTTTATCACACATAAAATCCTACTGTGGGAGAACGATACACGACATATGGTAAGGACGGGTGTTTCACCCTGCATGCAAAAAGCCTCTTCAGCATTGCTGCAGCATCCAGTAGCACATGGGGAGATTGTAAGGACCAGGAGAGACACACAGCTGGAATTCCCTGTGTGGCTGGGGTGTCAGAAAGCATTGCATCAACAGCAACAGGCCCAAACTGAAGATTGCACATGTTGTAGCATTTAATGTGAGGGGTAATTTGAACTCCCAAACTGGTTTTTCTTTCATATTGGCTCCCACAATGAAAGAACCATTAAGGGTTTTAGTGATCTTCCAAGACTCTGCTTCCAGCAGAAAATTGGCTCCTTCTCCTTGGACACAAGACCAATTTTTAATTTAATTTCGAGAGATGATGGATGTTGTACTTTATTCCAAGTCTATATGCTAAATTAACAAGGCTGTCTGCTTAGTTTCCTCTTTTGAAACCACACTGAGATGAGTTTCTGCTAATTCTCTTACACAGGGCATTAGACATGTGAACGGAGTCCTTA
This sequence comes from Rhipidura dahli, assembly GCA_013399225.1. Lineage (NCBI taxonomy): Eukaryota > Metazoa > Chordata > Aves > Passeriformes > Rhipiduridae > Rhipidura > Rhipidura dahli. The sequence goes on from VXAC01001425.1 coordinate 1,118,464, forward strand.
TTCAAGAATTGCAATAATAGGCTTTTTTGCCAAGTTTATTACTTTGGGTAATGATTTGAGCTGTGAGGCAGCAAAAATAATTTTCTATCTCAAAAAGGATTGCCAGTTGAATTATTTCAAATAGAATAAAACTAAACATACATTTTTATAAAAGTATTTTAAAAATATTAATTAACTCTTAAAAGTATCTCTTAGAGCAGGGACCATTCCATTAGGTGGGCTCATTTCATGTTTGTTTTTTTCTCATGCTCCCCCTGGTCACTTTAAAAGATAACAGAAAGTCCCTCAGGAGTACTCTGGATTGAAGAATATGTTTAGCCTGCATTAGGTTTATTTATCCAGTTATTAGCATGTTAACAGATGCTGTTGAAGAGTTAAGTATTTGATTTGGCTTAACACAGAAAAAATGGCATAGCAGTAAATGTTTTTCTTAACTCTGGCCACTGCAGTAATATTTACATAGTACTGTACCTGAAGAAGATGTCTCACAGAGGTAAGCCATTGGGAAAGCAATTTAGAATGAAATTTTGGTCTGAACATAGAAAATTTGAAGAAAAAACTAGGAACCAGCTCTATTAAGTCTATGTATAGTGTTCTATAAATATAAGCCGAGTTGTTTCCTGAAAATACTGGGGTGGCCAACAAGGAGGCCACCTGCCTCGAGGACTGTGGTTGGGGTTGCTTGAACAGCAATGAGCCTACAGCTGGGAACACCTTTGCATTGAATTAAAATGTTTAGATGCAATAGTGTTTGTAATTGTAAAGTGGCCCAGGATGGCAATAAACAGTCTTAATGGTTTCCTTTTGGCAGCACAGACCTAGCGGGTCGTACTTCACAAGGAGCTTTTGAGATGGTTTGGACAAACTGGCCACGTGGAATGGGGTTCACACTCCATTATCACAAAAGTGTGTTTCTCAATTGGAAATAAAAAACAATGCAGAAATAGAGCTATCAGTGCCTTCATCAAGAGGAGGTCAAATACAGAAATGATGTATATCAACTAATTAAAGCATCAGGATGAAAGAGTGTGGTTGAAACAGCTGAGTTACTTAAGCACTGAATAAATAGAATAATATAACACATTTAGCAAAATTGAATAATGGCCTTCTCACAGGTGACACAAGGTGTAAAAGCACGTTCAGGTCTTTATTCGGCTGTGATTATGCTTCTGAACAGTAGCTTATTAAATAAAATAGTAATAAAATGACAATTCTTTCTTATAGCTTTGTATTTCAAAAATATTTCCATCCTACCTGTGTCAGACAACAGTCTCATCTTAGTCCTCCCTTGCATGGAGGTTGCCAAAGATTTTCTTTTTTTTAATGTTTTCTGCTGCAACAGAATGACTCAGAACCAGTTTTAATTATGGCTGTAGCCTGAATGATCCTGCAGAGCTCATCATTAGGTCCTGGGAGAAGCTAATGGCTTATCTGTTCTGTATAATTGTTCAAATCTTCTTTTCCATCAGTTTCCCATCAGTGATATCTCATTCGTCTGAGTTGTAGGCTAGTGAGTCAACTACTCAGCCCAGGACTTCAAAAATTAAAAAATATGCCCTGGCAACTAAATAAAAAAGCATTTTGAAGTTATTTTCTCAGAACAGGAAATTGGTGTGAGTTTTGAAATACTGTGTCCTCATGGAGCTGCACTGACTAGCAGTATCTGATATGTTTTTATAACTATTGTTATAAATGACACAAGTGATTAAACAATGTGTGCCTCCTGACACAGTAACAGAAAACTTATTTCTCAACAGTTTTGCCACTGATAGTAAGCAACAATTTTGATACCTTTGTTCAACAGCCAGCAACGTGGTTAATACCCAGTTTGTTAAAGTCACAAATCCCCTTCAGTAATACACGAATAAGAACCCATCTGCTAAAAGCAAATTTTTCTTCCACAGCTCCTTGGAGCATGAGGTGACAGTTTTGTCAGCAGCACAGGCTTGTTGGCAGTGATGGCAACACCTGGGCATTTTGAGACCTGTCATTGCAACTCCCTAAACTGTGTGGCAGTTTGGTGCCTGGGGGGGAAGGGAGGGTCCAGGTGCTCACGGAAGAGAGCTGAATAGCTTTCATGAAGAAAAACTATTTGGGGACAATTCATAACCTCAATGAGAAAACAAGTGACATATAAAAGCAGGTTTGGTGCACTGTGTGGCAATGGGTTGGACAGTCTCCTGGAGCCCTGCTGCCATTTGTGGGTGGATGGAGACTGTGATTGCTATGACAGAAGAAATAGTTATTATGGAGGAGAATAAATTGCATTTCTAGTGTACCTGTCCCCTGCAAGAAAAATTCAATACAGCTCAGAGACACATGTCTCAGCTTTTACCTCTGTGCAGAAAAATCTGGGAGACATGACTCCCCCCTGGATAGAAGGATACTCCCAGCTGAAATCTGAGTTCTTCTCTGCCTGAAACTGCCATGCCAAAGGAGCCTCTTCAGAAAACACATCCCTTGTGGCTAATTTGTCATCAGGGGAAAAGGGGATAGCAGAACCTAAACTGATCTGGGAAATGCAAAAGAAACACACAGAGGAGTTTCTGAGCCCACACTTGCAGGCTATGGAGAGGCTTTGGCACACCTGAGTTTGTGAGGGATCACAGCCCTCTAGACACACATGGCAGCATGTCTCCCCCTTACCTTCTTCTCTGCCTGAGGACTCAGAAAGGAGAGTCTTTAAAAGTCTCTCACCTGTTCTGCCCATAACAGGTATAATTTTGCTGGGGACTTTCAGGGCATCAATCTGTTGTATCCATCTCTCTTCCCTGCTACCCCAATTAAATGCCTGTAAGAGAGCTTTTCTTCTCCTACTTCATTTCAGCTTCAAGATAAAACTAAGTGATTCCCAATATGTGGTCTTACTCTTAAAAATTGTGCTGAGTAGATCCCATTGAAACCAGTATCAGCTGAAAGTTCTCAACAGCTGTAGGTCCAGAAAAATCTCATGCATTCAGGTATGTTACAAGGCTCTTCACGCTGTGCTGGGACTAGTTCCATTTCAAAGCACTCTTGTGGCTTTGGTTCAGTTGACCCTTAATCCTCATGTACTGACAGTACTGCTGTGTATTGCCCTTTTTGGGTATTTGCCCCCCAGACCTTAACAGAGTTTTCTTCTTTAAAACTATTGATTAAGATGATTTATCCACTAAAGCTATTTTTATTTCTTCATGGGGCTGCTAACATCAACACAGAGCTCCTCTTGACTTTCTGTATCTCTGCCTGTTCAAGAAGACTCTTCAACTGTACCAGCAGCTTTCACACAGACAAGCCTGAGAGTGGAAGAGCAGTGACCTCAGCACTGGCAGGGAATTAAGCCTATAATCTAATGGGGTTTCTTTTTCCATTTCTAAATAATGGGATTCTATTAGACCAAAGTGTAGTCGCGCCATAATGATAATATACTGTATAGCATATCTGAATTTTGCCTTTTATAAATCATAGAGAATTACAATGCACGGTTATATAATTGAATCTTCTCTTGTATCATTAATATTTTTCATTGTTTAGAGAAACCCCTTTTTGTTCAGAATTCACATGTAATCAGGTTTAGAATTTACAGGGGGTTTAATATGCCTATTTTATGTGATTAAACATTTTCATTTTTATTCTTTTTAAGTATTTTATAAAAATTATTTAAAAGCATTTTATACTTATGAGGTTTTGTACATATAATTCTGGACAATTTTAAAGACAAATACAGTCATAAATTTGTGTGTATATATCCTAAAATCTCAACAACAACAAAATGTCATGATCTTTGAAAGGAAATAGTTGAGGTTAATTGATTCCCACACTGACATTTAAATGTATTAGTGGTATACACCAGTGAAAGTATTGATCACTGAAAGTAATGAGCAATAACAGGAAAAATTAATCACTTTTGAAGATTTATTTTACTTCAGCTGTGGAACGTACTGTGGCCAGGACTGAAGTTGACCCTGTGAAGATAACGGGGACTATTACCAAACAAAAAGACAATAAAGCCATGTAAATGAGGGAAATCTGGGAGGGCATGCTTTTTGCTATTAGAATATTGAGATAAGCAGTGGTGTACAGCCTAAGACTTGTGACCTACTGTGAGTAAACCCATTTCTAGAATTTAACAGCAGCAGTTGATATAGAAGAACACACAAGAAATTTGTTGGTGAAAAATTTTTGCTAAAGGTCTCACCTTCAGTATGTGGATATTGGCTTACACCCTGAAATGGGTGGGTTTATGTCAGAAATCTTCCAGAATATTTTATTAACTGAAGCTGTACTACCTGGATATTCTTACTTAAGAGCTCAGGCTCTTTCAGAATTCAGTTAAAATCTTCACATCAACCCAATCTTGTGACAATGAGTCGCAGTTTGACTATCTAGTGACTAAGTCTATCCCCTTTTTCTGGTTCTAAGCTAAGTTAAGTAAAGAATCAAATTATCACACTGTTATAAGTTATCCTACTTTTTTTTCTCCTCACCAGCTTAGGAAGAAGGTCAAGAGATATGGTCCCTGAAAGGTGAGATTCAGTAGTTAAAAACCTGAAGTGCCTGGTCTAATCTCTCCAGTCTTTACAGTGTTTTACTATTCATACTTAGTATTATACAGCACAGCACTGTATAATACAAGATTGTATAATACAAATTATTAATACAAATAACTTTTCCATTTCTCTTGAATAATACGTGCCCTTGATCCTTCTTACCACTTTTCTGTGAATGGCACTAGGTTTGATAGTCAGTGAATTGGCCCAGAAATACTTCAGGAGTGCTACATTCCCAGTGGGAACTGATTATGATGGGAGTGAAGGGCTTAGACGTCCATCTAGAGCATCCTCTTTTCCTGCAGCAGGACAAAACCACCCACACCATGTTTATCTAACTTCTTGTCTCCATAGAGATAGTCCTGGTGATAATTAGATCTGCGTGTTTAAAGCATCACTGCTCTGAGATAGGCTGTCACGTAATGCATTGCAAGTGCATGCAGTAGCAGCTGATAGAGTTTTAACTACCTCTTCTTTCAGATGTAAGAAAATTTTGTTATTAAAAATGAAGAGACACACATTTTTTAAATGAAGTGTATAACTTTGGCGTTAAAGTGAGTTCCTCAGATATGTGCATGCTAGTTGTGGCAGCATTTTGTTTGCAATATTATCTATGGAGATTCCCAAACTGCTTGTTTTCAGAGTTCACCCCTTTTGGTAACCTTTTTAAAGATAATACAGCACAAACATTTTGCTAGCTCTTTCTAGAAACAGCTTGGTATTCTGAAATAAATACAGGGCAAAGAGATTCTGAATTCTTTTGACAATACCGTTTTGAGATTATTTCAAACTGTGGTGTCAGACTCTTAAAGTTAAAAAAAAAGTAGAAATAACCTTCAGCTTGTGGCAGCCTGTAGAGTGTATTTGTGTAACTGTCCTTTGCACTGGACTCCACTAACACAGTTATGATAAACCCCAATGAGAATTAAAATTTATACCTTGTAGCAACTCTGCCATCAGTCCCCACCTGCAAAGCTGAGGCAAACACCCAAGGACTCACTGGAGCTGAATTCTCTTCTTGATTCTCTGGAAGAGTCCTACAAGTTGCAGTAGTGGAAAGCTGCACAGAGTATCACAAAAGGAAGGCAGGCCAGTGCTGGGCCAAATCCAGCCTGCTCATGGTCACTCACAAAGAAGCGGGTGGAGGGAAGAGGCTATTCCTGGCTCCTCTTGGAAATGAGCCCCAGAACGTAAATTACTGCTGGGTGCCACAGCTGGCTGTAGGTGCCTTGGCTCCTTTGTCATCAGGAAAGAAACGCAGTGAGCTGGGAAAATGCAGCAGCTGCATGAACCCCCTGGTCCCTGGCTTGGCTGATGGAGGAGAGATGGAGGAGCCTCCACCCTTTACTCTTCAAACCATAGGTGGGTTTTTAACAGCCCTGAAATCACAGATGTTTGTGGCTATGTCCTTGGGCAGGGACTGCTGCAGGCACTCTCAGGAGGTTTCAAGAAGTGAATCAATTTTCAAAGGCATTGAGTATCCCGGGCTCTGGGCAATGCATACCTCTGAAAGGAGCAACCCAAGTTTTCCCAAATGCCATGTCCATGCCAGATGACCAATTCTCTTAGGCACATGTTTCACAATCTGCACTAATTTTCTGTAATGAAATAACCATGAAAATTCATGAAATGTGTGCTTTGTTCCCCAGATAGGCTTTCCTCTTAGGGGAAATTACCATATTGGTTCTATTTCTATTAACAAGGTTCTGTGAAACAGTACTGTAGTGGATGCTTCTGAAGACCCCAGCTGTATGTTAAGCCTGATGACAGAGGCCTCAGTGCTGACATTAGATTTCAGACTGCTGGAAAGGCATAGTTTTGTTCACTTGTACTTCCCAAGACCACTTTGGACTTTTATCTAATACTGTTGATAGACTTTGTATGTAATTTAAACACTCTTTGAAGAAAAAAGAGATGTCACTGGCATTCCCTTACTGCCTCTCTTTCAGAAAGATATGGCAAAAAGTAGGCCTTAGCCTGTCATAACAGTATGAAATAATACTTCTTTTTAAGTGCAAATATTTTTATTTCCCATTGATATGACAGTCATGACAAGGATCAGCCCAAAAGAGGATTTCCTGTCTCCAAGGGAGATTTTCAGCCTGAAATATGAAAGCATGAGTTTTATTATCATGGCTAAAATTTGTTGAGCTGTTTCTGGATGAATTTCCTACAAATCAAGACAGTTTTCCTCTCAAATCATTCCTTGGCCTACTTGATGAGCTCTTGCGTGAAGCACAAGGCACAAAGGTGTTTTTCTAAGATGGAGCCAGATTTTAGTAGCACCAGTTTATTTCACAGCATTTGTTGGGTGATAGCTTGTAAAAGAACAAACTAAATTGGTGGCAGAAATAGAAGGCTTCATCTCCCATTGGTATATAGCCTTCATAGTGCTGATCTGCTTTACTGATGAGGAGGTAATCTATACATTAATGTTTTTTGACTCTTAGTGATTGGTGTTAAATGTGCATCAAAAGTTACAGACAGGTACTAGTTTCACAGGTGTCTAGGAATTAACAGTGAGTTTTGTGTCCTGTTCCCCCGCTGTGCAGTGGAGAGCCTTTCCATGTAAAGAAACCCCAGATTTTGACTTCAGAAATAGCTCATGCTTCAGACCACAGCACTGAGCTGACAGCCTTGACTGGAGTCAGGCTTGTTCAGGAGATTCCTGCCAGGTACACTTCAACAGTGTCAAAATAAGGTGAAAGGAAAAGAGTACTTAAAAATATATTCTGATGGACCACAGGCACTTTTCATGACATCTCCTTTTCCCATTGGTGGTAATAGTTTGATAACTCTATTAAATAAGTGCAAATATATAAAGATTAAACTATTTAGACACATTTACTTATCATTGAAAGGGAATGTTTTTACTAACTGTAGTTTTCCTGTATGCTGGCCCTGTATTCCTTAGTAGCAAAATTAATGTTTGCATTGTCATGCATCCATCAAAGAGATTCATACTGCAATCAGGAATTAATTTTTCTCTTCATGTATTGGAGAGAAGGAAGTGAGACTGTGTGTAAGAGCCAAATTCAACATTAGACCTGAATTCTAACTCTTGGTATTTAGGAAAGCAAACAATGAAACAGTCAAATTGTTCTAAACACACAATGTGAATTTACCTCTGAAGTCTTCAAAATGCAACATGCATATATTGAATTTGAGTTGGATTGTGTAACAAATTATTCTTTATTTGAATAATGTGAGGGGGTAAACCCAAGGGGGAAAAAAAACCCAACCAAACTACATTCATTTCTTTACTGGAGCATCTTTTAGCTTCTTAGGTCCTTTTGTCCAGACCTCCCTGCCTCGTGAGCCCCAGAGCACCTCTTAGTGTTAAGGATCACCTTGCCTCTTCTGCTCTCACTGGTACCACCAGTAAGCAGCCTTTTGGCATCCCCTTCCTGCCTGGGCTCCTGCTGGGTACCCCATGGCCTTCCTCTAGCTTCTGTGCTTGTAAAGATCAGCACCCACCCTTAGGTTATTCATTTAAATAATACTCCTTTTCTAATTCCTGCCTTTGCAAACAGGCAGGAGAAGTTAACTTCATGTATTTTCAAACCATCCATTTCTACCTGACTGAGCAATCATGAGGGTTGATGAATTAACCATTCCAACTGGTCTGCCACAGGCACCCTGGTCCTTATGAAAAAAGAGCACCATATGCCTCAGGCCTCCCATGGTTTCCCTTGCTGTGGGGTGACCAAAATGTGGAAAGCAGTGGCTTGGGAAAGGATTTATGGGTCAGTGTCAGAACAGAAATCTCCAAAAAGGACTAATGAGAAGTATAGACACCTAAGTGGAAAACTGTGATCAGAAATACAGTGATCTTCTCTCTCTATGAACCATTATTGAGAGGCACTGCACTGTTTGGTATTATCCTAGTATCCCTTCTGCAAGGCATCTTCAGAGACAAGAGAGAGTGGTTCCACATCTGGAAAAATTGTAGAAGTTTGAGCCTTAGGGATTGTGGGACACATAAAGAACACAGCCTATTTAACTTATCAGGAGGAAGATAGATCAAAATGCAAATCAGTTTACAGTGTGAGAAAAGAGAGGTCTAGCAGCCAGGTAGCTAGATCCACTGTAGGAAGCTAAAACCTCTGCATTAGAAATAGAGCCCAAGTTTTAGTAGACAAAATAGTGAACTTGGCCAAAAAATATTTGAGTGTTGTCATCCCTTGATGTTTTCAAATCACAAGTGCATGCCATAAAATGTAACCTCATCATCTTCACACAGCAAGGCCTGACCAGGAGAGACACCTTTAAATCACCCTTGGCTGGTTGGTTGCTTTACTCATAATACAGTAAAAAATATTGTACCATATTTTAGCTTCTCTAAAGCTCAGGGATCAATTCAGCTGTGGTAAAGCACATTGAGCACTGCAGATTTCCTACAGGAAAATCTTTGCCTGTGGATCACTATTAGCAGGGCTGCTCTGCAGTCCACAGCTGGGTAATTCCTAGAGGCAGTCCATTTACTTAACAAATATATTCCTAAATCATGGAATCACTTTTGGAAGAAAAACTAAAATGGCAAAATCTGCCCACATTAAAACAAAACATATATTCAAAAAATGCATTCAAGCTGTTTTCCTCCAGAAAACATGCTGCATATTTTATCGTAGCATTTTAAACCTGATGATTCAAGTACTTTATTAGTGAAACAGCACTCGATCCATTTGCCACATTTTCAATTGTGCTCTCCGCAGCCCCCCCAGCCGTGCAGATGTTGCACGCTGCAGAAGACAAGGCCCTTGCAAAATTTGCTTCTCTGCCAAACTGACTACAGACTTCTTTTCCTTCTTCTTNACCGGGCCGGGCGCTGCCAGTCCCGCTGCCTCCAGCTGCCGGCCGCTAATCACAGCCCAGTGCCAGCGTGTGGGGCCGCCGGGTGGCTCCTGGCCCGGGTGGGAGCCGAGCCCGTGGCCGCGCAGTCCCCGCGGGCGGGCGGCCCCGCTCTCTGCCCTCGGCGTCGGCAGAGGAATTCAGCAGAAGTGCTGGTGTAAGGGCTGGCGAAGGCTCTCAGCCGGACGGCGGGATGCTGTACCCGCTGGCACACCGGGCCTGTGGGTTTTACCCTTTTTGTTTTCCTTTTAACGGATATCGCTTTATATTGTCCATCTCCAGTTTCCGAGGCAGTGACAAAAGGAAAATCTGACACACCTTCCTCCCCCCAAACAGCCTGTTTGCAAATAAGTAATAAGGGCACAATTAGGCAGTAATGATGGGACCCCCGGTTATGGTCTTCCTGGTGGTAACAGAGATTGATGTTGCTGAGCAACTCTTCTTTTGGTGACACAGTTCAGGTTCTGTGACATGCGCCTTGGATCTCTATAAGAAATAAACCCTAGATCTCCCCCCAGATAAAACCCTTACAAGAACTCAGAAGAGCACCGTAACTACGTTTGCTTTTGGTTTTTATTATCAACAATCAATTAATGGTACACTCTTGGAAAACTATATGCACATGTAGAAATATTTCCCCTTTTAAATAGAAGCATTCATTTTAACCACATATAAATAAATCTGGAAACCCTGAACATAATTTATGATGATTATGCTCACAAACATATTCCAACAGGTAGAGAAAAGAAAAAAAAAAA
>VXAC01001425.1:1134734-1178073 GCA_013399225.1 Rhipidura dahli
TTTTTTGAGGGGGGCAGGGGAGGGAGGGCATGTCACTATGAGTTACCGGTGGGTAATAAAACAAAGCAGAAGATTCTTGAGCTGCTGAGGATCCGGGTGATAGTTTTATGGCGAGGTCTGATAGTTTTATTGTGGTTGCATGTTGTACAATGTGTATTTGATAAAGAACGGCCTTTGATGGCCCGTGGACACTTTTTGTGCACCGTCGAAATGAAAATAAATGTGAACACGGTTTTAGTGCGAGGATGGAAACAAATTGCGAGCTCTAAATGGTTGCCCCTTTATGGTCAGCAGACAAGAAGAGAAAAGCGCTGCAAACATCTGTCTTCCGTCCCCCAAATCTAAAGGGCACCAAAGAATGATGTGAATCTAAGTGTTACTACAGCAGGGATTTGTCTTTATTTACCCGCGCTCTCATGAATATGAATACGTGTTTGGGGCAAGGAGGCGCCTTCACCCCTCTCAAACAACACAGGGCACTGAAAAAAAAAAAAAAAATACGAATGCGTTTCCTCTGGGGGGCACCTTTTGTGCGGCGTTTCTTTCCCCGCAGCAGCACCGCTCTGCCTCCCGCGCCCGGGCCTGCGGGGCCGCTCCGTATCGGACCCCGCGCCAGCAGCGGCAGTGCCCACCCCGACACCTGTCCTGTCCCCGGGCTTGCCACCCCGGCTGCCCCGCTGTCCCCGGCGTGGCCGGCTCTCCACTGCCGCGGGGGATGGTTTGGCTCACCCCTCGCCCCTCCCGTCCCCTTTCCGCCGGGGTTTCACCCGCTCCCCCTCCGAGGGATTTGGGCTCCAGTTGTTCTTTCTACACGCGAGCGGTTCTGCCGAAAAAGTTGCAGCAAATGGGTAATTTGATTATTCCCACTATAGGCCAACTGCCTCAGCGGCCTTCCCCCACGCGTCTGGCTGGGGGCAGAGAAACCATCTCCAAGGAATAATCAAATCAAGGCGAAGTGTGGAAAAACCCCTTCTGATTTCCAGGCGACACAAATAGAATTAGATCCTCCCGTTTGCTTCACCCCCCTCTTTCCCCCCCTCCCCTCCTTGCAGAAGAGCCCTTTTGTCTCAATCGTAAACTCTGGTCCAGCCGGGTAGCGCGGGGTGCGCGGGGTGCGCGGGATGCGCGGCGGCTGGAGGCGCGACGGGGTCGGGTGCTGGCGAAAAACACGCCGAGTATTTAAAAGCCACTTTTCTTTCCTCTACTTGGGTACTGTGAGGGGCCCGGTCCGCTCCCCTCAGGCTGCGGGAGGAATGCTCCAAGGCAGCGGAACAAAACAGGGAACAGCGCGCCTTTGTACGGCCGCCGCCGACCATGGGAAAGCGCCTCCCGGGCCCGGCTCCGACCGCGCCGCCACGATCCCACCCGCCGGAATAAAATGTTAAATACGGACGAGGGTTTCTTTGGCATAGCTTTATTCGGAGGGAGCGGCAAGAGCATCCCACCGCACTGCGACCGGTCTCCTGGGGTGCCGGTCTCCACAGGAACGGGGCGTGCAGTCCAGCTCGGCCGCGGAGCCCGGCGTTTCACCGCCCCCGCAGCCGCAGCGGGGCTGAGCCGTCTCGGGTGACCGGACCGAAGGGCCCGGGAACAGATGTTGGCTGTTCCCCGGCCACAGAGGGACAGTGCGGGGACACGTTCCTCATCCCGACGCGTCTCGGGGCTGCCTGCCACTCCCGGGCCAAAAAAGTTCCCACTTTTTATTGCCTCTGCTGCTCCGCTCCCAGTGTCTGCTCAGGCTGCGCTGGGCGGCCCTGCGCGGAGCAAGGGGGCACCGGCTCTGCCTGCTCGGCGCGCAGAGGGGCGACCGCCCCTCCTTCTCCGCTCTAGCTCAGCATGCCAGGCGACCCAATGCGTTCTTGGCTGGTCTCCTGTTGCCTAGTCAGGTGGGATGGGGGCATTTGCAATAGCAATGATGATGGTGAAGAAGAACTGAAGAAGGAGGAATAATAATAATAATAATAATGATAATAATAATAATAATAATAATAATAATAGTAATGATTTTTAAAATCATGATAACGCAACAACGACAACAATAATAATCCTTTTCCATTGCACCGGCCCTCTCCCGGCGGAGGCCCGTGGCGTTCGGGTGGCGGCCAGCAGAGGGATCTGCGCTTTGCTTTTCCCCTCGGTTGCGGCGGCCGCGGCGGCCGCGGAAACATCTGCTGGGCTGGAGGAGACGGGGCGATTGAGCAGACGCACAGATGTAAAAGTGACATCTGCTTGTGACAAAGGAGTGGGAATTAGATTAGGCGGGGAGGCCTTTCTGCGATTAGGGAAAAAAAAAAAAAAAAAAGAAAGAGAAAAAAAGAAAAGGAAAATACTTGCTGCAGATTGTGTAAGCAGGGGAAGTGGATGTGAAAGACAGAAATGCCCGTTGGGCAGCTGCTAGGACATTCGGGGCAGCACAAGGGTCCTGGGAGCTGAAATAGCTCTAAGAGAAGGCTTTGCTTTTCCCTCCAGAAACAGAGATGTGGCCGGGTCAAAGCTTTCCGTCATTACGAGCGATGGGCAGCAGGCAGCAGAGCGCCGTGGAGACTCGGACACCAGCAGAGATGCCCTCCTGTTGGTGGGCAGGAGGGCATCTGCCCCGACCAACTGGGCAGAGACACCCAGATCTCGACCCTTCTTTTTTCCCTGATGGAATAAATACAGGGAGGTTCTTATGCCCAGAAGTAAGGAGGCAGGAGGCTTTGTCTTTGCCTGCCTTATGAGCTGTCCGATTTTGGCTCTATTAATTAAAAAAAACCAAAACCCAAAGAAAACAAAAAACCTCACAACCACAATTTTAAGTCTGGGTATGTTTGGTAAAACAGAAGCATTTTTTCGTTATGCTTGTCCAACCAGCTGTGCTCAGCTGAGACTTCACCTACACCAGCCTGCACTGGATAGCAAGAAGAAAAACACCCCCCACATTTCAAATGATTCAGCCTGCTCTGCAAGCAATTCTTTTCCCAGTTACATGAGTACTGCTATTGACTATCACAGAACATCGTGCCTTTTTTTTTTTTAAAGCCCTAGCACTTTCATGTCTGGGGATAATTGATGCTCTTGCAAAGCAACATATAGGAGAAATAATAGAACTGAATTATATTTCAAATGGTAGAAAAAATGTACTGCATTGCAAAATCAGCAAGTTACAGAGTATAATGTGCTGTGCACTGGGGTGGATTTAGTAATGCCTCTTTATAGGGCCTTGCCTCTAAGCTTGATGAAGTTGGTCAAATCCTACAGAACCTTTTAAAGACTAGACTGTGATTTCAGCAGAGTGCAGAACAGGTCCATAGTGCTGAACAGCTTTCAGGACTGTAGCTTGCCTATGCAAGCTGATCTTTAACCAAGTAACAAAGGTAGGGAGTGCATGTGTGACACCTTTGCCAGTAAAGGGCTGAGAAACAAGAAGATTGGATTGCAGAAATTGAGAGGCCTCTGATAAAAAGCAGAGTAGGATGGGGGGGAGAGAGAGTGCAATGAAAATAGCTTAAAAGATAATTAGGGAAATTTTGTTGATAAAAAATAAAATTACTTTATGGGCTTATTATTGGAAAAAAAAAAGGACCAGTCCATCTGTCTCCTTGCAAATACAGAAGCGCAGCAAAACACATTGATGACTCACACATAAGGGCCTGTGTCAGATAAAATTGCAGGTATGTATTTGTGTTGTTTAATGAAAAATGTATCTGTGAGCTCAAAAATGTCATGGGTTTTCTATTAGCTGTTATTTGGTATGTTAGTATTTGCATTGTTAAGTTGATGGTCTGGACACAAGCTCCATCTCTCTGATGGCCTGAAACTGCTGGTAGCAGAGATTTGTAAAATGGAAGGGTCCTTCTGTTCGTGCACTGCTTCTTCTTTTCTTTCTCTAAGCAATCATCACTGGCCACTATCAGACCTATGGCCTGACCCAATTACAGCAATTTTATGTATCTATGCCTGTTTCTGTCAATGAACCCAATGAGGTTGAACGAGACAGTAAAAAAGATGGAAAGGTATGTTCTTCCCACAGTGAAGGATAACGATGTCTAAGTCAAGAGGTCATTGGAAAGTTAAAAAGGCCTCTCTTCTCAGAATAAGAAGCCAGTGACAGAGAGGCAGGGTTAGACAATCCTGAATTCCTGCCTGTAGGGATGCATTGTGCCTTCAGGCAAGGTACTTCCAGCTCCACACAAGGGAATGGGTTAGCAGCAGGAAGTAGTGTTAAGCTGTTTAAGCAAAGGTCTCCCTGTTGGCTAACTGAAGGATACAGCAGCTCCCACATTTAGCTGAAACGTGCCCTGTTGGGCTGGCAGGAGCAGCAGGTCAGAGCAGTGCTGCGTGCCTTAGAGACTAATGGTAATTAGCCTTAAATGATGAGCAAGAAACACCAAGGCAAATGGTCTGGGACATTTTCCTTCATGACTCAAGTAGGGAGAGTTTGCTCAGGCTAAAAGTCAGAGCTCCATTCCCACTAACAATCCCTTGGTACCTATCAGCTGCTGCTATTGGGGCCACAGCTAGGTCACCGCCCTTGGCTGGGGTGTCACCACTGTGGATCCAGCCCTGGCTACATCCCTCTGTGGTTCTGTTTATTTTGATTGTATCAGCCATGCTATTTCTGTAAGACAACTTATCAAATCTTGGCTGCATTTGCTCTGCTTATTGTTTTTTCCAAGTGGGACTCCAGTTTGCAAATGATACCTGATGGATGGTCCCAGACTCCTATGTAAAAGTGATATAATATTGGCAGCAGGTCATTTTTAGCCTCCCAGTAAAAATTAGTTCAATCAATCAATCAATCAACCAATCGAATTATTACTAGCTGGCCCCAAGTGCTGACATGGAAAGTATGCCCATGCCTTCCTGCTAATCAACAGGCTTTTCATTTTATTGCAGCCAAAATGTGTTCACAGCCTTCTCCATTGAAACTAAAGTTACATAAGGTCCATCTTTTGCTAAGGGAGGACAGGAGGACTGTTGGGGGGACATTCATATCCTCAGTGGTCAAACACAGACTCCCTCTAATAGAATTTCAGAAAAGGGAGAATAACATACCTGACATGTACTGCTGCAAAGGGAAGGCAATATAGAAGTTTTTCTTTGTTGGAGGCAAGAGAAGGCAAACCTGAACTCATATGAAAAGCAGCTGTAAGATATAAACTATATCTCTTTTTTTATGCTGACCACATATCTTCCATAAGCCGATTATGTTTTATGTGAAGGGGTTTTAAATGAAGGGCGAATTATATGTTTACATTCACAGACAAAATGAATGGGTAATAGTTCATGATGAGAACAAAACTGCAGTTTTAACTAAAACCTTTTAAGTAAAAGGTTGAATGTCTCTGGGAAAGGGTGGGTTAATGTGTGTACTCTGGGGCCTTGTGTTATGCCATTAACTGAAATAATTGCCTATATCCAGACAGGTGATGAAAGGATTGGCACTGGCTCAGTTGTTAAAAGTTAATTTACAATCTGTAAGAAAACTTTTTTCTAATGCGTTTATAGACATTGTTCTAGTTCATACTCAGTTAAATAGCACATTAATTGAGTTTTCAGGTTCTGTAATTGTATACTGAAATATGCTGATATCTTCAAAAATAAGTAAAATGATGCATGAAAATAAGCAGTTAGTAGGACACACACCAATGTGCATTGTGTTTATACACAGTGTATTCAGAAAACCAAACAGAAGATGATAGGGTGATAACAAACTCACATGATAATTTAAATTACTGTGGATCAGCCACTAGAATTTGTCTCCTATTAGGTAGGCTCTGGAGCTCTGATTAAGTTTTTCCCCCATAACTGGGGGTCAGGGTGGAGAGGGGGGCCAGAAATGTTGTTCCTATGCAATGTAAACTCATTGGATTTAGTTTTGCTTTTATTGCTTCCAGTGCTCCAGGTTTGGTTTGGAAGGCCAGTGGGGCTGGAAAGAAGTTTTGAAACCAGATGAGCCCAAAGTTCTCAGGAGTTTATCTTCCTGGAATGTGGACTCCATCTGAAAGTATACAGGAAAATGGTGCCTGGAATTGAAGGTGAATGTTAGGACAATGTTGAACTGTCCCATGCAGGGACTGAACCCTTACTTTACCTTCTCAGTAGTCTTCAACATGAACTCTAACTCCATGTGGGCAAGAAGGGTCACAGCTCTGTTATGCATAACAAAAGGCAGAAAACCACACATCAGCAACCCTGCAATCCAGAAGCATCAATAGTTATAGCTGAGTTTTGAGGTTTTAAACCATTTTCAGGTCTTGGCAGATGATGAGAAAGAAGCACATCTCACCTGAGACAAATGACAATCTCTGTCTGTTCCTAAGGTCCTTTGGCTTCTGCAAGGAAACTGGGATGGCTCATTTTGGGATGAATCTGTGATAAATCCATTTTTTGCTAGTTTTTACACCAATCCTGTAGATAGTCAGGTGATGTAAAAACAATTGCAGTCTATCTGCTGATTCCTGTGACAGTAAAGTGACTGAAAATCATCAGCACATAGCACACTTCCCAGACATGCTGCATTTTCCCCTTCCGATTTTCCATGCCACTAAAATCCAAGTCTGCTCTAAGTAAATCCATGGAGATGTTGCATTGTCTTTAGCAGAGACTGTGTTGGCTCTCTGGGTATCTGTGTGTGTACAGATGAGGAGAAGGATGTCTGTCTGGATATCTGCAGAAAAGGTGGATATTCTCCAAGATCCCCTTCCAACACAAACTATTCCATGGTTAGCCTTGATCCTAGGTAATTTTCAAGTTGACAACCACCAGGAAAAATCAACAGAATGATGTCAGCTAAAACTCTTGGGTAATGTTGAAAACAGGGATTTAGTAGGAAGAAGTGCCTCAGCAGTGCTGAGAAGATTGAAGGCTACTTGAGTATCATTCAGTGTGCCTGTCTAGTGTGAGAGAAGATATCATATGGGGGTGGGACCTATATGATTTGTCATCTGCTTGCAAAAATCATCAAAGCAAACACCACAATAAACTATGTTGTTTACATAATTCAGAGAGTTTCAGTGGAAGGCTGTTATTCCAGTAGTATTTATGTCAGGTCCTAAACAACCACAATGAGGATGAGAGTGAGATTTTGAGGGACACTTGCTCCTAAATGGCATAACTGCTTTTGCTACCCATGCTTTGTGCTTAGGATACTGAATATGGCTCCAGCCAACAAAAACTATCAGCAAAACACCACTGTATCAAAGAGGTAAATGAAAGAGATTTGGGAAAGCAGTAAGAATATATATCTAAGTCTACAGGAAAATCTGTTTCAAGTTTTGGAATGGGGTGATCTACATTTTTACCAACAGTTTTTCCCACAGAACAGCTGAATCCACTTTTACTAGTGAAAATAGTTGGATATTGGTATGTATGTATTTCACTCAGAAAATCCCACATGTCAACAGATCACAGAAAAGTCATATTAGTATTGATGTGAAATCAAATGGTCATGCTTGGATCAATACCTTATAATAGTATTACGATGTTTTGGGAATATGAAATGCAAATTAGCAGCAATTGAAATAGCATTTTCATCTTACATTTTAAATAATGTGTAGTCTGCATTTTGCACATCATTACATCATAGGCACACTCCCCCACATACCTGCAAAGGCTTTGAATGTGTATCTGATAGTATATCACGGCAGATGAATTTTGCCATTGGGCAGCTGTGATTTGCCTGAAAAACTGTGAAAACTGTAGAGAAAATGATGAGGCCAAGAGGAATTTGCTTGAAGAAGGCCTTGTTAGCTACTGAATGAAGTTCTTTGTATTTGAACCAACGAGAACTTTTAGCAATTATTATAGTCATGGGATGAGCAAAACTTTTTGTTCTTCCTCATTTTATTTAATACCCATCCTTTATATTACACTGAGATACAAGACATATCTCTCATGATTGGTTCTCCGTTTATGTTAACCTCACATACATTTAAATCATTGTGATAATCTTTCAAATTCATAACTACTTGCAATTTTGACACTTTCCTTTTCATTTGTTATTCTGATTTAAGATTAGAATTCAATACAGAATTGTGGGACAATGTGCATTAAAGTATTTTTACTCAGAATTGCCCTTTAGTCTTAATGACTACAGAATATTTTGTGATCAAGACAACTGTTTCATAGGTGAATGAGACATTACCTGTGTATTTTGTATTATTTAGTATGGTGAACTTTTGCACTAGCTATATGTATGCTGCACATAAAGTTGCTTTGTATTTCTTCTGCACAGTAGCATCACTGACAATTTGGAAGAAATATCTTCTGTTATTACATATCCCATCTTTTTCAGTGCTCTAGCTGGATGACAGAAGAAGGTGCAAGAAGTCTCCTCAGTAGTGTTTAGAAAGAAGGTACTCAACAAGATGAATACGCACCTTTAGCTGTCAAGAATTATGTTGCCGGTGAAATAAGAAAAGAGATGGTAAAAGTAATTTTGAAGAAAAAGTTAAGGCAAAAGAAAAAGTGTGCAGGAGAGAGCTGTGTGCTCAGACATCTCTTGGAAAACATGTATGCAGAGCAAAAGAAACAAGGAGGCAGCAAAGGACAGAAGAAAGAACAAGTTGCTGAATGGATGAAAATCAGTGAAAGAATCGTGAGGACACTGTATTCAAAACTGGTCTGAGGAGGAAGTGTTAGTGGAAAAATAATTCTCTTTCATATAGGAATTTAAAACTCAAATACTTCCTTCACTCTGTAGATACTGAAGAAGCTGGGAGATCTGCTGTAGAAAAAGTGTGGTGTGCTGAAGCTCATGGTAAAGAAGTCCATAGCTCTCATGGCATGAATTGTAAACTGATTACTCCTTTACACTATAGAAATAGCTACAATTTGATAAATGCAGTTTGGGTGTGTACATGTGCTATCTGTCTCAGTTGCACATTTAAGGCATATTACTGCATTGACAGAGCATCATCAGCATCTTCTAAACAGCCCTAACATCCCACTGGGTTGTTGCTCAAACTTGCAATATCTGATTCCTCCCAGTTCTTTGGGGACTCTCAGAAACGAATCAGAGCCTCACAAAACCCACTTTTCCCACAGACCATCAGGAAAAGTGATGTCATCCTCTGCCATTCTCCTGCTCCATGCTGCTTCTGTAGTGTGTTGTACCTGGCCACTGTACAGACCATATATGGGTTTTTTAATTTCTTTTCATACTTCTCCTTAACTGAGCACTACTGTGCACAACTGAGAATTGTGTTTGAAGATGTATAGCTACATATATAAGGTTCTTTTATGTTTTGTATAAAAGCTGTTCCACAAGGGTAAGCTGCACTCTATTGTGTTCATGTCTTGTCAGCTGCTTCTGACTTGATCTTATGATAATACAACATTTATAATGTAAATAACTGCATATAAGAGCCTCAGAAAATCAACAGCTAAATATTTTAACATCCTGTTTAAAATGAACCAAAATATTTAAGAAAGGTAATGTATTTTTGCCTGGTAGCTACTTTATAAAGCAGGATAAAAAAAACTTTTTTTGTTTGTACAGCTAAGTGACTTGGCTAGAGTTAACCACCTGAAACATTTTGCTTTCCAAATCTGAGGCCTTTTCTCAGAAGCTTTAAAATTCCAAACATCCAAACATCTATTTTTTTTCTAGTAAGTAGGCAGAACTCTGGGCCAAAAATTTATATTGCCAGTTTCAAACAAACATAGATTTGAATATGTTTATGTCTAATAAACAGAGAAGTACCACTGAGCTCTGATCAAACTTCAGGGTTTAAAATTCATTTTTGAATGAAGAAGAAAACTGCTAAGTTAGATGTTGCTGGAGAAAGGCTGTGATTTCTTGAGGCATCTTGGTGCTTTACTCTTTGGTAAAAAGCATCCAAAATCAATAAATTAAATTGTGTTTCTTCAAAAAAGGCATAACTTACCTAAGCATTTGTTTACTTTCATTGCCTTCCATGTAATAAGCTCCTGTTGCTTTTCACACCCTGAGATTTAAAGACATGTGAGAGAAAACTTTTTGAAATCTCCTTACTGGAAGTTAGGCCCTCTCAGATGTGCTCTGCTGTCTGGTGAGGAGGCAGGAGGAGTTTTGAGACAACTCAAGAGGAGGGCATAACTTTTGCCTATGGCCCAAGTGGAGCCCTGTGGGTTTGGGTGTTCCTGTTCTAAACTGGGCAGTCTGTGTCCCCAAGGTACACCACGTTTTGTTCCCAGTTTTGGAGACTTTGCACACAGACTTCCATAGGAATTGCATGGATGGGATCTCTGCAGTGGGGTGCCTTTCTCCAGTGACACAATTTCCCTCTCTAATCCATTGCTATAATCCAAACAAATGTAATGGATTCTCGAGAGTGATGATACAGACAAGATTTCACCATTCTGGCTGACAACTGCTGCGAAGCTGTGACTCAATACTCCATGAGCTATGAAATGGCTATTTCCATAATATCATTGCACTAACTGTTTCTCCTCTAAGTTACTACAATGACAATGAATCCCTATAACCCAGGGATGGCCAGTAATGAAGAATAAATAGCTTTTTGATAGAGGGACAGACAGGGTTACTAATGGCAGCTTCAACGGTTGGAATTGGGCATCATTGATAATACTGGCTAAATTTAATTACTTTGTTTTGTGACACACAGTATCCCCCTTGTCTTAGCTTAATGGTTTTGACTTGCTATTGTGGGGAGAACGGTTTTTGCCCAGAAAGGGAAGAAAGGTGATTCTGAAGTTATAAAAAATGTGAATTAGGTTTCTGATATTTATAGCAGAATATAAATATAGTAGACCATATAGTATCTTTCTGTTATTTGAAGCATTCACAACATAATCACTGCATTTCCTGAGCTTACTTTCAAAGGAGATTGCCCAACAGTTGCATTAAATAACCCAATAGCTAAGCCAGAAAAGAAGTCTATTGTTATTTATGTTAGAAGATTAATATGATGATGGGTAGTTTCAACTTGTGAACGCCTAACCACGCTGTGAAGCCATGAGAACAGATAGCCCAGGCTAGTGCATAAAAGCCACTTGACTTGAATCAACTTTCCAGCAGAGGAAACCACTGTATTCCATTTTAGCCCTGGAAGAAAGTAATTATATCTAACAAGAAACAGAAAGTAATGTTATGAACCTAATGAATTTATGAGAAGAATTTTTATCCCAACAGACATTTTTCTTACTTTCTTACTTTCATTCTCATATTTTTCATACTTTCATTCTAAATTGGGCCACTATGGGTTTTAGGTAAATAAATGGTTTTTACTTAATTTTCTACTTTCTTTTACTAGACTGATTTTATTTTCAGAAAGACATATGACAAATTTATCTTCTTAGTTTTAACATCAGAATATCATCTGAGGATTTAGGTAAGAGATAAATTTATGAATAGGAGGTGTCTATTTTTGTTTTCGATTCTCCCTACTTACTGTTGTTGTTATCATTATCATAGCATCTGTAAGGCTGCAGAATGTAACATTTTAAAGATATGTTCACTAGTGGGTTTTTCAATTTCTGTTTAACTTAAATGTTTCCTACTTCATTCAACTACCCTTACAATTTACATTAGTCAACACTCCATCAATAAAACCATCAAAATGATCTACTACATTGTAGACAAAAGTTATTGTGTCAAGTTGACACTAATCAGTTAATTCCAGTAAACCTTCAGATAAACAAAAGCTTGTTG
Organism: Rhipidura dahli; assembly: GCA_013399225.1. Classification (NCBI taxonomy): domain Eukaryota; kingdom Metazoa; phylum Chordata; class Aves; order Passeriformes; family Rhipiduridae; genus Rhipidura; species Rhipidura dahli. The sequence goes on from VXAC01001425.1 coordinate 1,146,373, forward strand.
TCTATTACTGATGTGTGTGATTAGCCCCCTGTATGTCCTATAGCTATGCACATCTATAGAGATGTATCTGGCAGACACTTGGCCTGAGGGCTCTATATGTAAACCAGGACAGGATCTATAGTTAATGATGTTGACCCTGACTCCCTCAACAGAGATTGGATTCAGTCCTCATAACATCCTGACAGCTGATATGTATACTGTGCTAATAATATTATCAATTACTTATGCTGCTGTGATTCCCAGTGTGTAAAGCTCATAAAAGGTTCTTTCACGTATCTTTTTTTCTACGTCCCTGCTACCCTACTGATCGCATGCTAGTTGGATATTTTTCATTCTGAAGCCCTTTTATTTCATAACTGTAGCAAAGGTAGCAAGGATGTCACGTCCTATGTTCTGGGTAACATGGTAATTATTATTTCAGTTTTCTTTTTCACATTTCCTTCTTTCCAGAAAAGATGGACTGAGTATTTATTTACAGCTCCTGTGACTTTAGTCTAGAAGGTCTGTAAAAGCAGCTAGTGATCTTAGAGGTCTCGAAGCTAAGTGTATATGTTCAACTGGAGAAGCTTCAGAAGCCTTGCATTTGCTTAAAACCAGACCTGTGTGTCATTGCTCTCAGCTGGAGATTCAAAAACTCAGTGATCTGAAGCATGTAAATGTTCCAAAAGCTCAGCCATAACAACACAATGCTGGTGCCATCTCTGTCACTGCAGAGCACTTCTGCCTTGCCCAGCACATCAAATTGGTAGTGATGGTCTGTGTACAGTGAGGCTCAGTGATTTTGGTCATTTTTAACCCTGAACAAACCCCTGGCCATGCTATAAATATTATCATGTTGATCTTAAGATATGTTTTGTGATAATACTAGAATTTACTTCATTTTTTACATTTTGTGCTAGAGCAAGTTGAGTACATGAGGCTCTACACACTACTATGAGTTTTTTACACTGTGTGTGCACGCACAGAAAAGCCTCCAGATCATGGCTTCTGAGGCAGGGACCTATCCTTCTCTACGTTTGCAAAGCTTGAAGTACCTATGATGTGCTTGCACAGAGAGCAGGTAACTACAGCATGAAGGAAGGCTTTATGCCTTGGCACAGCCTTTCTCTGTCCTGCTCTGTCTGCACACACAGAGACCACTCTCCTGGCTCTCCGTCCCTGTGGTGTGCCACCCTCTGCACTGGGTGGAAGCTGCCAGCAGGCCAGTTCTTCCTTCAAGCAGCTGGATAGCAAGGCTGAGCTGTGCTCCCATGCACTGAGCAACTCTGGTTGAAATGATGACAGGGACCACTGTTAAAAATTAAATTCTGCCTTATTTTTTGTGCAGTTCTTGCGAGTCACATTCGCGAATAGTAGTGAGAGATTTAATGATCGCGTATTTTTTATCTTATTTCACTTCGGTCGAAGCCAATTTTTTTCTGTTACTGTCGACTTAGAGCTCAAAGTAATTTAGTAATTGATTCTAAGCACAGCAGCTCACCAATGGCAGCCCTCTGTTCAGGGGAATATCTTTGCTAATTTTATCCATCAGAATGAGATTACCATGCTAATCTCTCCCAGCCCTGGTACCTTGGTCTGTTGGGACACACTGATGCAAATGATGTTATTAAACACAAACCCTTCACCCAAGACAGGAGAAAAATGAAAGCAGGAGGAATGAGCAAATCAGAATCTGTTACAAGGATTTCCAAGGCTGAGCTGGCGTTGCATGTGTGTGTCCTCTTTGTCACCCCTGAACCCTCCTGGGTGTAGCACTCCTGTTTTTTCATTTATATATTAATTTTTATTTTCTCCTCAGAAAGATTTGGCTACCTTCACATATTCTTATCTTGTACAGTGTAGCAGCCATGACTACAAGGGAAGGGATTTTTTTCCCTGCAATATTCTACCATCAGCCCATATAAATTAGTAAGGTCTATCAGCATTTCAAATCTCTTTTCTCTTAGGTTAGAAAGGATGCACTGCATGTGGCAGCTCTGAGTGACAGTGATGTAATCCTCTCTATCTTAATCATGGGTGCTTTTGAGAGGACCACTCTGTTCTTGGCCATTCAGGAGAAAACAAGCCTTCAGGTAAGGTTTTTCCATCTGCTACTTTTTTCTGTCCCATTTTGGAGTATGTCCATCAGCTTGGTAAGTCCATCCTGTCAAGGATGGAGATCTCTGGCACGAGTCCTGCAAAGCACTAAAGCGTGTGCTTAACTTGCAGGGGCCACGCAGGGCTCCGGCTGCAGCTCCCTCTGCACCACATAATGGAATCTGCTGATAGCAGGGCCTCATCTAGCTCTGCCTGATTTCAGATCCACTTTCAATCAATAAGAAGCCTTTTAAAATCAGGCCAAATTTGACCCTGAAAAGCAGTTTTGGCCCATCTGTAATTTAGATCAGTTCTATTTGAAGTGCAGACTGTTAAGCAGATGTGGCTGAAAAAACAGTGTAGAAAGACCAGCATATCCTTGTAAAACACATTTCAGTAATTCTTGGTGTTCTGTGATACTTAAATTTTAATTTGTTATTTTTCTTTAGGAAAGAAAACAGAACATTTCTCTGGGTCATGACTCAAAAAATCCAGAAAATACAAGGATCTTATATGGTCATCTTAAGCTCCTAAACTTTGTGCTTAGGTAATTAAAAAAACAATGTTCAGAACTTCTCTCTTGCCCTAACATATCATCTCATTACAAAAATCACTATGAATGACAGAAAGTAATTTGTTTAATTGCATTCACATTTTTATTATTAAACCACAACAGAACCATGTATAATACGCTAATTTGTTTTCTGCCTTTTTGTTATTTAATTCTATTTTCTTTTTAGTTTGTTTAATTTATTTTTTTTCTTTTGTAAACAGCTTTAAAACAGTCAAAAATTAAGCTATTCTTTCATAAAAGAAAGAAAAAGATATACATAACTGTAAAAGAGATTAAGTTGTCTAAATTAATGTACTGAATGTAATTTCTGGATTATATTTGAGCAGAGAAAGGGAAGATATCTCTAAATACCCCATCAAAGGTTAAAAATGCAAACCATGATTGTGTTCAGAAGAGTTACACTCCCAAGGGCGATTATCTGAAAGTTTAAATTCTCAAGGGTAAATTAGGAGAAGCACTTGTGGGCAGAGTATGTCACCGTCTACTTTTATCAAGCCAATATTTTTGATAGACATATATATTGTGTTGGCAGTTTAGAGAGTTCACCAAACACCCCAGTTCCTGAGAAAAGCTCAGATCTGGAAATTTACTTAGAATTGCTGTTTTCAGTGCAGCAGAGTCAGAGGTCTGTGGAGCTGTAACACAGATGCCCTGGGGGGCAGATGCTGCTCCCTGTGCTCTTCCTTGTGCTTCTGGGGCAACATTCTGAGCATCACTGCCCAGCAATGTCAGCAGGAAGGGCAGCAAGAGGTGCTCTGCCTGCCACTGAAACATTCGTCTTCCTCACGAGCCCCACAGAGAGAACATGGTTTGTAGACAAACATTGTGCAACATCTGACTTAGTCCCTTGTTACTGATGTGTGATCATTAAATCTTTTCTGAGATTGAAGATAATGTCTCCTACGTAATAAAGTGCTGTTTCAAATATTCAGTAGGTATTTGTGAAGTGAGTACCTCAGAAGAGAAAATACAGAAGGTTTTGCAAAGGGCCAGAGCATTCACTTCAGGCTGCCTTCTCAGTTCATTGACACTGCAGAACCAAAATAAATACCTGCTTATTCAGCTAAGTGATGTAGTACTTTCCATGCTTGCAAACTAGATACACAGCACTCCCCTCCCATTTTGGGAACCTCTTAGCAGTAGTATAGAAAAACCAGCTGGGCTATGCTTTTCTTGATCTGCAGGACATATGGTTGCTCACAGCCAGAACAAGGGCAAGATCCAGGGCTACCATACAGCAAATGGGCTCGGTTATTTTCCAAATGGAAAACAGCTGAGCTGCATTTACCAAAGTGCTAGCATTTGGCACATAAAATGCAATGTTCTTGGATGTGGTTGCTTGCATGGTCATGCCTGCATCTGCATGCCTGGCATTCTCCTCTTGCTCCTTGCCAGGGTACTCTGGGGGAATGGGAACTTCCTGGACCACACCACTGGCACTGCTTGGGTTATCACTGTGAACACCTTCTCAGGGTCCACATAGGGTTCCCGCACCTCTCCCCCTCACAAGAAGTTGTCTTCTTCCCGAGAAATAGCAGAATCCGGGTCTCTTCAGGCACCTCAAGGCCCCACTGGCAAGCAAACAACCATCCGGATGTGAAAGGGGAATTTGATGGATATGTGTAGAAACAGTGACCAAGACAACCCATTGTGCTTGCAAAATTTATCTGAATGTCAGAGCAGGTCCTGGCTGCTGTATGGCTTTCCACCTGGGCATTGCTCAACTACAGTAGCTGGGAGCTCCTGTTGTGGGGCTCCCCTGATATTGCCCCTTCCCTTTGCTCATGGTCCTTATCTGTGTGTCCTGTTAGGCTCTCTCGGATGGAAAACTGGTCCTCACAGCAGACTCTGGTGTTTTACTGGCCTTTTTTCTCCTGTTCTCATCTCTGAAGAGTTTCACTGTTCTCTGGCCATGTGTCCATGAAAGTTCTCTCCCCCACCAAGATGTCTGATTTTTCTTGATGGCTGATTTGTAAAGCAAAAGCACCTTCCTCATTCTTCCCTGTAACCAGTCTGGGCTTCACTTTTCCTTGAGTACCCTTTAATAGGCCACCAGCATTTAGCTTTAGACAAGTCTCTTGCTGATGTGTATAATATCTATTTGCTTGTGATGTCACATTACTGTATGTAGCAAGAAGCAGGAGTCACACAAGTGCCATATAAATTGGATGAATTCCAGTTGATCCCTGGCACTGCATAGAGAACTTACATGCATGTAAAGATGTCAGGGGAAGATATGAAGATAAACTGTGCATCATCTGAATAACCAATCTGCAGAGTATCCTGCTGCTTCCAATGTCATACACTGCTACATAACCTACAGAGGGCCAAACACAAAATCTTCAGGGGGGTTCTTACCCCTGTATCATCCATTCATTTGTAAAAAACATGAAAGGGACATCAGAAGAAAGACACAATATTTTTTTTCACGTGGCCATAAAACCAGGATATTGAAATTCCTGGAGCACAGAAAAAAAGGCAGTGCTGAAATAGGGACATATATATTGATAGCTGATGCAGAGGCTGGCAGCTGTCTCCTGATGGGGTGGGATGCCTGAAGGTTGGGGTTTGGTGTGGGACTCAGGAGATGGGGCTCTGCCTGCCCCCTTCCATCATGTCCTGGCAGAGTCTTTAGCCTCCAGGTGATGCAGTTATATGGGCAAACTCTGCAGGCAAAGGGCTCCTGGCATGGTGCAGCTCCCAACAGAGCTCCAGTCAAGTTTCACGTGCTGTTCTCACTGCAAGAGCTGTAATGTGTTCCCTCTGCTTGGCCAAACATTTCCCACAAAGGGCAAGTGATAAACACAAACACACAAAAGCCCAAACCAAAACCCCAGCAGTAGCAGGCTCTGATTTTCTCTCCCCCACTGGAAGGAGAAGGGACATAGAAGAGCTCTGTGCCCACAGAAGCATGGCAGCTGATCTCCTACACTACATGAGCATGACTGCACTTGAGGCTTACCTTGAAACTCTGTGTGCATTCGTTGATAACCCCATTATGAAATTCAAGAGACCTAATGCAATTGTGTCTAGGAAGATTTACTTGTTAAAAGGAAAACAACTTTCACATAAATAATTTACTACAACAGAAAAATAATCCTCTGTGCTATCATCCTTGCATTGAAACTAATCGAAGGGAGTTATTTTTAAATTGCTTGGAAGTGTACTGCTCTCATTTCATTGTCAATAAATATGCTCAATTTCAGCACAGTCCTTCACTAAACGCATCTGAATTTTCAAGGGGAGCAGAATTGATCAGAATTTAAAAAAAATTGCAGAAAGAAAAAGTTCCTACAGTAAAATTGTGGAAAATTCACAACTCCCTTAATAACCTGAAGATGGGGCTTGGTTCCTGTATTGATTCAGGTCCAGCATCTGACTTGCCACTGAAGTTTTGCCATTGACCTCAGAGGGAAAAAATCTTTAATCCTCTGCTAGAATGGATTTGTCTAAATCCTGAAAAAAAGATTCAGAATTCAACCTCAATAAGCAACATTTAGAATTATAATAGATTTATGAAAGGCCTTGTCTAATTTCTTGATCTGACCACAACCAATTTCTAGTATTTTTTTTTATTATTTCTCTTGATTTCGGGGGTCAGCAATAAAACTGAGTATCCACATGTGACACTAAGAAGAAATATATGTACAGTTAAGACTAGAAACTAGAAGTAATCACAATTTTTGTTTAAATAAAATTTCTGGGCAGACAAGTGAACAAGTCTTCTTTGTTGTTTTTCTCCATCATTTTTGATAGAAGCTACTAAGTGAACAGTCCTGATTTCCAAAAACCTTGATGTTTTTTCATTAGAAATTATATAAAGACATGGAGAATTTGTGGGTGTGTATTTTGACTGAAGTGTCTCTTTTTGATGATGACAGTTTGTGTTATTGGAAAATGCTTCCAGAAAATGCTTAGCATTAGTCTGAAATCTCCCTGAAACACTGATTTGATTTTATTTAGTAGGTGTGCAGTTCCAAGGATTCAACAATAAGTGCTTGTCCTAGCATAAATATTTTTGGGAGATTCATGCATATTCAGTGGCTGTAAAAGGGCACTAATCAGAGCTCTGTTTAAGAACTGCAGTATGTATCAGCACAAGAAGAGTTTTTGCTTCCTATATTTACTCTCTCCTGCTCTTTATGTAAGCCCTCCAGGAGGGCTTTTATACAGCTGTGTTCTTCCTGAGCGTGGTTTAACCATCATGGGATATACTTCAACTCTTATAACCTTTCAAAAGAGACAGATTAATTCAGTTTCAGCCAAAGTCCCAGAAAGGTGTCAAAGAAATCCTGTCACCTCTTGTACCTGAACGTCACTACTTCAGAGCAAGTCACTTTCAGAAGACGTCATCCCAGTGTCTCTTACTGTCCCATTGTGTCATGGCTTGGATCTTCACACTGTTAAAAACCAACCTGCTCATTTCCATGCACAATCTAATAAATGCAAAGGAGTCAGTGTGGAACAGTCTCATTCACAGCTGGCTGGTTTGTGTTCCTGCAATTAGTGCAGCACACGCAATTACTGCTGTCGATACTCTTCGGCTGAACCTACCTAACAACGCGCTTGCTGTGCCAGAGCCACATCCCAGCATCCCCCAGCCTACCTCTCCCTCTTCCCCCTGTGCTACCATGAGCTTCTTCCTTTCTTTCTAAGAAGGTATAGTGTCTGACTAAACCTTTTTCTGATGTTGGGCATTGGCAAGGTATTTCTTTTGACATGGATTCTCCAGTGTGAATTCAAGCTAAAGCCTTTCTCTAAGAGGCAGGGATAATTTGGGTTATTTGCCTGTCTATTTTCATGCAATGTGTGGAAACATAATTACTTCTGAGTCTGTTATTGATCAAACTTGGTTGAAATCAGACAAGGGTCTCAGAAGTTATTACAGAAAGGATAGAGGAGGGCCCAGATGGACATGCCAGCAACATTACTGCAATGAACTTCATGAAGCCAGGCAGAAAAACTACTTTTCCACAGGGTCTAACTTTGTATAGACAGAGATACCAGAACACCAATGCAAAAAAAATTTGCAAATAACACTAAGGTTCTGCTGTCAGGTGGAAGAAATTCCAGCGTGCTGTTGGAGACCATTCCCCCCCAACATTATTTCTGTTGCTCAGCATGCACTAGGACAGCATTATTAGTATGTGCATGAGCTGTCAAGGCAGAACATCTGGTGTAAGGCAACCAGTTTGACTTCCACAGCTGCTGCAATCTGTTTCTAAAACAGTCTTAATAACCCCATGAAGAATCAGTCCATTGTATGGGTGATGTTCCCATGCCAGGAAGATGCTGTACTGCAAGCCAGGGATCCCAGAGCTGTGCAGGACTGTAGGCTCTTTCTCTCCATAGGCACTTTTTACCCATGTCTGCTGCAAAATACGGCCACTGGTGTTGGAGTTTGCTGTAGAGATTCTACTGAAATAAAAATATATCAGATGTTGTAAAAATTCATGACCTTGTAGCATTTAGAATTATTTTTTACTTCATCTGTGTAGGTGAGAACCTAATGATGAATGCGCTGGCTGCTGGCAGCTCCTGATTACCCCACCACACCTGGTGAATAATGCCCATATCTTTATTCAGGCTGCATGATAGAATGCACTGGTGCTAGGCAGGAGCTCTTCCCAGCTGCTTCAGACTCCTCTGGTTCTCTTACGAGCATATTTGAGTTTTCAGAGCACCCAAGTCCAAGCATGTTCCCAGATTTTCAGGACAGGCTCTCATTTTGTGGATGAGTGGTAGGACTGCACCATAGGCTTGAAGAAGCTGTCTGCAGGTCTGGTTCCATTACATTCATGAAACTTTTCAAACACCTGGGCTTTGCCCACATCTAATGGTTTACCCATTACACAAAAATTGGGGGTTTTACATTTTCATTTATTGGCAGATGGAGGCCTCTCATCATGCTGTTTGCTGTTGCTGCTTTACTCAAGTCAGCAGATGACACATCTCCTACAGTAAATGGAAAAACAAGGGAGTATCTGCTTTCAGGACAGTAACTAGGAGCAGGGAGAACTTACAGTGTTATTGTTGCATCAGTGCATTCCCTCTTGTCGAGGAGAATTACTCTCTGTAGCTGAGAGGTAATTTAACTCTCAGGCTCATTCACCTCTTGGCCTCTGCGTTGTTGCTCTGAATATAATGGCTCTGGGTGTGGGAGGGACCGGGGTATGATAGGAGTGTGAGCCATTAGGGGAAAGGATGGAGTTCCCAAAGCACTTCACACAGCTGTGGTGACACCCAGAGTGACTTTTTGTCCACTACTGGCCTGCCTGAATTAGAATTGGCAGGGAAGGTGTGAAAGGACACGAATCCTGTTCCCAGTTCTCTGAGTCATCCGGTTCCCTGAAAGCTATTTTGAAATGCAAAGTGCACTTCTCTCATCTTTGCTGTAGCAGCATTATTTAATACACAAACATAGCTAAACTATTCAAATCCACAAGTTAAAAATACTTGTGAAGTCCCAGCCTCCCTCAGCCTGACTCCAGAATTACTGAAAAAATACTGACTTGGTTGAAGAGTGGGGCTGTACCCATGGTCTGCAAGGGCTGTGCTGCTCTGACCACTGCTGACAGTTTCTCCATTGTTCCAGCCAAGGAGTCGATATAATGGGCTGTTCAGCTTTGAGTTTTTCATTATACCCAGTGTTTGTGGTTTTATTCGATGTTTTTTACCTTCTTTGGAGTTAACAAGAAACAGTGGATTCATGGTGTTATTGATGCCAGTGGTGGTAAGAGCAGGTTGGTTCCTTGGAGTTTCCCATCTAACCATGCTGCACCCCTCAAAGATGAGGTGAGGGAGCCCTGCAGGGAGCTCCTGACTGCAGTCCTACTACAGAGAAGAGTCTCAAACTGCACATCCAAACTGGGACATGTCTTGTCCTGGTTTTGGCACTTCGAAGTACCCAAAGAGTGGCATGAAATTTGTGGGCAAATCCCAGATAATATGGAAGAAGACTGGGTTTGGACAGAGTGCATTTAAAGTGCTAAAATCCCCTGCAAAAATCTTCAGACTGGGCACCCAGGTTTAGCAATTTTGACTTCAGTCTCAGCTGTCATTTGCAAATAGGAATAATGATATTGTCTGAGGGGGTTTTTTATATACAGCAAAGAAATCCATGGATATTTTTTAAGCACTGAGATGAAAGCTTTATAAAAGCAATCACAAAGAAACAAATGTCTTCAGTTCAGATTTTGAACAACGTGGTAAATAATTCTTGGGGATTAAGATATAAAAAATAGCAAATTTTCAGTAAGTATTTATTTTTCCATTGCATGAGGCAAGAAACCTATGGAGAAAACCTGCTCGATTAAGCAAAAAAAAAGCACTCTCTCTCTCAATTTAAGATTTTGTTTACAGTTGCACAGGCAGTTTTTATACAAGTATTTTAAGTGCTTACCTTTGTTACCTCAGCATTGCTGCAACTGTAATTTTCTGAATAAACATATATGTACCCTCCCTTTAACTGCTGCTTTCTCATAATTTATTTAAGAAAACATTTGAATTGCTTTAGATGTCTTGTGAAGTTAATTAAATAAATTTAGGGATAATTAAGTGTCATAAAGCATGATATAAACTTGTTGATGTCAAGCAGAATGTTTAAAAATTATGACAATGATAGGTAAATTTGACATATGTCAGTATTTTTTCTGTAAGTTTATGCATTAGATAACCACATCTGTTTTCGTTTCCAACCTTCCCTCTCCATGTAATTCAGGTTTCTTTTATTCTCTAGCTTGATTACATTAAATAAATTGTTATTTTTTAAAGCAAAAATTATCTTCTAATCCTGTGTCTCAAAATACCTCTGTCAAACACCATTTTATATTAACATTTTTTACAATATGAATTATTGTCTTGGGCTAGTTAAAATATATTATTAAGACAGTATTTTTTCTAAATTAAAAAATTGATTGCATTTTACATCTTCCTTGCTTTTGTTAGAACAGCCCCACTACAAGTTGCTGTATACCAGCCTGTTGTCTATGTCTCTGCACATTGACCTTTGTTGTAAGATCTGCTATAGACATCACAAACTCTCACATCAATTTACTACAATTGGATGTGGCATCTTCCAGCTAATTTGATTTAGGAAGAAATGCACCTGGCTCTGTTTTTCCCTATAGAATGTTGAGGGAGTTCAGAGTCCTCCCAGATGCCATCTATCTGAGTAGCCCATGTGTTTTTCAAGGTCTAAGCAGTTTGTCTTCATCTTCCAAAATGTAAGCCATTACAGTAGGAGAGTAGTTAAATTATTTAATGCAAAAATAAACTTAACAATAGGTGCAAAATGCATACACACATGCACACATGTACATAAATATGCACGTGTGTATTTGTATAAAGTGTGTATGTTGTAAATTATATGTAAAAATATACCATGTTGCATATTCATATACATATACACATATGTATGTGTATAAAATGAAAATATGTTCCTATGTCAAAACAATTTTAAATATTCTGGGTTTTTTACAAAAACTGCCTTTTTGTTTTTTAACATTAGGTCTTTAGGACTCTTTGCAAGAACAAAAGAAATATTTCAGGACTTGTGAAACTTTCCAGGCACTGATTTGGATCATGTGGAAGAGGAAGGTTATGAAGATCAATCCTGCTCCAGTGACAGGAACATACAGAGAATGAACCACAGGCTTCTGCATTCTCTTTCACCCCTTCAGTCCAAAAGTAAAACAATGACATAATGCATATACATGAACCTTCTTACCATGTAAGAACCTCGGGCAATCAAAAAAATGAAATAACTGGATATAGAGTTGCAAAAGGCTGTGGGGATTAAATTGAGTCTGGACAGTTCAATGGACAAGTTTGGTGTGATCCTCCAAGAGCAGGAGTTGGCCTGAGCAGAACCAGCAGAGGATGGCCTCACTGCACTCAGCAATACTCCAGATGTTTCCACTGGATTTTTTGCATGGAGGGTGGGAAGATGAGGGAAGAGGGTTGTTTACTGAAATATTATTTTCAGGACTAACTACTTCAGTTGATAAAATACATGTAACAGTGTAAGCACAACATACTATACTTTATTGCAAATGGAAAGCCTAACTAAAATGAAATAATTTGAAAACTCCTCATTTTGGCTCTTCAGAACTCCCATGGTTGTGTTTATTGACAAGTGGCTTGGCAATTGTCACCAGATTCAGTGTTCTTCCAGAATCCAGAAGCTTTCCCTGACACTGGCTGTGGCCTGATCCTTGCATGCAGATTAAAAGTCGTGCTGGGTGGGTCCTGGATCTGTGCTTCAAAGTGGGAGTGAGGTGAGGAAGGGAGCAAAATATGGTTTTTGCACAGATTGGAGTCTAGGACAAATGGGGGTGAAACCAGCCCATGTAAGAGGGAATCAAAGACAGCAAAATATCTGCTCTCAACAACAACAGTAGATATATTCAGTGGGAATTATGGCTACGGAAATATAAAATGAATTAAGGTGCTTGTGATGGCAGTAATTTGCAAATCTTAAAAAACAAACGAAAAATCAACAGTATGCTACAGGGTCTTCTGGTACTTTGATCACAAAAACTAGAAACCTCTGTGTGAAAGTAAAAGGAAATTATTTGTTAAAGGTGAAGTTGGAGAACCCGACTCTGAAATACTTCAACTGCTCTATCTGCTCTTTCTTTTCCATGGGAGTACAGATTGTATATCCAGATGAGCACTTTGTATCACACAATGTTTCCAGTTTCAATAAAATAACTGAATTACATGAAACAGATAAAAAAAACCTGTTAATACATTTGAAATCTACATTGGTTATGCCATTGCAACAAAACCTTTAAATAATTTCTTGAAGCATTTAGGGTATTTGCACTTTCAAACCATTCAGGGAAATATGAAGTAAAAAAAAAAAAAAAACCAAACCTTGATTTTGTAAGAAAATGTGCAATGAAGCCTGGGTCTGGAATACAGTCACCATTTATTTTGTAACTGTATTTCTTTCTTTTCTCACAGAATAATCTTTGGTGATGGTTCCTCTTTGAAAAGAGTTTGTCAGTAATTTCCATTTACTGCAGTGACACCTAATGGCAGGAGAAGCAGAGCTGACCCCCCCAGCTGCCTTGTTTGCTGTGCAACAAAGAGGAGGGGTCGCCTTTTAAACTGGTGGGGAATGTGTGGATTCTTTCCTCGCTCCTCAAAGAGCAAACAGACTCTGCTGCAATCTGGAAAGCATTCAGCTGCAGGAACAAAAGCATCTAAGCTAAAACCACAGCCCTTAGAAAGCCAAAGATCTAGCTTTGCAATTTTTTATACTCTTGTAAATGCTGAACTTCCACTAAAAATAAGGAAAGATAGGGATGAATATTAAAATAACTAATATCAAAATGATATGTAGTAGTTCTTTGTGGCATATGGTCATGGCTCTACATCTGGAAGTTTCAGGCTCAAGGGGGCTAATGTTTGTGATGGGTATTTTAAATTCATCTGTGCTAAAAGCTGCCAGAAAGTGAGGTATTCAGGTCAGAATAAAAGTTGGCAAGATATATGCCAAAGATGTTCAGAATTTACTTCTGTTTAACAAGCTTATAAAATACCTTTTTATGCAGCTAAGACCAGCTGGACGAAAGTTAATCAGCCAAATGCAATTATAGGAGGTGTAAGTCCTATTAATGCATTAGGAATTCTCATGGTACTACTGGACCATTCCAGATGTGCTGATGCATAATGAGTACAGCATAACCTTGATCAAGAAGCCAATCTGTCCAGTCTCCTCATCTCTTCTAATAATGTATATAATATTTACTTGTGATAGCTCAGCAGGGACTAATAGAAGTAATAGGTTCTCATTCAAATGTAGACTTCATTTTCTAATAAAGGCAGCTTGGTGTAAGCCTGAAATGACAAAATTTTGCTTCATCTTTAGTAGAAAATGACATTTCTTTAAATATGTAGCTAAACAAAGGCAGGTCTTATTTAATATTCTGGCTGGGACAGGTGTGTTTTGATGCTGTAAAAGCCGAATGAAGTGATTAGTTTTGTGTTGGATTAATGGCAGATATTTTTTACTGAAATACTGGACAGCCAGCTTCAGGGAGTGGGGTCCTCCAGACTGCTCCAAAGTGAGATGGCAACCAGGAGGGCTGGGAAGGAAGACCAGACAGAAAATCATAGGAGAAAATTTGGGATCCATGAAGACAACAAGAGGTTTATTTGGGGTTTTGTAATATCATACTTTGGCAGGGTTCTTCTCTGTTGGTTTTGAGGGATATTGAGAAAAATCTACCAGCTGTATTTCACTAAGCCACTTCTTTCTCTGGATAGGAAGAAAAAAAGAAATTTTAAAAAACTCGCACCAAAACCGAAACCAAGAAACCAAACCAAACAAAACCATACCAAAAAACAAAACAAAACAAAACAAATACAAAAAAAAAAAAAACAAAACACACCAATCCAAAACCCACAAACCCCAGAAGAGGAGGTTTGAATCTGACCTGCCTACTCAAGCTACCCATAAAAAATGTCCCTCCTTTGTTTTCACCTTCTGATTATTCACATGGCACTCATGGAGCAAATTTTTTACCTGCAAATATGTTATTAAAGGGGTAGCCACAGGGACACCAGCCTTTACCCTCAGACATTTGCACAACTCCTTGACCATCAGTAATTATTTCCCATTGCAAGGGCTGCCAGCAACCTCCAGGCTAAGCTGTTGTTCTGGTAGTATTCTGGCATCTAAAAGGACCACAACAAATCCACATCTTTCCCATTTGTATTGACATTCCCCAAAGGAGGCATGGTTCTTCTTAGGGACCTATTGTCCTCTTTGTACATACAGTCAGCCCCCATTAATCTCATTAATGAGACCTACATTCCCAAACTGGAAGGAAAAATTCAGCTGGAAAGGAAACAAAGATTTCCCTGGGAGGCAAGAAGGGAGCTAAGGAGACCATTAAGTCCTCCATCCCTCTGCTCCCCTCTCTGCAGTTACCCCAGGAATGCCCATGGGACTACCTGTTCAGCAGAGTGGGGCCACCCACCCACCCCCATCAGCTCAGGCCATGACTGATTACACATGTAGGAGGGAAGGGACGGAATGGGGAGGAACAGGAAAGAAAACAAGTGCAGTGTCTATGCAGAGATCAATGTCTGGTGACATTTAGTAGGTGTTTCTTATGGTGCTCGGAAAACACACAGGCAGGAAGAATGATTGTGATGCATCCACTGGTGTGTGCGGCATTTTCATCTCAGGAGAGGAAACATAATCAGCCATTTAACCTTTCATATTTTTTTAATAAATTTCACTGAATCAAATCTGGAAACACTGTTGCAGTCTTAAAATAAGCCTCATTTTGCTAAACTGCTTGGGAACAAAACTTAACAAACGGTCTCTGCTGGAAGAAGGAGGTTTTTGCAGGAAGTGCAGCCCAGACAGAGTAATTACCATGTCTTACTGAAGCTCACTTCTCCTGCCCTTCTGGTGCCGTCTGAACAATGGAACTTCTCCCATCTCCTGTCTAGGGTGAGGCACCCCTTACCTCTCCTTTGCCAGGAGCCAGCAGAGACACAACCCTGAAAAAATGGCACATACTTCACTGACCTAAAGATGATGCAACTGCCTCTGAGGTCAGACCTGCAGCAACAGAAGAATCTGCTTCTATGTCTGCAAGGCTTACAAGTAAAAGGGAAGCCAGCTGGATCCAAGATGACATCCAGGAGTAAAGAAATCAAGATTTTAACCTAGGCCCAGCGTCTGGAGGGGCTTGCAAAGCCCCTGGAGCCTGGAGCCATGACTCTAGTTGGCCCACATTGCCCACATGCAAGTATAGGGCAGCCTGTGTTTCTGGGCAGAGGGGAGTCCTGCACAAAGCAAGCTCCTCAGCCAAGTGAGGATGTCAGAGGTGGGTTTGGGAGGTGGCCATATTTCTTGTCCCCCATGCCCTGTGGAACCTCTGCCACCATCCATCTGGATGGATGCTGATGCAAATGGGAACTAGGGTAGGAGCAAAGTAAGGTAGAGAGTAGGGAAGGATGTGCAGAGTGGGGCCATGGGAATACATTCAGCCTTGGTGCTCTGAGTCATCCAAGAGGGCTGGTGCCAAGACACTGATCTGCTGTGGCTGAAAAATTGAATTTTGCCTGTGTGTACTGGGAAGACTTGAGTCAGCCTTACATCTGCTACTGTATTTAAAAAATAAAAATCATTTCCAAGATTATATGTCATTATTGCCTTTATTGTCTATGTCAAATGAGTTCAGTGTCTCTTCAGAATTTGAGACCTGATGACAGAGCATTCAAAAATCTGTGTCCCACATCGGAGATCAAATTTAATTGCTTAACATCCATCAAACAATTTGTGAACTGTGTCTGTAGCCCCCCAGATGCATGGCAGGACAGCCTGGGTAGAGAGGCAGAGAAGCAGAGGGAGGATGCCTACCCAGGCAGGCAGCACTGTGGCTGTCAGCAGTACACATCAGCTACTGCGAATAAAAGGTGCACTGAAAGGTGAGGGTATCCTTGAGGGATTTGTTGAACAGAGGTTGCTTTAATCATGTGCTTGGTTCAGTCCTTCAGTTTCTTCCTAGGCAGTAAAGGACCATGCAAACACTGATCATCAGGTGAATGTTACACCTCCTCTTATGGTTTGCTCTGCTGGTTAGCTTGTACTTTCTTTCCCACAACAAGGGGTTTTCCTGAGAGCATATGTGTATCAGGAGAGAATGGGAGCTGGCTGTGCACAGGAGCAGTCCCTCGAGCTGGGAAGCACAAGATCCCTTATGCAGCCCACACTGCGCAATTCGCTCGACAGGCAGCCTGGTACCGCAGGCAGAACGCCACCATCAAAGTCGCCTCTACCATGCTCCTGTGCCAAGTTTTGGCTGCCTGCTGCCAGCCTACCAGCCTTGAAAGGCCACTCACAGGTGAAATGCATGGAGTGATGCTGCTCCTACCAAATCCTCTCAGCCTTTGCCCACCAACAGGATCATTTCCCTGCTGCTCATCAATCCCATATCCAAACTGTGCAGGACAGTTCATCCATGCTTTTTGCAGATGCGTTGCAAATTCAGCCAGTAGAAAATATTTATTATTATCAGGACTCCAGGTTACAGAACTCCCCTGGATTGAACTTTGGAACCTTCGTGGATATTTACTAAGGCAAGCAGGGAAAAGAATCGGATGCACAAATTCTGAAAGCTCGGCATAGAGTCATACAACTTAGCACTAAGGAAAGTCCTTTTGCCCAGTGAAAGAATGGATTCCTCCTAACTACCCCTAAACTGAACTGCCTTTCCATGCCACTGGGACATCACTGGAGCCTGCACTCCTGCTCCTGAATCCAGGTCTGTAGCTGTCATCTGTACACATCCTGCCTTTGATGTCAGCCACTGGCTTGTGGAAAAGATTTGAAGCCTTTGAAGTCACTTTTTTGTTTAGCAGACTTACTGTATTTCATTAACACATGATAATGAAACCAAAATCCATTAGAACAAAACTGGTTTGAGATTTCCTGCTAACATCCCATCCTGGTGAATATGCAGAGCACAGAGGTTGCTGGTGAGGTGACAGCTCATGTAGACCCTGATGGGCTCGTTTGTCACTCAGTGCTGGGCACACTCTCTATGACTGGGGATAAGGCATTAAGAGGCATTTTAGGGTTCTGGGTGCTGGAAGAGTTAATAATCTGTGCTGGGCAGAGGACACAGCTGCCTCCCTACTATTTCAGTGTTTAAGCTAAGGAGATCAGGGACGAAGGCCATTACCTTTGAGGGATGTCAAACCTGCTCGTCCAGAAGTGTGGGTTGACATTACAGAGAGGAAAGGAGATCCAGAACTGCAAAATTTGGATTTATGTCTGAAAATAAGATGTTCTTCAGAGTGCAAAATTTAACTGGAAATCTAATTACTAAAGATTTTTTTTTCTTTGGTGTGAGATGTCCTTATCTCAATTTCCAGTAAGGTACAAGATGCTAAGACAGGAGCCATCCCATGTTGTTAGGTCTGTTTTGCTTTCAGCCACTGAATAAACCCAGATGTCTGTATGTTTATACATATTTTTATTTAAAAAAAAACAGCAAAAAAAAAAAAGAAACAAACCAACAACTAAACAATCTAAAACTTTACATGAGATTTTACCATTAGTGCAGTCCTAGAAATCTGCAAAAGTTGGCTTCAGTCCAAGTTTTATTTTTTCAAAATTGTAACTGAAATGCTTCGGAGGAAGGGGCACAAATGTTGATGTTACTTTGACATCAGTGTGATTTGGGACTCTTTTTGTTTCAGAAAGAAGGGAATCAGCTGCACAGCCCGATAGAGCACTGTAATGCTAAATATAAAGTCATTTACAAATTGGGACGACTAACTATCTGCAAAATGGTTGAAGCTGGGCAAATTGCTCATCCAAGACCTGCAGGGAGGAAACAGAGAAGTCAGATTTTGGATATAATTTACAGCTCACTCATTTCCAAGCTGCTCTGGCACCAGGAAAGCCAAAGCATTTACAGACCTGCTCTAAGGACCCGGTGCTGCTGCAGGGCTCAGGCTCCGGGGAGAGGGGAGCAGCATCCCGGGCACCAGCTGGTCTCTCTCTGGTGCCCTGTGCCTCAGGCACAAGCTGGCTGAGGGTCTTTTTCTAACCTCTGAGAGAAATCAGCCTAACGCAGGGAAAACCTGAGCATCCTCGAAAAAGCTCTTTTCTACCCTTTTTGTATATGCTGCATATTTAATCCAGGAGGAAAAGAAATGCTTGTCCACATCTAGTTCCTCAGAAACCCTTTACTCTCCTCAGGCAATGTTGGCTGTTACTCAGGGAGCAGCTGAATGATTGGTAGTGCATGGTCTGATGTGGGAGTGTTGGTAATACTTTTTGGAATGCACTGCTTTGACAATAAATTATCTCCAAATAGACACCTCTACACACCCCTCCCCCCAGTCTTTTTCTCCATATTTTGAAAAAAATCTCTCTAGGTTTAAAAATCACCCTATCTTCTGAAATTTCAAACAACGTTTCTTCTTCCCAGGGCTCTGAGCTTATCACAGAAAATCATCTGTTACCCAAGTGCTGTATGTGTTATCCTTGCAGTCCTTCTATTTCAATGAAATCCTTTAATAAAGGATAAATTTTTTTTAAATCCCGCTAATTAAATTACTTATTCATCATATAAGGGGCAAGGCCTTAAGGAGAAAGGGATTGTTTCTTTTAGCAGTAAGGGTAGTAAAAAACTTGCATGTGCTTCTACTTGGTATCTTTGGAAAATGTGCTTTTGATCATATTTTTCTAACTAGACTTTTTGGAAATAGATATTATGGTGTAAATCTGTGCAGGAATCAATTTGGTCCCTTTCAGTAAAAATGTCTGTTACAATTACAACCAATTCCCAAAAAACCTCTTAAAAACCCAGCTGTATCAATCTCTTCTACTGGCTACTGCTTTTTTTTCCTTAGGAGCTGGCTCTTCCTGGATGCCTGGCTCTTCCTTGTAGGTTCATGTTTGGGAGACCCTGAAGAATGCCCTGCGCTAGCACAGTCCATCTCTCTTTCCAAGGCCTTTCAGTATCAGGAACTGACAAAATGCTTTAAATCATTCCTTAGGTCAATGTTCTTCATAGCCCAATAAGTCAAAGCCAAGTTGTGATCAGTCCTACCTGCTATTTGACTTCATGCCATTATAGATCTTTTCCTTTCCTCCATTTTTTTTAAAAAAATACTATTAGTTAAGAACTTGAAGGAAACTTTATTCAAGAAGTTAGAAATCTTAAACAGAAAAACCCACACACGGCACCCCCACCCCCCCAAAGGAAAAAAAGGAATAGCACGAACAGTGCATCTACATTGCAAAATTGAAAGGAGACCTTTAAGGTCCTAATTCTGTTATCAAGCAAAAAATGCAAAGCAGCTGGAGACTGACCTGAATCTGGACACTGGAAAAAAGGGCAGAGGGGGAAGGGAAGAGAGTGGCAGCAGAGAGGGGAGGCAGAAATGTCCTTTATCAGCAGCAGGGCATGGATCAAACCTGTAGTGCTTGATGGCGATTGAAATCGTGCACAACAAGAAAGTAATGCACAGCCTAATAATTTTAATACCTATAAATGATTACCTGAGTTACCTGAACTCAGTCATGACTCTTCTTAGCTAAATATACTTACCATAACATCCTTTTGCATAATATAAATGGTTTAATTCTGTGTGGTTCTAAATAACAAGGTATATTCCCACCAGTAGCAGAAATACAGAACAAGTGATTTTGCAAACACATTGTGTGTCACATATTTAAGGCTATTAAGCAAATATACTTCTGAACACTTGTTTCAAGAAAAAAAAGGGACTTTTGCATCCACCTCAAAACAAAAAACACTGTCTATGGCATAAGGCTCATATGTGCAATGTGTAAAACAAAACACAAATAATAATAATGCTCCGAAAGCTGAGCTGCTGTGGGGTGTGTGAAATTAGTGAGTCCTGACGCTGTCTTGTGTGATCTCCGTGTCAGGTGCAGACAGCCGAGAGCCGCCTCGCACATTCCTCACAGCCCTGAGCTGCCCTACAAAGCTGCAGCCCGAGGTTGTTAAGTTCAGTAAGAGCAGGAATGAGCCATTGATGCTGCTTGAAACAAGGGAAAACAATAGGTCTTTAAGACCGCTCCCATTGCTGAATGTAAATGGTTTTTTAATAAAATGTAGACAAAACCAGATGATGTCAGAAGAATTCCTCCCCTGTGCCACCCTGGAGATTGCTCAGTAAACGGCAAGAGATGCATACATTTTGGGGAGCCTTTCTGGGTTTCTCATGCCCACCACAGCTGTACACTGGAGTCTGTAGGCCCTTTCTTGCATGCCAAAATCCTTGTTTACAGCACAACTGCAACTGTAAAAATGCAGCATATTTGGTCTGTGGGGTGGGACTCACAGGCAGCAAGTACTGCTATTTCTTTTTGTACCTTTAAATGCACTTTGTGGGACATTCCACACTTCATTTGCTGTCTTTAATTTTTCCACCCTCTCATCAGCACTTGTCTTCCCCAGACCTTCTGGTGGTGAATCTTTTCTTAGATTAACAGAAATCACGCAAAACCACAAACCCATCTGTGCAGTGCTGTGCATATGTGCACACAAAAGAACCATGTGTGTGCACATATATATTGGTCCATATCACTCCATAAACACATGCAGAGGCTGTGTAGAGCTGTGTGTGTACACATACAGTCATTTTTTGGAGTGAAATGCCTTGCACTGGTAAATTCTGCTAATGAGAAACAAATCTTCAAACCAATAAATAATGGCCTTTTAAGACTATATGCACATTAGCAGTTCATTTTTGACCATTTTGTAGAATGTTTTCCCCCAGTAGTTACAGTCATCTGATTCCCTGTGTTGTATCTGTATTAAAAATAGCACAGTTCCCTGAAATTCCTTCTGTATTGTCTTTAAACACAAGGGAGAAAGCACATTCCCTAATATATTTTATGGGCACACTGTCTTTGCAATATTTCCTTTGCAAAGGTCCTGCTCATATTTGTATCTTATTACTTTTCTTATACTGGATTTATTGATAGTTTCTAACAAAAATATGATTTCAGTATATTTACGGAACAAAACTCAATATAACAGACCCAAATTCAATTTTTTTCATCAAAATGGAGAACAATAAAGAATCTAAAGTCTTCAGTTCAGACACATAGCATCAAAAACACCTATATTGTTAAAAGAAATAACTCAATAACAGGGAAGTGATAGATATTACTTAAAGAACAGCATTAACTTTGTTTACCTTATCTGTGTTTCTAATAATCCAGACTACGACTTCGAGACTTAAGAGTATTTTGCTTCTGAAACATTTCAGTGTAATTTCAGTCATATTCTGTAAATGGGGAAAAATAATGCCTATGCATTAAGAAGCATTTATTGCATATTGTTACTGCTAGTAATATTGTTATATCCATTTAGCTGCAATCTTATGACGAGGTTTTGTTGGTGTTCTGCCATACTTGTTTCATAAATGTTTCTCATTTATGGGGGGTTTTGTGGTGCATGTTTCTTGGGTTTTTCTTTTGTTAAAAGTTCATATTCTGTTTTTCTAATGGATTACTTTCAAAGAAATACTGTGGAGCTAGTTTGGGGGCGGGGTGGGGTTGTGTTTTGTTTGTTTTTCTATTGACCACTAACTAAAGGTTTGATTAATAACTTTGGTTAACAATAGATTTTTTTAGTTAAATAGATGAATGAATTCATTATTTACCTGTTCTTATTCTCATGTGTACTGCCTAGTGATGATTATAGCTGTTTTAGAAATGATCCTTATTTATGGTATGTTGCATCATCCAGAGATGTAGTAATGATTTTAGATTTTCCACCTAAATTACAGGGCACTTTCCACTGAAAATGGTAAACAATATTACAAACTTAAAAAAAAGAAGTAATCTGATTTCAGGGAAGAGGGAACCCAGTGAAAGATGTGTGCTTTTATAAGGATGGACAATGGAAAGCAAAATAATAACTCCTAAGTTTGATTGTTCAAATATATTCTGCAATACAGAGAGCTGCATGCAGGCTGGAGCAGGCATGGGGCAGGAAGGTTAAGTAGAAGAGAAGGCACAATACTTCAGATTGGCAGTAGACTGCAGCAAGAATAATCTAATCAAAACTAAATTCAATTATCTAGTCCCAGGGCAGGCTCCTGGGACTGCTGCACTGAATGCTAGCAGAGCTCCTCCTAGACATTTTTCCCCAGTCAAACTCACATGATGAATGCAGATGAAATTTGAAATATGAAAATCCGAAATAATTTATGGAAGTTGTCAGAAATTTGGCCTGCTTGTGGTGTAATTTCCTCTGAGACGAGGCAGGCTGGCTCATTGCTTCTAGTCTCAGAGCAGTTGCTGGTCTTCCAGTGGATGGATCAACCCCTTTAAAATGCTCTTCCAGACAAATTACAGCTCATTACAGACAGCCTTGCACCATGCCATTATGTCAGAGGAAATCTTTTTTCATTTGCACAAATTTGCTTGGAATTCTCATATTTATTTGAGCATCCATTATCGAATCTGAACATTGAATTATCCACAATTATTTTCTGGGTAGGCGGATGTTTGTGTATATGGAATAGATAGTGACTGTGTAGATACACAAATACTACAGCACTACTGAAAATCCTCCTTATTCCAAACAACTGCATTTATGTAGTGAGTAGATACATATATATATATATATAGGCTGTTTCCTGAAGATAGTCTTTTAGGAGATTCATTTACTTTCCCAAAGGAGGCACCCACAAACACCAGCTCACTTCCCAGTGACTCAGAGCCTGCTCTTTGCAGCTATCACAATTAGAACTTTTGACTGTGCACGTGCATGGTCTGGCCACATGTGAGACATCCACAGCTATTATGTACTCTAAACTATATTCTGCAGCAAATATGCTGTCTCTATCCCTGTTGTGCTCACATCTAGCACACCTCCTGACTCTCCCTTGTGCTGAGATTGGGAGTAAGCACGGACATGCAAGAAAATGGAAGGAGCAGTGATGGGACATACTCTGAAGTCCTCACTCCTTTGCTCTCAGGCAAATTTTTATTTAGTTAGGACTGTAAGTTGAATTATGTGCTCAGTACTAGTATTTTCTAGTTGCTTAACCTTGTTACTAGGCTACTGATGCCACAAATTTATGGTTGTTTAAACTTAGAAATATTCATTGGAAAAAAAATATTACAAGTGGTAAATCCTGTGTGAAGTTGGCCCCTTGGATTATCTCATCGGGAAGACCAGAATCATGTGCAATTGTTCCTGCGCATAGGAGATGCTACAGACAAGTAAACCAATGTACCATTGAGACCATTTTTGGCTTTTTGATCACTGTCAGTGTTAAACATCTAAAATTCCTGGGAATGGCCCTTCTGAGAATCTCTATCCAACAAGAAAGAAAGTTCAGTTACTACTTTTAATGAGTTTGAAGGATTTAATTTAAAACATAATGAGTTTTTTCTCTGTTTTAAGAAAAATTCTGTTGCAAATACTCTCAGGTCTCCATACAAAATTTTGGTCATATAAAAGTTTCTAATTGTCTTTTGTATCTCATTATATAAATATCCTTTAACTTATTTCTGATCTAGCCCAGCACTGGAGCTTTCATCCTGTTATTTGTGTCGTATGAACTTCTCACAAAAATCTCATTCCAACTTTCACAGACCAAGAGCTATAGGAAAACAGAGGGCAGGACTGGTTTATTCATGGTGTTCACCTAAATACTCTTTTGTTATTTAGTCAGGTTGTTAAGCACCAAGAAAAGGCTCACAGTGTGATTAGATCTCACACACTTCAGCTTTTATAGACAGGTGCATACAGGACTGGTATTTTTATTTTCTCGAGATATAATTAGGTTTGAGAACTCTTACAAAACACTGTAGCAAAGCAAGCAGAGCTCAGTTCAATGAGCTTCAAGTGCCCACACACACTCACTCCGAGCCCACTCTGCTCAGCTGTCCAGTGTCCTGCTCTGAGGGTCCCTCCTCAGGTTTTGTCAGGAGCCTGCCCAATGCTCAGGAAGAAGGTGCTCCAGCAAGGGCACAATTGTCTGTAGGTCCTTTCACTCCTGGTACTGGCAGCTACAGCCTTCAGGAGAGGTATGAGGCACTGCCTGACTGTGTGCAAGTGTTCAAGGCCAGGTTGGATAGGGCTCTGAGCAATCTGATCTAGGGAGGTGATGCTGCCCATGGCAGGAGGGTTGGAACAAGATAATACTTAAGGTCCCTTCAAACCCAAACCTTTAATTCCATGATTCTGTGATTTTGTGACTGTGAATGTCTTTGGTGGAGCACCTTCTTTTTGCTTTTTGTTATCTACAGAATATGGAGAAGGGCACAAGTTAACATGTTCATTCATCTTCCCCCCAGTATGGTAAATCATTGTGGTGATGCATTATTGAAGATGTGCATTTGTCATTTTGACCCATTCCTTTTTCATTACTTCTCCAGAAGATAATTAGAAGAATTTTCCTCTTTCACAGACTGAAAGGATTTTTTCTAGTCGCCTGATTTTTTTAAAGTGCTCCTTAAAAGATATCTTTCACAACATTAGTCAAACGAATGCTGATCAGAAAACTTTCCATCCCAGAATATTTGATATGTTTTGTGATATATCCAGCTTCCTGCTACATATGTTTCCCTTGTTTCTTCATCAAATTATCTGCTCATATGAGAAGACTTCTACTCATCTGGCTTTTCACTCTGTATTGAGTCTCTCAGGGGAAGCTGGATATGGCTGGGCTGTTTGTTGGAGGGACAGTACTTGGGACAGGCAGTTCAATGATCCCATGTAAGTTACCTCTGTCTGTCCTGGGATAGCACCTGGGCAGAGAGGGCTCCATCCCTTCTGGCAGATCACAGATGCTGTAACAAACACATGATAATAAGGCATGGTGCTATCTACAAGGACTTTACTGTGGGTAGATAGCTGTTAGTGACTTGCAGGTACTTGCAGAGATTGGGAGGCCACCTTGATTCCAGCAAACCACCCCAACCTTGGACACCCTTAAAACATCTATTTATGGCTGTTCCTAAGAGGTGTGAGTCTTTGTAAAGGGGAATTGGCAGTGTGTCGGGATGATAGCAAAGCGAGGATGAATCCTGATTGATCACGAGGCTTATGAACATTAGCCAAATGTGGTCGTTTGTGCAATTAATGCAATGATGCTGAGAACAGCAATATCTGGTACTTTATTGTAATTCTCTGAACAGAGTTTTGAACTAAGAAGGAGTAATTTTGCTACAATGAAAGTTATTTATGTTAAAGATACATAATGATATTAGGACTTCAAAAACTAGAGCCACAAACCCATTAAACTGAGAAAGCCTTGAGCTATTTTATATGTCTTGTATTTGCATTTTACTTATAATAAACATAAATTGTGAATATTCCCTTTAAAAATGTCAGAAGGAAAAATAATTACTGAGGAATCACAAATTTTGTTTATTAGGATTTCTGTTTCTTTTTGTGCTACAAATTTTAAAATATTAATGAAGTCACTTCCCCAACCCCCTCCATACCACTCGGTAGTGTTGTCAGGTTGGAAAAAGAAAAAAGTCACAGAAACATGCAACTTATTTAAGTCAGAACTTTCTTTCTTTCTTCTGGATAGCTGTTGCACGGCTGGAATGGGTTGCAGCCTCCCAGCTTCTCTTTGCTGCAGGAAACTTTGTAATAGCACTTAAATAAATAAAGAGACTGGGTAGGAGATTATTGCTTTCATTGTGCTATTGTATATGTGCATTATAGAGTCACCCCGTAGATTGACACAATTAGTTGAATGCAGGACAAGACAAATGTTGTGTATGACAGTGGGGTAGTATTGAAAGATGACCCCATATCTGGAGAGCTGAGAGTTATGGATCCATTGATGGCTGTTACCAGTGTTTTCAAGCGTGGCTGTTAAATTTTGCCTGCTGGCTTCTGGCTGCTGGCCTGCCGGCCCGCCTGCCTGGGCAACCGCGGGGCTGAATGAAGCTGCAGGCAGCTTCGGCACTTTGTTCTTCTGTCAGAAAAACTGACCACTGACAAGAGGAGCCTCTGCCAGGCCCAATGGGGACACAGCACTGCGGAGCTTTGTTGCTCGTTTCACTGCCTGTGCTGCTGTTCTGGGGCAACCTAAAGGGCTGAGATGCTTTCAAATGCTTGTGTAGGGGCAGCACCAGATGCGAAAAGAGACTGTCCACAAAGAAAACATTCTACACAAAATACAATTTCTAATAAAATATAAGGCACTTCCTCCACAAAGAAAATAAGATCATAATAAGACACTTAACAGTGACAGTTCAGCGTCTCTGACTGCCAGCCATTTTCTTTTCAGATGCACACATGTGCAGTGAAAACATATATGCCATAGACAGCTAACTCAAAGTATCCAGCCTGGAAGATGCTGGCAGAAATTATTGTCTACTTTGCTTTGAATATAGCCATAAATATTTTCTATTCTTTAGTCTTCGATGACCATTTCACCTGTAAACAGGAAGGCCAGTACTTGAAACTTGTTTTCAAATTTCCCTGTTACAAACCAAAACTCCAAAATTTAAGCATTTTTATTCTGGGGACCTCAGAGGTTGTTTTTTTTTTGGTCTAACTTCCTGAGTAGTAAGGCTTCTGCAATCCTAGTCTCTGGGCTGTGTTTACGGGACATGTTTGCCCAAGCAAGTGCCCCAACATGGGAACCCAGAGGACTGTCTGAAATAAAATGACAGCAAGACAGTGGACAGTATGTTCTTTGCAATCACATGAAATGGGTAAGAGTTCAATTTTTTTCTGCTAAAGAAAAATATCATTTTGAGTTTAGACTGTGTGAAGCAGGGAATCCACCCAAACAAGATCTTTCAAATACATTTATCAGAAAAGCAAATCTAGCTGCAAGCCCAGAAGAGATGGTCACATTCTAGAAAGCTCATGAGCATAAGCCTCTATT
The DNA here is from genome assembly GCA_013399225.1 of Rhipidura dahli. Taxonomy (NCBI): domain Eukaryota; kingdom Metazoa; phylum Chordata; class Aves; order Passeriformes; family Rhipiduridae; genus Rhipidura; species Rhipidura dahli. The sequence continues at coordinate 1,173,416 of VXAC01001425.1, forward strand.
AAGAGAAGAGGACTGTGTCTTTGACTCCATATAGCAAAAACTAAGTACACGGTTGGCTTTCTTGGAGAAGCCATTTCTACATCAAGTCCCAAAATACTGGTTATCAAACATGTCTCTCTCACAGGATTTATCTGTGTAAGCCTCTGGCCTGTTGAATTCTGATGGAGGAAATTCTGTTTTCAGGAAGTCAGATTTTGCCTGACTTTTCTAAACTAACACCTGTTTATAGTACTGGTAAAACAGGCAGGTACAGTCTAAATACAATTTATCCCTTGACCCTGCACTTCATCAGAGGAGTATTCTGGCTGTGCACATACACATGTAACTCTGACATATAAAGGAGTCTCTGTTGACATAAGCTGTAAAAGACCTCATATTGCTGTGGAGTTTTCTTATTACTGATAAAGTAGGAAATATTTTTTGAATTAAAAGATCACAGAAACCTACACTTCCTCAGTTTGCATCAAATCTCTGTGGAAGGAGGAAATGTATGAATAGTTCCCATCAAATCAGGAAGAATCAGGAAGAAGACAGACTCTTGAACTTCTTTTGAACACCTCCTAAAGTAATGGAAGCTGTCAGGCTCCAGGCCCCTCCATTATCCAGTGCCCGTGACTGTTGCGATCCCATGGATGTTGTACTGGGAAAAACCTCCCTGGCTGGTCACTGAAATCAAATTTCTGGGCTTTCGTAACCTCTTTCTCTTCCACCTTGCATATTTGGGAGAACAAGAAAGTGCTCAGGGCAAAGACACCATGTATGAGGCAATGAGTTTAACCAAATCATGGATTCCAGGCAGGACTGGGAATTGAAGCTGTCAGGAGAGTAACCCCATTACTATTAAACTTGCCTAACTGACCCATTCTCTGGTGTTAGAGTGCCTGTGAAGTAATTTTTGTGGAGACACCTGGAAAGGAGAGGTGTCACAGAGCAGGGTGGGACACTTAGGTATTCCTTCCGCAAAGAGCCACCAAAGGTTGGTATTCCTTGCCAGGAGGGAAGAGACAGTTTAGTATTAGCACTAAACTAGATAGAGGGGAGACAAGGACTTGGCTGGTGGCAGGGAATCAGCCTAGCAATCATCAGACTGGATTCTGATCTTCATTTCATTCTACTGAGCCCTGGTTTCCAAGTCAAAGTATGCACTGGTTATCTCAAGGCACATTTTCTTTCCTTGAAAAAAGATAGATAAATAATTCTCACCCTGACAGTGTTGCCAAACTGTGAAACTCGATGTGTATTATGATCTCCAGTAAGTCACCAGTAACTGAATACAAAATAACAGTGTTTTTTCATGCTGTGCTCATTCACTAATACTTCTAAAATGCTCTGAGATCCTTGGATCTAGAGTAGGATAGAATATGCTGTAATGTTATTGTTAATAATAAAATCAGGATAATTCAGAGATAAAAGATAGGTGTAACAGGGTTTGTATCTAGAAAGAAACAACCAGCAGTTTCTCTTTTCATTGTTCCACAATGTCTTTGTTTGGTTTTCAGAGACAAATTAAACTGTACTAATAATTTCATTTAACTCACTGATTCCTTTTGTCCTTTTTTATTTTTCCCCAAAGCAAAACAACAACAATTATGACTCACCCTTCATACACATTTCTTAATAAAGTTATCTTATTCTTCCTTAACTTCCCAGCACTGAGGAAAGTTAAAAAGTTAGTGGAGTTATTCTATCCAAATGTTTTGTTTTGTTCTTTACCTTTGCTGCTAAGTACTGGTGTGAGTACTCCTAACCCAAGGCAGCTGTCGAGAAGGACTCAGTTCACATCTGTAAGGGTTGCAACTTTGTGTCTCTCTTAAATCTGCTCATTTTGCAGGTATAAAAAGCTCCTCAGAAATCAGTAGGATTTCATAAGGTGAACAAGATTTTCGCTTTGCTGACTACAGTAAGAGTTTTATCTGATTTGGGATTGAGGTGTTGGTCCCAATGGAGAATGATCAAAGCCAAAGTGGTAAAAGATGAAGTGAAAAAATGAATAGGCATCCTTTTCCCCTTACAACCTGTTCTCATTGCTATATTGAATTCTGCCTCTGTACAAATAATTCAAACCATCTCTTTTCATGATGCATGTTCAACAATTATTAAAGGGGAAAAGACCATTTCTAGAACTTTGCTGTTACTGAGAAGTGCAAGTTAGTGTAGAGGATTTTTCATTCACCACAGAAACCCTAATTGAAGGATTTCAAAATATTCTTGTCCTTGCTAGCAGACTATTTGCTTGTTAAGACAAGGTTTAGAAGATCATTCCTTAAGAGGATACATTTTTACATAGAATTTTCCCCACCACTAATTTTACACAATACTTGAACATACAGAATGTGTGTTACTGTATATACATACTCAAGGTACCATTTTGCACATTTTAATCAGTGAATTGATTACTTTTTGTGGGACCTCAATGAGTCTCTTCATCGTAGGCTATTATCCTCAATAGGATATGTTTCCATATCAGTCTTTATAAAATCAGAGCTTCTCCATCTAGTATTTATACAGCACTAGTTTTAGTTTACCTCGAAGGAGCCTTTAAAAAAAAAATTAAAGAGCTTTGTCCATTCCTGGCCTCGCTATCAGAATGGACACAGGGAATTTTGTCCGTGCTGGTGCCGCAGGTAGAGAATTGCAAAGGCTGAATGCTTGAATTTTGTCTTTGTTTATTTATCTTATCAGCACTACAGCTAGCAAACTACAAAGCAACAGTGCAGGAGGAAAGTAATAGAAACAGAAGAAGAATAAGAATAATGGCTCCTTGTCCTTTGAGCCCTTTTTATACCAAAACCAATGTAACTTACTGTTTATAGATTTAAACCAATGTCCATGTAACAAATTTATTTGTAATGCCAGAAATGCTGTAAAATTTGTCCAATACTTTTTCAGTAGAACATGGACTCATGGGTAGAAGAAAGAATTTTAGCTGCATCACTCCACCATTTTGTGGTTTATTTCTTATCAGCTTACTATAAAAACAATCCCAAAAACCTTTACCTTTACACCCTGTGAGAATCTATACCATTTCCATGTCCCAACTCAAACTTCAGTAGATTGTAACATTTCCAGAAGTGTTGAGAGCTTACTGCAGGGCCTTGAATCATAATTAGACTTATACAGGGGGGTACAAATCATTTCTGAGGGTGTTACTGCTGACCCAGGGTCAGGTTTTACAGATGGCTTAAGGCCAGGTGCAGCAGGTAATTTGGGATCAGGTTGAGAGCAGCTCATTTCTTGATCTTTAATATTTGGCCTTATCTCAGGTATATCAGGCAAACAAACATTCACCCCTTTCTGGCCTCCAACAGGCTTAGCCTGAGGAGGATTTACACAAAACTAAGTATGTCACCATAATAGGATAATTGTCACTCTCTCCTTGCTTGTCAGGATCCAGGACTAATTTTTTTGCCTTGCCTACTAGAACAGCTTTCCACCAGTACCACCATCCTACTAGGGCCACAGTGGATCACTGCCACAATGTTCACCTTCTCTGGGAACAGGCTTATATTTCTCCTGGACAAAGAAAGAGTGGCCAGCTCAGCTGAGAAGACTTGGGGATCTCAAAACTCCATGGAATACAACATGAAATTCATAGGCCCTCTTCCACCCTTCCACTCAGGACTTTGAAGACAATAGACATTTTAACATCCTCTATTTAATCTACTTTTTAATTACTATTGTAGCATCCACAGCTGTTGGCTCACTTTTCTCCTGTTCACGTAAGTGTTTGCTGGGGGGTGTATGGGGGTGTTACAGGTGTGCCATCACACCAGAGAGGGACTGTGTTGCAACAGGCACCATCTCCATTACCAAAGCCCTGGTCCGGGGCACTTTGAGATTGCTCTGTTTAAAGGGCAGACCTCCATCCCCTTACTCATGGGCCCATGACTGTCAAACTGTGGGCTGAGCCAGGCCAGGTGCCAGGCTGCTCTGGCAGGAAACTGTGTGGGCTGGGGCTGGCAGGGCGCTGCAGGGGTGTGAGGGTGCATGCCTGCTTTTGTGTGTGTGTATGGGTGTGTGTGTGTGAGTGTGTCAGGAATGCCCTTTTGGCCCGTATGTGTATGGAGGTGTGTGTGTATGGGTGTGTGAGTGTGTGTGAGTGTGTCAGGAGTGCCCCTTTCACCCGCCTCACCTCCCCGGCAGCGCGCTCCTGCCTCCGGCGGCTGGTGGCTCAGTGCACTGGCTGATTAGGTAACAACAGAGCACCTTCCCTCCCTGTTTCCTCTCAATGCGCTTGGGCCACGGCTTTTGAAGGAGCCCAGCCCTGCCACTATCCAGCCATTATAACAGGATCTATGGGGCTTTATCCGGAAAAAGCTCAGCCTTGCCCCAGGCTTCATCAATCATTTAGACCGGTTCAAATCCCCTTCATCGCGTTCCGCCTCATTAAACCTATCGAAGGGGACTGAAGAGAGTTTGTATAGGTCCAGAATGCCTGTACACTCCTCTCTATCTCAGATAGCTCGGGCTGGAAAAAAAAAAAAAAAAAAAAAAAAAAAAAAAAAAGCCGAAGAAAAAGGCAAAAAGGCAAAGAATCAATTAAAAGGAGTATCTCTGCCCTGTCTGCTGCTTTCGCACGTGAGCCTGGCCGGGCGTCCCCTCCTGACTGTGGCTTGTGGAGCCGCTTCACACTGCGCCTGGGTTATAGGCCCCGGGGG
>VXAC01001425.1:1178080-1226246 GCA_013399225.1 Rhipidura dahli
TTGGGTAGTGGCCAGGGGGGGGGGGGGACATTAAACTGCCCGCAGGTGTAAAGACCGGGGCGATGCGGTCTGCCCTGGCCCCTCTGCTCGTCTGCAGTCACGGGAGGAGAACAGCTCCGTGCACATCCCTGCAGGCAGAGGGAGAAAATGGGCCGGCTGCCACTGGGTCCTGTGCCAGCCTTTTTAAAATAAACGTATTATTTTATCCCCTGGGAAAGAAAGAGAAATGAGCTCCAGCAAAACGTTGCTGATTGTTATTTATCCTTATATTTTTATTCTGGCGACGTCAATCGCCAAACTTGCCAGTGCCTTGCCCGCCTTGTTCTCGCTCCGCGGGCGGTGATGCGCTGCCGGCCGGCATGCGCCTCTCCTTCGGGGCTGCGCTTCAGTCCGCGCCCGGAGCCGCGCTTGGGAACCGGGCTGCAAAATGCTGACATCTGCATCTAAAACAAAGAGGGATATCTGCATTATCGCCGATCCCTTCTGATATTAATAGTCATAAAACCCGGAGTGATTACCGAAAAGCAACGTGTCAAATTGCCGGGAGTCTGGGTGGGGCTGGGTCTAAAAAACAAGGAAGAAAAAAAGAGAAAGAACTAACCAAACAAAATAATAATAATATATATATAAAAAAGGCAACGCACTGGATCCAAGTCTGTATTTTAACTTTTTTAATAACGATTTTTCCTGTGCTGTAAGCTTGCACCGAATCCTGGAGGAATTGCTAAATCAGATTAAGGTTATATTTTGCAACAGACTGGATGGAGCAATAAAGGAGAAAGCGCGGAAATGGGACTTCACCCATCAATTAGATCTCTATTAGCAGCCAATGCAGGCTTCACCACAGGAAATGTCACGTCCCGGCAGAAGCAGAGCCTTTCACTTTCCCCTGAAATTAAACAATTCTTCATGCTCGCAGACCCCGGGCGAGCCGAGCCTTTGTTCGCCCGGGTGCAGAGGGTGCGCGTCCCGCCAGCACCTGCTCGCTGCCTGCGCCGGGAGCCGCGGCCTGGCCACCGCCTGCACAGGTTGCCCCAACACCTGCGCTGCTCGCCCGCCTGCCCAGCACCCAGGAAACCGCAGCCTTAAAAGGCTCTATTAATATTAAAGGGGTTATTCCAGTCATAAATGGACCATTACCAACACAATGGGCAGTATTTTGAATAGCAGGTCGGCTCATCTGCCTCCATAGATCATAACTGCCAAAACCGTCCCCCTCTCCCCCCGTGGCTTCCCATCCCCGGATCCTTGGGGTTTATGGAGCCAAAGACTCTTTCTCATCAGTCTCAACAGTAGCATCGTCGCAGGGTGTGGGGCCGTATTAAGCCAAGGCAGACAGAGTGGGCCACTCTCCGGGATGGAGAAAGAGGCTTCTTTACACCGTGTGAAGCTGAGTGCCAGGGGGAGCTCTGCTCTGCCTGGCAGGGCGTGCCTGGTTCTTCTCCCCCCTCTTCCCCCTCCGGCACTGCAACCAGACGAGCCACCGGCTCCGGGGAGCATACTGCGGGGAGGGAGGCAGGGAAGGGCACGGGGCCTTTCCCGCACACGTCCCCCCACCAGTCCTTCCCCCCTTCCCGCTCAGGGAAAAGAAGAAAAGAGAAAAAAAAAGGCCTTGAATTTGCCCATAAGCAAGAAAGGTGCAACAGGAAAGGAATGGCCAAGAAGGGGGAAGTCACAGGGGGGATAAAGGGAGCTCTGTTGCCCTGGTCCTTGTTGTTCTTGCTGCTGCTCCATTCAGGCACCGAATTCAAATGGATATTTTACAGCTCAGTCCAGCTGAACAGGGGCTCAATGCCTGAAAGCTGCCGAGCTGCCTCCGCGGACATGCTCTGGGCCCGATATTATAATTTTCATAATGCGCTTTTATGTAGCTTCAGCCTCCTCCGGTGAGGAGCCCGCAGAGCGGCTGAAAGGGGCTTTGAGAGACTGGGGAGCGGGGCTGCAGCGAGTTGCGAGCCCCCCGCCGGCGTGAGTGGCACCGCCTGCCCCGGCCGAGGGCTCCCGTCTCCAAACACCAGTCCCCAGCCCCGCTCTGCCGCGCTTCCCCGCCCGCCGGCCCCAGCGCCGCGCAGCGCGGTGCAGTGAGGTGCAATGCGGTGCGATTCAGGGCTGCTCCCGCTTCATGTCTCTGGAGTGGTGTGCACTGGTGTGCAACCAGCGCAGGGGCACCGGGACAAAGCTCTGTTTCAGCCCGGGCCCCCATCGGGCACTAGCGCCGTCCTGCCCCACCGGGGAAAAAAGGCAAGGAAAGAGGGATTCTTCCCCTCAAACAGGCAGGAGGGAGGGCAGCTAAACATTAGAGAATCAGGAGAGTTATTTCCACCGCTACAAGCCAGGTCGACTGAAAAATATGCAGCTGTATATTTATCATCCTGGGTAAGTCATCCACTGCTAAGAGGGTCCCCGGCTGAATCGTTAACCGGCTGGAGCCAGTGCCTGGGAATGAGATTCGAAAGATTATTGATTCCCTTCGGGGCCAAACGAGCCAGCTCCGCCAATGCCCGCCCGCCCCCGCCCCGCTCAGCAGGTGCGTGAGCCGCGCTCGCCGTATGAAAACATCCGAGGTCTCCCCTCGGAGACGTTCTGCCATCCCCTTCCCTTCCGGCTCGGAAGGCACCCAACGGCAGCAGCTGAAGAGATAGTCACTGGCAGAGGAGAGGGCCAAAGGAGATATTTCTATGGTCCATTTTAGCTTTGAGAGCATCCTCAAATATTTGCCTGATAGACTGAAGAAAGGGAAATTTTAAAAATGGAGGGAAAAAAATAGAAAAAAAACCCAAAAATCAGCAAAACACCACACCAAAACCCTGAGAAAGCAAAGTCCACGTAGAGAGAGGCTCGAGGTGCCGGAGAGGGCTCGGGCCCCGGCCCAGCCTCAGCGCGCCCGCGGCCGGGAGCGAGCCAGACAGCGGCACCGTAGTCCCTCGGAGCTTCGCTTAGGGGATACAGCAAATAAGGAGGCAAGGGAGAAATCCGATTATCTGTTTCTAGTGCGGCTTTTGACGTTTCGCACGGAGTGAAAGGCTCCCTGAGCTATAGCAGGGAGTGAAAGGCTTCCTAAGGAGCAAATTACTTGTTTTATCTCGCTACTTATAACTGCAACCCTAATATGAGTGGCTTGCCCCCAACATCTTGTGTAGCTACTGCCGCGTGTCACTTGCTAAGTCCCTGCTGCGGAGTTATAAACACATCGAGTCATTTTTAAAGCAGGCCAAGTCCGGAGACTTGTAGTCTTTCTCCTTCATGTGTCCCAAGAACTTTCGCAGCCTCCTTGCACCTGAGGGGGGCTATCTGGGGGCCCTGCCGCCGTGCCCTCACAGTTCCCAGCCCACCCCTGGCCTCGCACACGGCCTGGCTGAGCCCCGGGGCTCCCCGCGGCACACGAGGCTCCAGCTCTCTCCTCCGGCCCTGAAGAAGAGCTGGAAGGAGGGCAGAGAAGCAAACATATCTTCGCCTGACAGAAGGGAAACAATACAATAACAACAATAAAAAAGGGGTTTTTTTTTTTTTCTCGTTCAGGTAGAATTTCACCCAAGATACGGCTCAGGGAGGGGAACTGTTCGCAGCCCCAAAATGTGCATGGCGTGAATGGCTGTGTTTCTCACCCACGGGCCGTGGGAAGCCACCAGTGGCCACGAGCTGCTTTAACCCTTTCCCGCCTCCTTTCCACGTGCTCCTTTGCAGAGGCAGAAATGCTCTTGGGCAGCTGAACCACCTCCTCCCCCACGACTGCTTCAGCCCCAGGGGACAGCGAGAGGCCGTGGACCCCGTCTGCGCTCTGCAGAAGGGTCCGGATGCTTCGTGAAGGCTGCTGTAGCCGTCGCAATGTGGGTGCTGCCGTTTCTGGATCGTTTTGATTGTGAACCTACTGCGCTCATGTTACAAATGCAATTAATAGTAAAAGCAGCCTTTATCTGAGGAGCAGGAGGCAGCTGCACACCGCAGGTCATTATCCATTAGCGGGTAGTGTTCAGCACTTTAGCAGGGCTGTGGTGTTCAAGGCGAGGGGAGGAAAAGCAAAAGCCTTGTCTCCGGTCCTAGTCCTTCCACCACTTTCCCCTGCGCGGGAGGGGGACCAGCTAGCGGCAGGCTGTCCCCTGGACAGGGCGGGCTGGGCGCCGGTAGAGTGTGGGGATGTGGTGGGCAACCCCCCCGGGGCAAGTCGCCCTGGTTCAGTGGAGGAGTTCTAGTCTTCTAAATACATATCCTCCTCTCCTGCCCTCTTCCCAGAAAAGTCCTTCAGTTTGCTTCGTAGCAATCGGCAGGGGTCGGCAAGTGCCGAGGCACCCCTGGTGCCAGCCGTGGGAAAGCGGCTTCGTGCCTCAGTTTCCCTATCCTGCAGACCCAGGTCAGTGCTCCCACCTCACTTTCTGAAACACGCCCAGAACGATTCCCCGTGCTGCTGATGCGAAAGGTGTTTCCGCACCTCCGCGGGCCTCCCACACGACATGAGGTGCCCGTTCCAACCCCGCTCGGATGCGTGTAGCATCTAACGGGCTGGACTTCACCCCACAAGGCATTCCTCTCGGGACAGTTAGAGAGCCGACAGAAGCCCAGGAGGCAGAAATCCTCCCCTCGGCCGCACAGCAAGGCTCCACCTGCTGTGGCAGTTTGGCAGAATCAACCGAGGTCTCCGCCCGAGAATTTTAGGGCTCCTCACCCGTTAAATGAAAGTTCAAGAACACAGTGAGGATATCCAACAGGTCTGGCTAAAACCTCACTCGGGCCACTCGCTCATGGCAGCACAGAGCTAAATACTTCCTCTGCAGCGTGGTGAACTGCAGTGACTCACCTACCATCTGCGCAAACCTCAGGATATCTTATATCTTATATAATTAAGAAATATCTTATTGATTCAGTCTCTAAAAGAAATAGAGGAAGGAAGTGGGGAAAAAAATAATAATAAAAAAAAAAAACCAACCCCAAACCACCCTTTTCTGTTTCTGGAAAAAAGAGGGGAAAAAAGCACCTCTTCGTAGCTCAGTGGGGAAAAAGGTCAAGCTACTATTGACAAGTATGTAAAGACATCTTCTAACCATGGGAAAACATGTATAAATTGTTTCGACTCACTGCATTCAAAACCAATGGAAGTGAATTACAAAACTGCACTTCTTGCATTGTTGGACTGAAAGGATATCTATTTATCATCTTATAAGACAGCTCGAACGATCTTTATCTGCTTTGCCCACTTTCTGACCCAAATTCAGGGTTTTTATGGAAAATTGCAGTCAGTTTGATTGATGAAATCCAAAGATGTCTAAAATGGCACCAAAGATCTCCAACTGTGCAGACTCCAACCGAGGGCTTCAATGTTGGCATTGTTCCTACGAAAAAAGTTGAGAAAACGAGCAAAAGTTAGGGAATTTCTGTTTAAAAACTTCAAATTTCAATGAGGATCCCGAACCTATTATCCCTATTCATGGGGTGAACTGTGTGAACATAAAAGTATTTCCCACACATTGCAAAACAACAACAACAACAAAACCCCTTGGTTTTAAGCGGGTCCATAAACCTTCTTTGTAAAACTCTGAATAACTCCGTGCAAAAAATAAACCCAGCCGTTCCCATTTAGAAATAATGTAAGTTTAAATCTTATAAACAGGAAGCTCGCGAGAAATGTTTAAAGAGAGAGGAGAAAAAAATATAAATATTTCATCCGTGCATCCGAAATTAAAGACAGTATTAATTTAAAATTCAGAGACGTGATGAAAGACTATTTTTATACCTGGTTTGTGACTTCAGAGGGTTTAACTCAAGGTTTAGAGGGAGCAGTTCTGCGGGAGGTGCTTTTTCCCTGCCTTCCTTGTAGAAGGAGACTAAACCGCCGCCTGCCAGGATTTAACTGGCAACACATGGAGCTGCGAGCTGGGGCCCTCGCAGGTGGGAGAGCGCTCGCTGCCCCCTGGACCAGCCCAGATCCACCCGGGACATGGCTGTGGCGCAAAGCCCCGGCGCTGTTCGGCCGCGGATCTGTTTGTTAGCGGCTCCTCGTCTCGTTTAGGGCTACGCATTATTTTGGAGTACTGTCACCTGCCTAATTGTGCTAAATGGCCACCTCCTATTATTAATAATAGCTGGAACGTGGCTCCTAGACACGTTACCAAGGCTGGGAAGCTGATGAATGAAACCCCTACTGGGGAAAATCTTGGTAGCTGTCTTCTGTCGCATTACCCAAGGGGGCCGACTATAAATCTTCCTTCATTTTAACCACGTTTACCCTCATACTCCTCCAGGCTAGGGATGCTGTGTTAAGATTGCACTGATGTGCCAATGCTTTGGACCAGCTGCTCCTAAATACAGACAAGTCCTTGTCAATTAAGCCATTGAGGAGCAGGGCCTGGGAGCTCTGGGGCATTTTAGCAGGCAGCAGTGTGCAGCCCCAACAATTAGCATCCATTTTGAAGGGACCTCCAGGGCACAAATGCACAGGCAGGGAAGAATCAAAACACCAGGCAACTTCAATTCTGAAAACCGGTCACATAATGATACTGAACAGACCGGCCTAGGAGAAGTGAGCCAATCTTTCTTGGGAAGGACGTTTAGCCGCTCCCCCAGCCAAGCCGTAGGGCCGAGGCACGCCGCGAACCGCGGAGTCAGAGGAGATAAATGAACACATTCATTTGCCTGTGTGAGCCGAAGTTTCCTTTGGCGGTTCTTCTTTGTAATTCGGTGTCACCTCAAGCAGCTGGTGGCATCCAATGCTCCCATGATCCTGGCCTTTGGCCCAGGCGGAGCTGGACAAGGCAGCCCGCTCCAAGGAGAAGAGCTGCGATGTCTCAGGTCAGAGAGGCCAAGCTACCAGTGGGATAGGCAGAGCACTAGGAGTTCAGCTAAACAAAACCCCGAGGGGATAAGGGAGCCTGGGGGATCATTAGCGAAGGTGTTTGCTTAAGTCATTAGGAAGCCGGTAGCTAGGGGAAAAAAGGCTTGTCCCACAAGGCGCCTCCCTAGAATGGCAGGGCTGGAAATGCAGAGGATATCACAGCACAAGACTATGTGACCCTACCAAGTTCAACAACAGAGCAAACAGCACATGCCATTAGGGACGGCAGTCAACCGGGAGGTAACAAAGAGGGGAGGGCACTGGCAAAAATGTTCATGTATTAAATATGGAAAAGTATGGGGACAAGGGCAAGGGTCAATGAAAGTCAACAAGAGAGCAGGCGTAATGTTAGAAAGAATTTAATATCAAAAATACATAAATCTGCATGGGAGGCAGCCCTAGAATAGGCAGAAAGGAAGGCAGCCTTGGAGGCAACATTCACTTGGTAATAGAGCCAGAATGGATAGCGCCAGGTTGTTAACATTTAACACAAAAGTTAGCGGGGAATAAAGGACGCAGGGCCGGCTCCTTTAATTGTGGCCCCACCGGGAGATTTCCATATGTCACATTAAATGGATAACATCAGCCTCGCTCCGCAAGGCTTCTTCCGCGGTGTCCCTCTCTCTCCCTTTACTTTCGTTCCTTATTATTTCTTTTTCCTCCATCCCTCTCCGCACGCCCCGCGGAGCCTCCAAGAGGGGCCGAAACAAAGGTCTGGCTCTGAGTTGGTGCGGGGAAGGACGGGAGAGAGGAAAGGAGCGGTAGCAGAGGCTTTCAGGGAACCGATGCTCTACCGGGGCTCCCCTGCCGACGCTCACCGGGCGTCAGGGCTCGCCAATAGCTGTCTCGACATGAAATTTAACTCCTGCGGTTTTTGTTAGGAAAGCGTCCTCAAGTTAAAGTAGGGTCCGAGGCAACAGGACCGCTGTCCTGGGTCAGGAGGCTCGGTGCAGCACTGCGCGGAGAACCGGCCGGGCCCCGCTGCCGCCCCCGCGCGGGGACCGGGCCCGTCCGGCTCGGGGGAGTGCACGGACCGCGGGGCGGGGTGAGCGCTTTTTCGCGGACCAAACAGAAAAGAAAAAAAAAGAAGCAAAAAACCCCCGCGCCCCTGATCAATACGGCAGTGTTCCCGCGCTAGTTCAGGAGGTCAGGCGGGCGTAGACACAGCATGGAGAGTTATTTATGTCAAGTCGGGTTATTGTAAACGAAATCCAGCAAATTGCACATAAGCTCCTCGGGGCCGCCAGTGGGCTCGTGGGCAGAGGTCAGTGTCAGTCAGTCTGTCCATCCCTCTGGAGACAGTAATTGTCCGGGGGCTGACACCGCGTCGGGGGCGATAGGCGGCTCCATCCATCTCCATCCAGTTATCCCGGCGCCGAGGCCGGGGCTGCCCGCTGGTCCGCGGGTGCGTGGCACCAAGCCACGGCCGGCCCCGCTCCCGGAAATGCCACGGGGGGAATGCCACGGCTCCCATGGACCGTGCCGGGCCGTTCCCGTGAGGCGTCCCGCCATCCCCGCACATCCCGCGCCGGGTACCGCGCCTCGCCGGCCTCCAGCATCCAGCTCCATCACTACCCTATACTGCCTTTATTAATAGGGAAATTCTTCCTTTCTGACAATTTAATAGTCTAAAGTAATCTTCTGCGTGACATTGCCCATCCGTCTTCTCAAAAGAGAAAACAAAGGGGATGTTTTTTTCTTTGGGCCTCTCCAGATCCTTTTCTATTTTGAGAGGGGCTCCCCACAATGGGGTCTTTATGAACCATAATGGTTATGTTTATGAAGCCAGCGATACCAGTGTATGAAGACAATTTTATGCCTAATTAGAAAATGATGTAAGCAAGGGGGAGACAAAGAGGGCTTGTCTGCCGTGGCTGGGTCTCCGGCCATCACTCCCGGGCGAATATATCGCCTCTTCTGTGCTTTACGTCCACTATTTTTATAACATCTCGTCCATTAGCTCCTCAAACTGTTTATGATATCGTGGACAGTTAGTAAAACAGCTCAATTTAGCGGTGGATTAAAGCAATTTTGAAACTTCTTCCGAAGGGAATCGCACGGGAGGCGAGGAGCAGCCCTCCCTTCTCCTATCCAAGGGGACTTCACCTCTGGGAAGACTCCAATAACTGCAACCCCAGCCCCACTCGATTAAGGGATAATTTTTAATATATATGCAATAAATGTTCACTTTGTTAGATTGAATGACAGACAATAATATCGGCAAATCTTCATATCCATCCATTACCGGCAAACGAGCCTCACAAAGAACATATTTGCTTTTGATTAATTTATTTGCAGACTCTGTTTGATAAAGCAATAACTATTTGGTTAAACTTGACATTCGGTCTTCGGGGGGTTATCAGACCAATTCCCTCTCGTTCGTGGGTGATAATAAAGCTGTTTAAACGGGATTAATTATTAATTGGTTGCAATTAATTTCCTCTCTTCTCCACGTCGACAGACAATGAGGATCACTCACTCCCAAACAAAAGACTGCCATAGGAGCATCCTCGCCCCGTCTGTATCTATCTGTTTATTCGTCTGTCCCTTTCCATCTCTCCCGATTCCTGCACGCAGCTTCTCAACTTTCCCCTACCCTGCAGCAGGGAGATCTCCCCCTCGGCGGGGTGAGAGGGACGCCGGGACCCCAGTGCGTGTCCCCGCTCTGTGACCCAGGGGCGCCAGTCCTGCGGCCGCGGTGACGGCCGTCCCTCCCCTGCCGCGGAGAGAGCGCGGAGCAGCCCTGGCCCCTCACAGGGGCTGGTCTGGTACGGAGCTGACCGAACAGGGATCCCAGGAGGGCGGCCAGGGAGCGGGTCGCTGAAGGACAAGACTCCCCGATTCAGCCGCAATGATGAATTGCTGTGGGGGAGAGGAACAGGCTTCTCTTCCCCATCTCCGTGCTTCTGCTGCTGATGAATGGGCCCGGAGGATGGATAGTCCAGAGTGTGTTATATCTTCATCAAACTGTGAAACCCCTCCCTTTACTAATAATCTGTCACAACTTTACAGAACACACACTGAGACCAAAGGGAAGCCCCTGCCCTGTAGCCTGCCCCTTCCCTCCCCTGTCAGGAAGGGCTTTATCCGAGCAAGGAGCACGGGGGAGGGGGGCTCCCTCCGCGGGAAGTTTTCTCCGGCCGCTGCTCGGCCTTTTCCCCCTCGACTGCCCCAGGAACTCCCGCCCGAAGGGCCCTGTCCCGTGGTCCGGGACTCCCCAGCCTCTGAGCCCGGTCTCCCCTTGCTAGCCGCAGGAGGCGGCGCGGGTTCTGCTCAAGACAGCCAGAGCACTCCAGCAAATTTCCAGCATGGTTTTGAGTAGCTGAGGCCGGGAGTGGGGAAAGCCCCTCATTTTCCCCGGGCAAACGGAGGAAAAACAACTAAGGCGAGACCCAGCATCCTCCTCCAACAACAGATCTTTCTCCTTCCATTAGTATTTCTTTCGAGCACAGATAAAACTCCCTTTTCCGTCGTGTATTTGCATTTCGAGCAGGTGCATCTTCCAGCAACGATGTCCGCTCCTCTACTCTACACAATTAAAAACAATAATCAAAACTAGCTGTTCAAAAGTAAGGAGAGCAGCGGGAGGTGCCGTGGGTGACAGGCGGCACACACCCACCGCACCCGTGCCCCTGCCCGCCTCTCGGAGCCCCGCGGCGCAACCTCTCCCGCAGCCCCGTAGCGCTGCCTGCCGCTCCCTCTGGCTCTTCACCTAGAGAAAGGGTCGTTCCGGATTATTCTGCTGTTAGCAATAGTCATTGCTCTGTCCCGGAATAGTTTAAGGCGTAAAACTGAGGCAGTGAAAGACATTAGTCTAATGAGGTTTGTCGTGTAGAAGCTGTTGATATTATGTTGTCATTCATCTCATTTAAAGTCCGAAGAAACGCATTCATGAGATTGTTTCTTTATTTTTTTCCCCCCTTTCTCCCCCTTTCTTGCTGTTTTTAAAAACATCGCTTTCTTTGGCTGTTTGCTTTAGGGGCTTTTCATCTGCGTGTTTCAGATAAGAAAAGAAATCAGATTCTTTTATTTTTCGATTGGATCCGAATTCCTTTTGATGTCCCCATTTAGTGCCTTTGACTTCTCCTGTGAATGGCAGCCTTTTGTTGCCGTCCCACATGCCCTTTAAGAAATTCTCCCTTAAACGCCTGGTACCCGCTGATGGATCCGTTTTCAAATGGACCAGAAGGAAAATGCAAGGAGCGAGAGGCCCGTTTCCTTAGTAATTGCTCGCGTTTGGGTGAAAATGCAGATATTTTTGTCCGATGTGGGAGTATTGGGAGCAAGAACATCAGCAGGGGTTTAAAACAAAGATCGTCAGCTGCGAACTCGCTGCACAAGGCGAGCAGCTCGCTTGACTGCCTTTGGAGTCAAAGTTGGGGTATCCTCCATAGTGGGGAGCGACGTGCAAAACCTCCCGATGGCCACAGTTGTGCCGGAGGAGAGCGGGCAGCAAAGGAGCGCCTGTCCCCTGCTCCCCTCGCTTCCCTCCCTTTGGGGCACAGCCCTGGGCACAGTTATGTCAGCAACATAGCTGAGTAAAAAAGAGTTCTGAGATACATACATATACATATATATGTGTATGTGAGTATTCATAGGGATGGATGGATTGATGGATAGATGCTGCATGTATGCTCAGATGTTGCTGGCTCCAAAGAATGATTCCAGCCTCCCAAACTACATTTCGGAAAAAAACCACTGTAAAATAAATTCAAATTTTGCCATCCAAAATCTCAAGCACCCTTGTGCTCTGAGACTCGGGAAGCAACGAGGGCACCACCAGACCGAGAGTGATCAAATGCTAAACCTCAAAGACATTCCCGAAATACATACTTTTTTTTTTTTTCATTTTTAAATAAGGACATTTCCCCGCATTTTTCCTCCTGGACGTTTAAATAATTTTTAAGTAATCGGTAAGCGATCAGAAATCACTATCAAGAAACGACTTCAGGATCCCTGAAGCAGGATCAGTCTCGTATCCCTCAGCGATCCGTTCGCTTAGCCATAAGCCCGTTTTCTTCTCCAAGTACAGCATTATTTCTTCTTACTCGTCAGGGATATATCGTTGCAAAAACATAGCCCGATCATTTTAGGGTTTTTCCTTTTCTTGTATAAACACTCTTCTCTTACACTACTATGTCTCGGGACACTGAAGGATAATTAAATGCCAACAGAAATACCAAAAGGTCGGATACGTTACTTAAAGCTATTTACTTCCACCTAGCAGAGCGCGGGATTGCGGGACTGTAATGGGAAAAGGCGGGGGTGAGCCTTCGCAGGAGACCCGGTGAGCCGGCAAAGGTTGAAGGGACAGAAAGGCTCCGACTCCCGGCAGGTAGTGAAATCTCAGCACCCGGCTTCTATTTTTTTTTTCCCCTAGCATGAGCGTGCAGCGGCCGACCTGAAAGCATCGCTTTTCTCCTGCGGAGTTCTCCCGGACAGAGACCTTGTTCCCCCCTAAGCACCAAGAGCTAACCAGGGTCCTCTAAGTCATCTATTCTCCAAGGGGAAAAAAAAAAAAAAACAAACCAAAAACGAAAAAACAGCTTGCACTGCGACAGGGAGGAGAAAAAAGTATCAAGCAAGATTTTTTTTTAGAATACAAATGTGGGATAAAAGATTGCTTATATTTGGAAACAAATTTGTAGCCAGACATAATATTTCGATTCTGCAGAGACAATGGCAATAAGAGAGGAGTGAAAGGTGCCTTACTTACGTTTTAGGCGAGCGCCTTCCCTCCCGCACTGACCTGCCTCCTGTGCTGTAGATTATTTTATACATTTCTCCCTGATACACTTATAAACAAGTGGAAATTTTGCATCCTACCCGCACCATTTTATACATGATGAGCCATCAGTAATAGGATTATTAAACAAAAACCGTCTGAGGCGCTGGCGTTAACCTTTTTTAAAATGGCTAATTAGGTTTTGCACAGAAAAATTAGATTTAACATTGCTTACATTGCCTACATTTTCAGTTGATGCTACAATAATTTGGGGGGTAGGACGGGTAAAACAATTCGAAGACATAATAAAAAATTAACTATTTTAACATATATTATAGGTCCCCTACACTAGGATAAGGCAAAGAATATTTTCATGATCAAATATTATATACATAAAACTAATTATCTCTCGCTGCTGCCTCCATCAATTACGCGGGAGAAGGGAGCGGTGTAGAGCGCTCTCTGGTGGCTCGCAGCCGGAACGCGCCTCGCGCAGACACTGCTCGCTCCTTCCCTACTCTGCCCCTTGGCAGTTGTTCTTTTGGATGGAAAAAAATGTCCTTTTAATTGAACTACAGCCAGATTGATTTGTAGCATAAAATAGGGAGGATATTGTTTATTTTATCTGTGTTGTTTTACATAGATAGGTGCCACAGTACTTGTCAAAGTTACACATTCTAGACAGAGGTCCTTCCTTCCTTCCTTCCTTCCTTCCCTGCTTTTTTTATCTATTTATTTCTATAGAACCTCATCCAAATTCATCTCAGAACCTTTCCCACGGCGTGTACCTCGGTGTACCCCGAGTCGGGCACGGAGGAACGCCACGGCTCCTCAGCGCCCGCGGATCTCCCACAGGTGCGGGACTGCGCGAGAGGCTCCTGGTCCCGAGTCCCCCGGGGCTCCCGCTTGCGCTTGTCCGCGGTGCGGGGACCTTGCAGCGCACACCGCGGGGCTTAACACGCTGGTGGGGGGTCGGAGAGGCCGCGCATCCCCCGTCCTGGCCGTGGCGGCTGGGGCTATGCGTGTATTTTGGGAGCCGAACTGCGAGAGCTGCCACCGAGCTGCCAAAGGGCTCAGCGGGCGAGGAGAGGCGGATCGGCAGCGCGGTCACCCGTCCGCCAGCTCTCACAGCGTCCCTTTCTCCCACCATCTGCATTTCATCCTGCTTTTGAAAACACTCACAGACAGCCGACATCACCTCTGAAGAATCTACACGTAATTTAGGGGAAGGAAGCCCATGTTTCCCGCCTGGTCTATTCATTTACCTGGGTGTTTACCGAAGAGAGGCTTGTTTTTCAGCCGGGTTTAACGAGTAACACGTAGAGAACCTAAAAGGGGCATCAGAGGAGGAAAAAGCTTTCAGATGAAACCAGATGAGAAATGCATGCCGTTTATCCAACACAGCAGCGTGCATTGCTAAACTGAGTGTGCTCTTCTCTGGGATGCTCTGTGTGCAGGGTTTTCACAACAGAAGTAAGGAAAATGGAGGCATGTCCCCTGTGCAAGAGCTGCAGGAAACACAGTATATGAGAAGGCACTTGGATGAAGTTTTCAGAAATAGGAATGGTAAAAGAGCATCTGTCCTTCCACAAAAAATCTCATTCTATCACAATAGGTAACAAGGCCAGATAGCACTGTGTGAAGGTGCAGTATTTAGAATAAACAAACCATTATACAATTTAACATTTAAAACACATTTAAAAGCATTCTATCATAATATTAAACACTCATTAGCTAAGCCTACTCTAGAGGCACAAGAGTATCTTCATTTTTACAGGTTGCTTTTGCCCTATGAAGGCTTTATGGAGCTTCATGCAACCTCCTGATGTTATCCTCCAGGGACTCCATTATTTCTGTAGTGTTCAGTCTCTCTGGAACCATGCTTTGTGCTGTTCCTACAGCACAATTTCTTAGCAGGGAAGCCCCCCTGTTTTGCTGTTCTGACGCTGCAGGCTGTGCTCAATGACTCCAGGTTACAGATACTGTAAGGAGACACCCAGGTTATCTGTAAATGATCACATTTCACTTCTGCTGATTTAGTCTTCTCAGAGAGCTTTAAAACTTCTCATTTGAGTTACTTTTTTTAGAGGTATCTTCAAGCTGAGCTGTGTAGACAGACACACCCTTAGGCAGGAGAGCAATCCTCAAGACTCTTCTTTGATCCATAAGCACCATGGTTCAGAGGAAGGCAGAAAGAAACACTTTAGCAGCTTCCCCTCTGTGACCCAGAACATGTGTTGCCCTCCACAAAATCTGCTGAGTACCTAAAGTATACAGATAACTGCATTTTCTCCTCTGGTAAATAAATCTGTTCACCAGCATTTCAGGACTTCCCCTCTGTTTATCTGTACCTTCTGGGTAACCACTACTGACACTTACAAACTAGGTAGCTCCCCACCCTAATTTCCAAAGAAGCAGGGTCTGGTGGGTGAACACAGAACACACCAGATCTGCACCTTTACCCCATTCCCCTGATTTCACCTCAGGCTGTTTTCAGGGGCTCTACCAGATGCAGTTAGAGCTGATAATCTACTCATTAGTCTTCTGTGGCAGCTTTCTGCACAGAGACAGACGATATTTAATAGACTGTATCCTCCCCTATTTGCAGACTAATAATCACTTAAACATCCAGGAAAGAAACAATGAATTTTGTATTCAATCATTATCAATATACCAACAATAAAATGGAAAAAGTGAACCATGCATATTTTTTATTAAAATATATGTCTCTCCTACCTTCACTGTCCACAGCATTTGTCTCAGCTACTTTCAGCAATATGTTATAGACAAATATTTTGGCCAGAACTATTCAAATATTTGGAATACAGAACTGAAATACCCTACTTTTCTTTCAGAACTTGCCATATTACATTGAGCCTGTTGCTGCTGGAACAGACTACAAATATATTGAGCTTAATAATGTTCTCTAAGAACCCTAAATCTTGGTATACAATGCAGAAGGTTTTTTATTGAAAACAAACAACTGAAATGGCCCATTAGGACAGTTAGCCCAGAACCCTGCCTTGCCAGGTTCATTGCTTACAGTCAGGCCCAGAGTTATAATGCAATTATGTGGCTGTGTATTGTGCGGCATCTGGGGAAAATGTATCTGATCATAAACCTGTTTTTCTCTGGTAAAAAGAGTTTGTGGACAGCTTGATGGCAGGATATGGCTGGTCTTTGTGTGTGGCGATAGCCAGACTGATGGTAAGCATTAAAGACAAAACACTGCCAATGCCTGTGATTTTAATAAGTTTTGAGTAACATTTTGAGTAATTTTTATACCTAAGGGGCCTGTATATTTGCCCAGACCTATTAAATTTTTAGTGCTCACTGGCAGGTTTTTGGCCCATTCCAAGGGATGGACATTTTTTGGGGGAATTACATACCTGGGACTGTTCCTAATAGGTAGTCCTGGCAGGGCATATGGGCAGCGTTTGTATATTTTACCTATATGCTCAAAAAAAGACACAGGCCAATTTTATTTACTTATGTTGACAGCTATTTTCTCATAGTATCTTTTATAAGTATCTGAAAAAGGAAATAATTTCTTCTTATTTGATTTGTTTAATTTTGAGGGGATCCTGAAAGGCTATTAGGTAAAAGTGTTGGACCAAATAATTTCCTGTCATGCAGTTAAGCATTCAGGATGAACTAATTCCATTGTGAGGGAATCAGAGTTTAGAGTATGAATAAGTCTTCATTGGGTTATAGCTTTTGTAAAAAAAATCTTGCAGTAGAAATATCTTTAATTAGTACAGCAATTATTAACTTATCAAGAACAATTTTGATCTTGAACAAGAATTTACTTTGTGCTGGTAAATTTCTTTCTAAACCTACAGGAACTGCATAAAATTGATAGCACTGATTTTCCCAGTTAAAATGTTTTATCAATGAAGCCACTCTGAGCCTTGTATATGGTATGGACATGGAGAAAAGGAATCAGAATACAGGGTTTCTGTTATCTCTAGAGCTTCTTAGTTTTAGTAATGGGCAAGAGCCACGTTTGCTCAGGATAAGTCAGGAAGTGCCTGTGTCCCAGTGTCTCAGTGACAACTCTCACAGGACAGGTAATCTGTACTGCTAAATTCAAAAGGGATAAGCAGTATGACTGACTCCAAATGACCAACATTTGTCCACACTGCTTTTTGTTTCCTTTACAGATTGTCTTTGAAGAAAATTTATGGAAGTAATCTAAAGCAGAACAAGGACCAAAGGAGGAGCTGGTAGTGTGGACAGTCTATCAAAACTGCTCAAATTCACTTTCTGAATCTTTTTTATTAAATAGCTTAAATGCCCTTTGCATCATCCTGACCACCCTGGATTTCTGTTGCAATGAGAAATGATGCTATGGATCCATCACATGAATCTTTAAAAATTCGTGTTTACACGTTCTGTGCTGTTCCAAGGTGCACACTGCATCTTCAACATCATTTTATCTTAGGACTGCCAGAAGACTACATGGGATGGATTGCAGAGAGAGGCCAGGAGTCCATACTTCCTGAAATAGGTAGGAAAAGTATCTTTGCACATAGGTCTTCGAATTAAGACTGCCATCACATTTTGTAAGGATATCCTTCAGTAGCCTTACAACAGTTATTAGACTAAGGCACAGGGTTTGTGTCACTCCTCACCTAATGATGTTAAGTCAGTAGCACAAAAGGAATTAAATTGAACCTTCTCATACATGGGTTCCTGTGGTAGTTTAAACCATAACTCAAGCTCTATTTAATCTAGAAAAATAATTGTCTTTTCTAGTTCCTTTTACTTTTAGATTGATAAACACACTGAATTTTGTGGAGACTTTTTACTTGGACAAGTATCCACAAGGAACAAGTATGAAACCACAAAACTGATTTTCACTCCTGGTTTTAACACCAGATGTCAAACTAGCTATCTAGAGACGAGATCTAACCAAAGATTAAACCCAAGTAAACTGTCTGGTATTACCCTTAGGAATTCTATTCTTCATAAAATAAAGCTCTACTTTGATACCAGGTGTTAATGCCTTTACTCAATCTGATCTCATCTGATAGCATTACTGAAAAGGCTTTCAGCAACTGATAGAAATTGAAACACTATCTCTATTCATGTATAACTAATACATATGGTAGACATAATTTAAATGGCTTGATACTCAGTATTCAAATAGGAAAGAAAAACTATTCACACTGATCACCAGAGCAGAGCAAAATCAGATGACTAGTGACTGAACAAGCTAGGTTCATGAAAACAATCTTTGAATAATATGGGTTGAATATAAAGAATGCACAGAACAGATCAAATCCAGAATGCAATACTGTATTTCTATTCACTGGATATCAATGTGCCCCTTTTATTGGTCTTGCAGAATCTGAGGAAGTCGTGATTAGTTGGCATGAGTGTTCCATTTTCAAAAGAATAGATAAATAGCATGAAAGTTCTCTTATGACTTTAAGAAGAAATTTCCCCCACACTATTTCTGGTTCCTAGTAAATTTGCTGTTCTTTGAGAAATACCATTCCTACAAGATATCATGCAATTCTACATCTGCAGATGCCAGAAATACTGGGATGCCAACACCACTGAAAAAGTGCTTCAATAAATTAAATACTTCTCCTAACTATCATTCTTGTAAAAAATATCATTCACTATTCATTTCTAGTGACCTTTTTAGCAGTGTTAGATTGTTTTATACTTTAAACAAGAAGAATCTTAGTGTGAGGCTCTCCAGTGAGAATTTATGAGGTAATTATGAAATAAATGATGAACATACTATTTGCAGTCATCATTGTTCTGTGTTTTATTGCTTTTGTTATCACTACCACTAAAGGCCTCAAATGAGGCTACTGAGACTTTGTTGAATGCTGCACTTGCTCAGATTAAAAGAAATTTTGTTGTTTTCTTTTTTGTTCCTGGGCTTCTGCAGTCTGAGGTCCTGACTGTAGTAGGTGGGGTCATATCAACCAAGGCAAGCGCACCTCTTAGTGCTTACTGAAAAAGTACAAATGTACCAGTCCATTTCGTTTTCAAAAACAATGAGCAGACACAATCCATTTTCTGGATAATTCCAAATCTGGATTATCATAAATGACCTTAGTTGAAAGGCATGGTAGGAGTTTAATTTTTCACTACTCATAGAATACAGACTGTCAGGTCATAATGCTTTAAATCTCCATTAAACTGAACCCTGAGAAAACTGCAGAAACAGAAACTTCACCCATGCTCCTTACCCATTTACTATGTAAGAGTTCTTATTAACTCCAGAATCACAAAATTGATTTCAAAACCAAGGTTACCACTGATTTGCTATGTTACTGAGGTTCATTCACTGGGGTTTAGTGACAGGAAGACTTGAATTGCATCTGATATGATATTGTTATCACAACACAATCAGTTGTGAGGTTTTCCAGCACTGACAGGGACATAATGGAAACAGATTTGTCTTCTGGCCCTGCTACCCCTTGTTGAGCAAGACATGGCATCTTCAGATGAGATGTGAAAATCCAGCTTATTCTTTTGGCATAAAATAATAAATTTGACCACTAACCATGCCTTTCCCTTTACCTGCTATTTGGTCCTCCATTCTCATTTCTATTAGTTTTGCAGAATTTCATCTCTTCTCTAGGCCATGCACTAGCACACAGGATATCACCCTGAGAGTAGGATATAAAAGACATTTGTGTCCTCATGATAGGCATGTATTTGACCAAGTAAAGAGGACAACAATCTATTAATTTTCTTATGCTGATTTTCTTAATGTATCACAAGGCTATTTTAAATTATATTCTAATTAGAGGTAAAAACACTTTAGGAATAGAAATGTACTAATCTGATGATTCTGTCATAATTTTAACATTAATTAAAAGTCACAGTTAGATCTCCAAATTCTTATTTATATAGTTTTTTGACTCATCCCTGTTTTACTTTTGAATTATTATTTTCCAGTTCTATTGCTACATGATACATCCTCTGATAAGCATCTGCAAAGCCAAGACAAATAAATATTTGATTGACACAAGTTTTATTTTGTTTCATGAGCTGGTGCTCACAGGTGAAAATAATTAAATTTCATGGTTTATGCCTGAGGCACCTCTAGTATAAAACTGTTGTAAAACACGAATCACATTTAAAAGTTAGAACCATACACTGCCACTATGGCATAGTAAGGTCATTAGACTAGAAAATGTTATCAATATCCATATTTTTTTCTGGAAAAACATTTTTAGTTGCTTCTTTTGAGCCAAGGTCTTCATAAAAATGGACACACTAGAAAGCATTCTTGAGGAAGCAGGTTCTGTGAGCAGTCAGACCTTTTATGGTTACCATGTTTTGAACTCTACAGGTCTGGCAGCATCCTTACCTGAGTCATGGGCACCTCCACCACCTGAATGGATGTTTGGTGTCCTGGCCAAAAGTGCATCGTCTTTGTTGTGAATTTCAAGAGGACAAGCTCTATGACCTGCTCTCTGTCCATATTTCAGGCTGTTAGCTCAGCTGTACCTTAGGTCCAAAGCATCCATGTGGTACTGAGGAGAAGCTGATTTTGGGATTATAGCTGATGAATGAGGTTCTGACTTTCTTGGTGCCCAAAAGAGATCCAAAATGAAGCCAAAGACTGGAAACTTAGTGAAATTTGAGAGATTGATGTTTGGAAATTCAGATGAAAGTCAAGATTTTACCTTGTGCTTGGAGACAGCATTGACAGAGGGTTCCCATGCCTTGTGACTTGTTTTCTAGGCACTTCTAAGAGAATTTTGTCTCCAGATTGAAAGCAGAGGGCAATTTTTTAGGGAAGCTAATCATTTGACTATGGAGTCCACTATGGAATCTCATTTTAGTCACAGAACCTCAGAGATGCTTTTTTACAGACATCTTGCAAAATTATGTTCTCTCAGAAATTGCAGAATTGCAACATTTTTGAGATTATTAAAATAAATTCACAAAAGAATAAATATGCATTATGGAGAACCATTTTTGCTATGAAAAATTAATAATTATTTAGAGTTTTATGTATCAGCACTAGCAGCAGCAGTTCTCAAAGGATGTACTAACCACTGAAATACTCTTCATTTTGTGGTCTGTTCATAGAGTCCTTTAAAACAAAACAGTAAAAACAATCATGTCTGATGCTGTTCACACCCCCCTCTAATGGGTACAACTAACCCAAACCCTCTATGGATGATTTGGAGACTTTGTACATCTGGCTTTTCAAGTTGTATAAATTTACTAAACTCCATTTTAAGAGTATTTAGATGCTTTAAATCCACTGTTTTCACTGTAAGGATCTTACAGATTCTTCTTGTTTCTACTCTAAATACATGATTAGCAAATTATACTCATTTATTTTTATATCAATTTCAACCTAGCTAATTCCATGCTGTCCTGCTGATACCTAACACAGATAAATTCTCTTCTACAAGCCTCTCATAAAACCTGCTACTCCTCTGAAGAATACAAGTCTTTATAATCTGTTTCAGTTCCTTATTTTTTAACTTTTTTAACCAGCCTACACTCCCTAATATTGAGATTTTTTTTCCTCTTGGCCATTTTAAGAGACTAGGGAAGAGGTTACAGACATTCTGCTATAGCATATATAATATTTTTTCTTATTTTACCCTCAACTTGAATTTCTCTGAATGGATGACCTCACTGTAATTTACTTAATATATTGATGGATATTCTTGTAAAATATAAAATCTTAGAGAAATACCTTTTGTTTATTCAACTTATTTTGGACCATGTCAACTTGCAGTTGTTTAGCCCAGTGTTATTTTCAGCAAATAGTTATTTTAGAACATTTTTTTTATTTCCAAACCCAAGGTTGGTGTAGCAGCTCAGCTTTTTGATGCAGTATTGATGAGGAAGCTTGTGAGCTGTAGCACTTCAGAAAAGCTATGCTGCATGGATATTAATAACCTGTATTCTTGTGCCTGCATCTTAGAAATCAACATTTCTTGTAATGAGGGAATTAATGAAAACATTTATTCTGTTTTTAACATTCACTGTTACTCATCACTTTAACTCCTATGAATCCTTAAGACTCCTTACCCTTCAGTACCTCTTAACAACATCTGCTACTCCATGAGGTACTTGTTATTCTGACAATGGTGGGTGTCACACCCATCACTAGTTGCTCCAGTCTCTTCATTTTTGTTGCTTAAGATTCTCATTTTGCACAAAACCAAACAAATATTGATTGGAAGGGACCCCAGGGACTAGGTGGTCCAACTGCCCCTCTTGAAGTAGGACTACAGCTGAATCTTGAAAATCTTCAGATTCATATCCTGCTGCATGTAAATTATTCTCTCATTTCTTATTGTTCATCTCTCATTTGTCAAGTACATTCCTGTCACTAAGCCTGCTAGAGCTTTCTTACAATTCAGCCTTCTCCAGACTGATATTTATTTATCTATTTTAATACCTCCATTTCTGTGTTTTTTTGGGATTTTTTTAAACTGTATTAAAATCAGTATACAAATGAAACTTTTCCCTTTTCATCTTCTTTTCCCATTTTCTTTTTTTTTTTTTACACACTGTCAGTCTTAATCCTAGAATGCTGTTCAAAATCCATATACTGAATAACTCTTAGCAGCCAAACATCTTCCCATGTTTCCTACCCCACTGGTCATGAATTTTCCTGCTGAGGACATTTTCTCATAGCTTTTGCCTCCCCAGTGGGTTGCCAGAGGAATTATGCTGAGAACTGTCTCGGTTTCTTTTCCTTTAAGCATCTTTCCTGGGATATTACCCATGCAGTCACTGAATGTCTGCATTGAATGCAGTCGAATTGAACTTCCAGAAGTTTTTTTCCAGCTCCTGTCAGAATTATTTTAAATTTTACATCTGCACATTGTTTCTTGCTGCAGATAAGACTCTGAAGGAATCATGTGATGAACTTGCCAGACTTTTTAATATTTCAAGGTTTTTAATAAACACCCTCTTCTTAATGTCATCCATGAAGATAAAAACAAAGGTGCCATGTGAGAATTATTTCTAGTGGTCTCGGACCAACTGTAACGTAAAGCAAACTTAAAGAATATTGGTTCTTTTTTTAAATTTCAGTTTTATCTCTTGATTAGAAGAATTTGCTTACTTTTCATGCTTACCATGTGCAACTGATTGAAATTTCTATCGGGAAGAATAAATAGTATAACTCACCAAAAGAACTATCAAAGCTCAGTGAAGAAGCTAAGAGTGAGTGTACTCAGTTTTCTATAGACATACCCTGAATTCCCTGTGTTTCTCTTCCAAGCCACTGACTATTAAATTTCAGAAGCTGTCATACATATCAATAATCCTGCTCTGTGTTTAATGCTTGTTTTTTTTGTGAACCTCTCCAGATTGCTTACAATTTCCCTTGTGTAAATGCCAAATACCTTCCATGAACCTGAACCTCTCTGTATTTTACCTTCCTAATGATGTAATTACTACTGGCTCTATATAAATAAGCAAAGATTGCTAAAGAAGAAGTGTTAGGTCATTTCTACAAAAGTCATAGCAGGGAAGGCTGAACTTAAAAAAAGTTATGAGACTCAAAGAACATCCTTCCATCACCAGTCACTCTGGTCAATATATAAACCAGAAGCTTTGTGACTGAGCAAGAAACTTATCCTTGACTTATCAAGTAGACTATCTGACTAATTGGTATCCTTGAGGATTTTTATCTCAGTAAGAACATTTCTGGGCTATAGACAGCTTGATTTCATTCAATTTCATGCCACTTCAGCACATGATTAAATCAGATTTAAATGGATGGACTTTACCTATGAGTGTTTGGACGGACAAATCTAATTAACCTGATTGTCTTTCCATGTATTCTTTATCTTTTCTAAGTTTTAAGTTGTTATTGATTATCAGTGGCTACAAAAAAACAGTTGGATAAAATATGCATATACCTTTTTTTTGGCAATGATTATAAAAGTAAATTAATCTAACTAAATTATATAGAATAAAATAAAAAAATAGAGGGATTAATTTTATAAACTGAAACACTTGCTACTCTGTCTGGAATTGGATATGCTGTGAATGAATAAAAATATTCCTATCTCCAAAATAAGAAAAAAAATATCTGTGGAACCTGTCAGTGGACATGTCAGTTGACTGTGGTTAAAATTTAATATCCAATATCAAATGTTGAAAATACTTCCACATATTCCTATCATGTAATCACCCACCCAGTTTTATGTGACTGAATTTCTGAATGGGATCTCACAAAGAATGCAGAAATTTACTGATTTCAGAGCTTATCTGTAGTGTGAAGTGCTTTTGAAAATTCAGCACCTGGAATATGTATTAAAAGATTAAGAAAAAATTATGTAATATAATAAATTAGATCATTCAAACCTAGCCTGGTTAGGAAAACATAACAGATTGTGTAAAAAACTGTCCAAAACCAAAAACTTTTCTCTGAAGCCTTCCTTAATTTTAATAAGGTCTTCTATATATACCTGTATACCTTTACTGCCTAGGACATTTATTATGATGGTAAGAGTGCACATGATACAGACAGACATGAACAAAGGTCTAAAGATGTTTGTGAATGAAACCAGAGGCAGTTTTGTGGGTGCAGAGAACAAAAAATGTGCAGCTCCCACATTTGTTGTAGTTGTGTGGGAGAAGTTTTGTATGTGAATCGGATGGGATTCCAGACATATTGGCTGGTACACTTACATCAAAAGAAGTCTTTGGCTTGTGTTACCTTCAGATAAGAGCAAAAAATTTCTTGGTGGCTCATTTTTATTCAGTTTATACAGCTTGCAACCATAATTATTTATCTGCAAACTTCTGCTTGCACTGAATGAGTGGCAGAATGTAATAATAATAGCTCTGCTGAAGAAAACAGGACCACAGATGATAGTGTTATTAGTTTTTAGTTATTAGCATGTCAAGTGTTACTGTCATCAATCTTTATGGGGTTTTGCTCAGATCATGTAACAGACAGTATTTTAAAAAGGGAATATTTCTTTTCACATTTCTCTGCATACATGGAGCTAATATTCCTTGCATTGTAACAGAACTTCTTGGGAAAGCTCACAGGTTTGGGGTTTTGCCCCTTGTCCTCTTTTCATTCCCTCATTGTAGCCTGTGATCAGTACAAGATAAGGAAGCCATTTACCAGCAACCCCGTACTGAGTTCAGCATTGATCATACACTTTCAGATACTTCTCTGAGCTTGCAAGATGATGCTTATCAATCTTTCCTGCTGTGGTATTTATAATCAAGCACTACAGGTAGTCGAAAGTTTACATCTATAATTCACTCTGTTCCTCCATTTGTTGATACGGTCTCTTGCTGCAGATTCCTAAAATCTTCCTAATCTCCCCTTAATTAATTTTTAAAAGAACACTTTCCTATCTTTCTTTCCATTCTTACATTTTCAATATTTTTCATGTCCCTAATGGGTTGGACATTGCAAATAAAATACACTGGCAAGACTGCTCTCTGATTCAATCACATGACAAACCTTGTGCCATATCTCAAATCTTACAAAAGACATATATAAAGTTATAATACTTCTTCATACAGTCTTAAGCCTACACTTGCAGCTTCTGTGTGATTTATTTTAATAACATAGGGATATAACAAAATGCTGAGAGTTATAAAAATGCTGACACAGAAAGCAACTGGAAGAAATTTTGCACATCTATTTCACACATCTTCAGAAACTGTGGTTTCTCTTTTTCACTGCTTTGGCAGACACACTCAGTGATTAAAAGGGTAATGCTTCCAGGAAGGGTGAGTAAATGGAAACTCCAGCTGCAAGGGAAAAGAAAGAAGAACATATTCGATATTGCTACAGACCATCCAACAAAAATCAGAACGCAATCTGGTAGAGACAGAAGACTTCTGTTTCTTTGTCTGAAAAATGTAACAGGCATTTACCCAATGTCCTTTATTGTCTCTTGAGATTTGGATAGCCAGCTTGAGACAACCACAAACAAGAACCAAATTGTTCATTACAACTTTGCATAAAAACTTATTTTATCTTTGCATTATACACTACTGATACAAATAATGGAGCTAGTTTGGCTACGAGGAACTGCAATCCTATCAATCTTGGAGGAATGTTCTCTCTTTTATTTGAAATAAATGAAAACTATATACAGATGTTAGCAACAGTACCTTCTTTCAAATCAAGAAGGATGAAAGAGATAAATCATGATCTGAACCTCAAGTGCCCCTTGCTGCAAGGTGATGAACACCAATGCTATATCCTTGTCTGTTAAAATAATTGAGAATTGACGCCACTGGAGACAAAAGATTGCATGCTTGTGATGGTGATGCTACTAAAAAGACAATAAAAAATTCAAATTTAAAACAACCTGTAATGCAAAATACTGGTCCTATAAAGTATTTATTATGGCTGTCAAAAAACATTGACTAAGAATTATTGTTCATAAAGTATTTCCATAGTGTCTATAATGAAGTTCTCAGTAATTCATTTGAAACACCATCAGAGCCTTCTTTGGATATTCAAACTGGCTTGAAATTGCCTATGGAGTTTTGCATACAATTTCATCTAAAAACACATAGTGACTAAGAAGAAAACCAGTAATGGTGGCTCTGGTGTTACATATTCCATTTCTAGCCCAGCTATGCTACTGCTTGTGTGCCTACAAGTAAATTACTAACCTTTTTGACCTGAAGTCTTCATTGAACTTCATCTAATTAATGGTGATGTTGTGAGCATTAGTGAACTTTCACTGCCTCTGTAGAGTCTCAGGTTCTCAGACTCGGCCTTGCTAAGCAAATGTAAAGCATTGCATTCCAATTTTCTTTCATATAATTCTAAAATGTGTGACTTATTTTGCAGATATAGTAAGGTGCTTTATTTTTTTTTCCCCAGAGACATCAAATGGATTAATGGAAGTAGATGCATACATCTGGGTATAAAAGGTCAACATATATCCCTCTGCATCCATAACTTTTTAAATTAAGAGCAAGGTGATCCCAGGTGTCATTACCATCAGTAATTCTCTGGTAGGTGTATACATTTATTGGGGGAAACATGCAAGTGTTAGTTACAATTTCAGCCATGTCCATGCTGATTGTGTTGGACTGTCACAGTGGAGAAATGGGACTGTATTGCTAATGAGGTAGGTAAGTCATCAGCAATTACAATGATACTCTTCTAAATATCTGAATTATCAATCACCAATTAAAGCAAACAGGTGCCTCGATGGTATGGAAGAATCCCCTTACAACTGTTGGAAACAAAATCATTAATAACACACAGATCAATTTCTGCTCCTGCTGTCTGTTCAATCAGCAGTGTCATAGCAGAGGAGAACAAGGAAAAAGAGAAGCCAATAGCTGACACTTAATTTCTAAAGATGTAATTTAATGTCTTCTTTCAAGTTAAACTAAACAGTAGCATGGTCTGAAGTGCTCAACAGAAGAGACTGTATCAAACAAGAAGCAACAACAGGTGCAGAACAAAAGGGGAAAGTCAGGAAAATAAGGACTGGTATGAAGAAAAAGGGGACTAGTTGCAAAGGGTGAAGAGGGACATTTTTATTAAATCTTCCAAAGTATGACATTTTTTAATCCATTAACTTCCGTAAATAAATAATGGCTTAACATTCTATTTCAATGAAATTAAGGCAAAATTGTGAAAGACAACTTTTGCTGTTATGACCAAGAGACACCAAAACAGAATCTAGACATTAATGCACTGCATACAAGTGCATTGAGTATTTCCTAAATTACAAGTGCTAAGAAATGAAAAAGCAATCTTGCTGAACACATGCACTTGTCATCCTAGGTTCATTTAAGAAATACAAGTAATCTTGAACACTGACCATATTTTTTTCCCTTGTGACATTCAGTAAAACATTCAGTGGTTTTCATGTTTCAGTTGCATCTTAACAAATATCCTGGATATATCAACATTTCATTTTGCAATGGAGTAATTTGGTAATGGTTCAACTTAAATTTACTGGGCTATATTTGAATGCTTTATTTTGGTTTAGCATAAATTTTTGCCAGACTTTTTATTAAACACCTTAGAATGCCCAGCAGACACAATGAAAGTGCTAATTCTCTATTGCTGTTTAGTAGACTCTCCTCCACCTGCAGAAAAATCGTCCCAAAATAGGAGGTAGATCTTGTGCCTACTTTTCAGTCACCTTAGTGAGAGATGAATGGTTGGGAGAGAAGTGGAAAATCAGGTCTGCATCTTCAATTTAAAAGTGTTAATTAGCCTAAGAGAACTTTTGCTCCTTTCTTGTCAACATCTTTCATAACACATTCTTCCTGAGAGTCTTCCAATCAATCTTCAAGTTTAATCCCCATAAGTCAGAAACGAGGCTGATTTCGGATGTTGATTCCAACATCCTTGGTCACAAGAATATGTCTTTCTTGCTGTTAAAGAGCAATCGAATTGAAAGCATCTGGGGACGATTAGAACCTGGGGCAGACGGCTCGCTGTCCTGAAGCGCATGCTGCCAGAAGGGGGAACCGGCTGCACATCCTTGAGAGACAGCCACAAGCACAGACTGCATGAAGCCATAGGAGCCAAACGTCAAAGGTGTCGGCCATGAGCCCCGCATTTTGTTTTCTTTTGCTTTGATGCCACTTCAGACGAGTTACAGACTTCCGACTGAGAACACAAACATGATCACATAGCTATCCGACACAAATAATTAAAAAAAAAAGTCAATATTAAAGGCAAAGGGAAGATTAATGGAGTATTAAACCTTTTCTTTGCAAGACCTTGCAAATTACATCTGCTACATGTTGGAAAGCGAGCAGAAGGCTGCTTCTGCTTTGTGCTATCCAGCTTGGTCCTCCTGTCAGACGTTGCTGACGTCTGTAATTGATACCTGTACTTCAGTAAAGCTCCCTAACTTTATGGTGTAATGATTATTAATCAAAGATTTTAGAAACTTGTTTCAAAGATCCCGCTTTTTAACGTAATACCACTGACAGTACGAATCTTTAGGCACACGTGGCTTTAAGAGGCGAGCCTATTTTTTTCCCCCTTTTTAGGAACCAGTTACACCAAAACCCAAGGTACACAACCTCGCACCGTTTCCGTGTGACACCACCGGACTACCGCAGCCTGGGTCCTGTGAGCCTACGATTCCAGTTTATATTGCTGATGCACGGCACTAAGCCTCACCAGGTTGCCGTGGAAATCCAGAGCCCTGGAAATCCAGTCGGCCCTCAGTGAGCAAACAATTCCCACACTGGGGCTGAAGCGAGCATTAATATTGTTGCCGTTGCTGTCACCACACCTAAGTGCCCCTGAACAGACCCTACAGACGGGGCCGGACGCAAGGGACCAGCGTGCTGCCCAGCGGGCTCGCCCCGCAGCCACGCCGGGACAGCCCCGCGCTCCTCTCTGCGCCGTCCCGTGACGCCGCCAGGCGCCGTCGGGAGCATCCCAGTCACCGCCTACATTGCCCGGCAGCCCCGCGGTTCCCGGGAAGTGGCGTCCGGCTGCATCCGGGAGTGCGGATCCGCCGGAGCGTGTTCCGTGCCCGGTGCGGAGCTTGCGGTGGGTCGCGGCCGGGCCGGGACCGGGTGCTCGGGAGGCGGCGGCAGCTGCGGTTGCCTCTGTCGCACAAACTGAGGCGCTTCTCTCCCCGCAGGTGCGGCCATGGCGGACTCTACGCAGAACGGGCCCATGCCAGGCGGGGCCGGCGGCGGGGCCGTGGTAAGGAGCTGCCGGGCCTGAGGGCCCGGGCCGGGCGCGGTGCTGCTCCGGCGGCGGGGGGTGCTGCTGGAGTGGCAGCGGGGCACTGCGCGCCCGGGTGCGGGCAGGCGGAAAGCAGCTCCCGCTTCCCGATTGAAAGCGTGCTATCAGTGTGCCGCCGCTCTTGAAAATGGCTCAACTGAAAGTAATTCAGTGTTGTAGCATCTGTATTTCACAGGATCATATAATATGCCGAGTTGAAAGGCACCCACAAGGATCATCGAGTCCAACTCGTGGCCCTGCACAGGACACCCCAGAAGTTACACCGTGTGCCTGAGAGCTTTGTCCAAACGCTTGAACTCAGGCTTGGTGCTTGGCCCTGGGGAGCCAGTTCCAGTGCCCAGACGCCCTCTGGGGCGTCTTTCCTGATAATCTAACCTGGCCTTGACACAGTTTCATGACGTTTCGGTAGTTATATTGTGCAATTAAGATACGAGATCATATTATGGAGGTGCTTGTAGGTTTCTGGTCATTCCCATGGAGATACAGTAGGAGTAGAGAGGAAAAGAGGAATCTTCAAAAGCTGGTCCAAATTTGGAAAAAAAAAATTGACTCTTTCAGGTGGAAGGAAGCTGTTGTTTTGATTCTGAGGCACATACAGCCAAAAGCATTCAGTGTTTCATGGTAACCTTTCTGGCGGCTTTCTGGGGCTATATCGGGATTGAGGAGGGCTGTGGTTAGGGAGAGCTCAACAACGAGAGGTGCAGGATTACTATGAAAAGTTTTCTGCTTTTTCAAGGCCAGGAATATGTAGGCCAAACCAATGTCACTTTCCTTGTAATGCAGTTATGCTAACTTTACCTGACCCTGTATTTTCCCCCCTTGCTAAGAATGATGGAGATTTAGCCCCACGTGTGTGCAGTGTATTCTAACAGGAACCTTGAAGCAATAGATAAAATAGTCAGTTAGGTCTAGAGATCCTACATGGCAACATTTGTGAAGCTGACTGTTTAGTGAGGT
Source organism: Rhipidura dahli (assembly GCA_013399225.1). Classification (NCBI taxonomy): domain Eukaryota; kingdom Metazoa; phylum Chordata; class Aves; order Passeriformes; family Rhipiduridae; genus Rhipidura; species Rhipidura dahli. The sequence goes on from VXAC01001425.1 coordinate 1,208,270, forward strand.
GTGTTTGGATAGAAAAACAATTTTTCTTGAAGTTCTTATCACTGTATTTGATTGTAGTGTACAAAGGAGCCTCTTGGTTCTGAGGAAGCCGAGATATTTTTGATCTGGCTAGTAACATCATATAAGCCAAGTATCGCAGAACAAAAAAAAAAAAAGCTTTCTGCTTCAAGCTATAATTTGCTTATATTTGAGTTTGGAGGAAGACTTGTAATTCAATATAGCTGGGAAGAATGTTCATTGTATGCAAATATTAAGATGCTGACTTCTGTTTGGGCTGGTCTTTTTTTATTTTTCCTTTTTTTCTTTTCCAATGTAGCAATTTCTGATGGCTAACAAGTTGGATACAGCAATGTGGATTTCCCGCTTGTTCACAGTCTACTGCTCAGCTTTATTTGTCCTGCCTCTTCTAGGGTACGTACTGTAATATTGTAAAATAGCTTAAAAAATTTACAGATTGACTACATTCCCTTTGCCTAGAGTTGTTTTTTCATGTAAGAGTAAACTGCTGTTACTTAGCTTACTTGGATGCTTTTTATCAGAACAGCTTACAGATTTTAGATTGGTTTAAAACGCTTGTTTAAATCTACTTGTTGTAGGTGTGTTTGGAAAATGTATTGAGCATATGTAAAGTAGTGGTAAATGCATGTTTTTGTGTGTAAATGGAGTATTATATTGAGTTGTTCTACTTTAGGCACCTGCAGTAAAGTCAGTGTTAACCAGTTTTTGAGTTATTTTTTGGTAATAGTGCTTATGTACAATAATAGAAATAAATACTTCAGGTATTGTTCCATTTTGATGCAATTCTCGAGGGTAGAAGACTTCTGAGCTTGGTTCACATGGTAACATCTCCTCTGATGATTTGCAGGTTGCATGAAGCAGCAAGCTTCTATCAGCGTGCCTTGCTGGCAAATGCTCTTACCAGTGCCCTCCGACTACACCAAAGGCTACCGCACTTCCAGCTTAGCAGGGCATTTCTGGCCCAGGCTTTGCTGGAGGACAGCTGCCATTACCTGCTGTACTCCCTTATATTTGTGAATTCCTACCCTGTTACGAGTATCCTTCAATTGTGTCATCCTGCTAGTGTTTTTAAATGTATTAGAAACCTGATTCTTTTCATCACCTTTGCCATGATTTGAAAACCTGGTTTGAAATGTTTGCTGTTCATAGAACATACTCTATGTAAAATACAACAAGCTTATGTTGATTTATCCATATTCAGTATAATCAGCTCTATAATTAGTGCACTGCATCCTCTGGCTACTTAGATTTTCTTTTTTTGAGACTTAAGTTTGGTGGATTTTATTACCACCCTTCAATGATATTTGGAGAAGTTGGTAATTTTCATTTATTGCCAGTACAGGTTTAATACATGACTTCTCACTGTAGTAAACATTCATCATGTAGAGAGATAATTATTCAGTAGTAGGTTTCTTAGATAAGTTATTAAACCAATAAAATTGGAAAAAAATTGCTCCTGTGGATTGTCAAAGGTGTCAAATGTCAGAGCTGACATTTCTTTATGCCACACTTATGTACACACTTACGTACGCTTAATGTCCTACTCCTAAAACCTTTCTGGCAGAGAAATGTCTACATTCTTGTTTTTGTAAGTCTGAATGGCTGGCATCTCTGTGTTCTTTGGTAAAGAAATGAATTTTGTAGCATCTTTTAACAAAAAATATGGCTACATGTATTTAAGAGGTTTTGAATAGTAAGCTCATGTGTGCCTTCTGTGCATAAAGAATGCATTTCTTCTTTCAGTAGGAACGCACTGATGTGTAATGCTGTGTGTTACACTTTTGCATACTTGCAGACACCCTTATTTTGAAGTTAATTAAAATGCCTAGCAAAGAAGCAAGAAGCAAAAGGAAGAGCTATAAATACAGATCTTATACGTATCTTCATCCAGTATAGGTCATTCCAGCCAAACTCCTGTAAAAAGCTATTGAGCTATGACATGTGTAGTATAATATCGTGGAGAAATGAAGCACTTGTAAAGCCTGTAATTTTCCTTATGGTTTGCTTCAGTGAGTATTTTTCCAGTTCTGCTGTTCTCTCTGCTTCATGCTGCCACATACACAAAGAAAGTTCTTGATGTAAGTATGATATGTGTATGTTAGGATTAATAAAGTTGGTATTCTTGGGGTTTAAGTTGCAGCTCTGGTTTGGTTTTCTTTGGTTGCACTAGAGGAATTAGAGGGAAACTGTAGTATGGAATCTCAGCACAGAGAATTTGAGAAGACTTTTTTGGGTTGGTTGTGTTTTGTGGTTTGTTTTTTTATTTTTCCCCTTCTGTGGGATGATATGTTGGAGTTGACACTAATTATTTTTCATCATATGCTATTCTTTGAAGGAAACAAAAGCTGTAGAACAGTTAAGTTGAAACTTTAGACATGTCTTTTTCAAGCTGAACCATATCCTGTGAATTTTATTTTTCTATTTGAATAGTAAAGTAACAAACTACAGGGTGAGACTAGCAAGCAAAAGACTAGCTAGTTGGACTTGCTGCTCAATGCACTGCCCTGTGCATTTTAATGTAACTCCAGGCTTTGGTGTTCCTAACTGGGCTGTCTTGCTGCCATGGGCACTTCCTCCTAGTGGACTGAGCAAGGCTCGTAGCCATCTCTGTGCAGTTGAACTTAAAATGGGTGGATGAGGGAATTGCAACACCTGATGCTTTTAATTGAATTCTGTAAATTATGGAGTTCCAAGCCTGCGGTAGTTTTCCTTAGGATACTAATCTCAATACTGATGAAGTCTTAAAATGTTGAAATGAGTGGTAAATGACAATTGTTTTTATTTTGTTTTCTCTGTGCTAATGAAAATAGGTGTAACTTGTATGTTTTCTGTAAATCATGTTTTTTTTCTTTGAAGGCACGAAGTTCAAATAGTTTGCCCTTTTTGAGAAATCTCTTAGAGAAACTGAATGCTAATCAACAGAATATTCTAAAATTCATTGCTTGCAATGAAATTTTCCTGATGCCAGCTACAGTTTTTATGCTTTTCAGGTAAGGATTTTGATAAATATTTAAATAATTAGCAACTTGCTACACAAGATTACTTTTTGCAAATGAGTTCTCTGTGCATCATAGTACTCCATTTGTATGGTTCTGGCTGACCAAGGCTTGAATTTCAAGTAAAATGTAATTGATTCCTAGGCTTCTTAAGTTGGTGCATCCTGACATCAAAAAGCATTCACTGTGATGCAGCTGAGCACCAGAAAACCTTCCCTTTCATAGCGTGGGTGATGAGTCATATGGAAGTTTTTCAGGCTTGAAACTTGAATTCGCCTACATTTCTGTCAGTACATTGTTCAGTAAGTTTAATTTTGGTTACTTTAATACAATATTAAGATCTTCAGCTACACTCAAAGTGAACTCTTATTTTTGACAATTAGATTCCTGAAATTTAAATGGCATGGAGTTTCATTATGCAAAAAGCGTGCAAACAGGAGTAGGTTGCATTCTCTCCTATGCTGCTTCTGAGCAGTGACCCTTCTGGGTTTTTTTTATTCCATTTGGTTTTGCCTGCTATGCAGCCTGTTGAATTCATTTTAGGGATCTTGAACATGTTGGAATCCTGCTGAAGTTGTGTAGGCATAATGACCTGCCAGTCACTGAGGTTTGGGTCATTGCCTTTTAATATTTGGAGGGGAAATGTAGCCTTTGTTCTCTACAAGTTGTAGCATACTGAGAGCATTTATCTTGAGTGGTCTTATAAGCAGTAGAAGGGAGGCTTTATCTTCCTGGGAGTGGATAGGATGCATAATTTGTCTTTATCTTTGATGTATCTGCTGAACATTTCAATGCTTCAGCCCTCAAGGATTGCATTTCATCTAAGACCACTTACCAGCTGACAGATACACTCTATCCAGTATCTGAAACTTTCAAGTGCTTTGAACTTAGTATAGCTTTTTTTTTTCTTTTGTCTCTCTGTGGAGAATGTAGTGTGAGAAATGTTTCTACTTGATATGTCATCTAGTAGATACTGAAGCTTGTAAAAGATCATATGCCAAATTTTAAAATAGTTTAATTGCTAAATGCAGCTATTGTGAGATTTTGTTCTTTAAATTTTGTAGCACATTAAATTGTCTGTCAGTACTGTACAGGTTTCAAGATTTCCTCTTTTGTCCCTCCTGTAGCTCATTTTCACTTTATATTTTTCTTCTGGGTAAAGATGCTGCTAATACTTGAAGGAGTTCTACTTCTTGGAACCATCATGTTTAAATTCAAACACAATTTTTAAATAGTGTACTATTTTGAGTGGTTTCAGTCACTAAAACTTAGGGCATTTCTGTGCTTTGCTGTGTATGGTTTGTGTGCTATGTTTTCACTATTTCACAGTACAGCACAGCCATGTGAAAGCAGTTTTGTGAAATACCAAAACCTAATTTCACTGTAACTGAAATAACTGGGTATTAGCCTGGCATTGAAGTCTCATTATACATCTGTAATTGTCTGCAGGGTGTTCTGACAACACCTTTTGCAAAGATGCTAGAAATATGGTCCAGATATTCAAGGTACTGCAATTAGATTGAAAAGGCTCACTGTAATTGTGTCAGCCAGTTTCTGTGCTTGACCAACATGCGTTTTCTTGCTGCAGAACGCGTGTCCACCACCATTACTGTGATTCTTTGCACACCACCAGACATAAGGCATATAAAAACACTTCATAAATATAAAATCAGTACAAGAACAGCACTTCTTTAACTACTTCATTGAGCAGTTTGATTCTGTAATGGAAGTTTCTGTATTTGTAAGTGTATGGTTATATACTTTTTCTTGTCAGATCTAGATTTTCTGAACCAATGTGACCCAAATCTAAATTGTTTTGAGCCCAAGTAGTTTGCTTGCTTTTCTTAGAAAAAAAACCTGGTATTGGTGTTTTGTTTTGTTTTTTGGGTTTTTTTTGTCACTAGTAAGCTCTACTGAACTCATCTCTTTCAGTGGACAAGGGAGTCTGCTCCAGCCATTCATTTACTATAGGTTTCTTACATTACGCTACTCTTCTCGGCGAAATCCGTACTGTCGGTAAGTACTGAATTGATTTTGGAAATCAGTGTTTAACTGCACAGTGCTGAGGCACTCAGAAACTTTTCATTCTAAAATGAATGCAGAACTCATAATACTATATCTGCAAATGGCAATTACAGAATGTGAAATACACCTGGATGTTAAATAAAACCCTGGCTGGTTAAAGGTTAGATTTTTTTTGCGTAAGTGATCAGAAATGTACCACCATTCTTGAATGGGAGCTTTCAGTACATGCTTTGTAATTAAAACTACACTTTGGAAGAAAAAAGGCCTTTCTTTTCAGAAAGATATCCTTATTTTTAGATTCTAGGTGCATCTGAGGGTAAGTCCATATATGAAAAGGCTCCTAAAAACTTGTGTAATATTGAGAGAAAAAAATGCTGTGGATAATATTGAACATGTTCATTATCTTCTTTACTTGAATTCATAAATAAAGTTAATTATATTTGAAATAGAACCTTACTGATTATGAAAGTTGGTCAAGCCAATATTATTGCTTTAGACTTTGAAATCATAAATATTTCTATGAGCATTTTCCCAGGTGAGTGCTTTCTCAGAAGTTTTCTTATGACCATTGTATAGCATAAGATTTTGTGAACATGCTTTCCAGTCTACTTGATCAGAAAATGGCTTGCTAAAATGCCAGGAAAGTGGCTTTGGCTGCCGTGATATACAAAGACAGGCCTGAGAATCATAAGCTTAATTATCTTCTGTTCCCTATTTTTGCAAGAGATCAGTTGTTCCATCCTACTACATGTATTTATTTTTAACTAACACCAACAACATCTATGAAGTTGCTTTACTACTTTGGTATCTAAAAATAATTTAGGCTGTGCAGTACTAAAATTGACTTCAAGTTGAACTGTTTATCCAAAGTGTTCTGCTGGCATTTTTGTAGTTTTAAGGGAAACGGGTGATGGGGGTTTTATTTCTCATGTCTTATAGGTGCTTCTGCAGTTCTTGCATACTGACAAGAAGTAGCACAAACACACTATTGCCTCCCAACTCCTTACACTATTTATGATAAAGCATTCTTCTTTTTTCTCTTTTTTTTTATAGTGCTTTTTATAGTCTTTATAGTCTTCCTTTTTTTTTCCTTTTGCTTTTTTGCTTGAAGGTGGCAGTTTTCTCTGCTGTCTCTAGTTCAGTAACTTCCAGTCAAGGATGGATATAGAGTTAGTTAAAATGTTAGTGTTTAAAATTCAAGAATTCTGATACTTTTGGAAGATATTGCAGCACTGAATTGGTCTAAAGAATTTAACTTAAAAATGTCTATGTGTGTGATGCTGAGAAAGGAAGTGAATTAGAAAGATACATGTAGATAATACTTCTGATAAATGCTGTAGGATTTTAAAACTGTCTTTAAATCTGATTTTTCAGGACTCTCTTCACCGAGCTCAGGATTGTTGTTGAACACTTAATAATGAAGCCCTCATGCCCTGTTTTTATAAGAAGACTATGCTTCAGCGGCATTTCCTTTATAAGCAGATTGGCACCAACTGTTGCATAGCCAAATTCTGGCACTTGTGTTTTGTGAACATTATGAGCAGCTGGCACTTCTGCTGATGATTGGAAATTCCTCGTTTTACACTGGTCTCACTCCAGGCTGTATGAAAATATGTATATGCTTTTCTTGGAGATAATACAAAAATTATCATATCAAAACCAAACAATAGAAACTTAAAATTGCTGTGCTGTATTGTTAATTGATGAAAAAAGTAGCTGTATCCTACCTAAAACGTGCCCAATCATACAAGTTTGTTGTTTTGTTTTGTTTTGTTTTTTAAATCAAGGATAGTTTGAGATTGATTGAAATTTATTATAATGAATCTGTGGTCATTAGGTTTATGTTAGTTGGAACTAACTTTAGCTACTTTAGGATGTCTCCAGTGGATAGCAGTTGATACACATGCCTATGCAGTACACTTTGGACAGTATTCTTCTGCTTACTAATTGTATCTGTAGAACTGTTTTGTCCAATTTACTATATTTAGTGTAGACATATGGCCCACTTTGAAGTTAACACAAGGGAATAAAATCTATCAAGCTGACAGAACACTATTTCTGAAGTAGAGGCTATTTTTATTAATAATACTTAAAAAGAACTCTCCCACGTTTCTACCTTGTGACGTAATCTTATATTACACTGTTGGAAGAAAGACCAAGACTGATCACAGAAACCTCTGTACAGTTTTCTTGTCATAACAAGTTGTTTTACCAAGCCAAACTGCTGACCTTTAGGATTTTCAGACCAAGATGCAATGCTTAAACTTTTAACGATGTCTCAAATGAACTAATCAATGTAAATGAAGTAACTTTTGCAGATTCATTGCAGATTGGTTCTCGTGTCCACACAAATGTGAGACTGCAGTAATTCAAGCATGTTAGCTTTTTAGAAAATTAATCTGTAGTCAGCTCTATATAAATCGTTATTCCAATTTCTGAGACCCTCATTGTGATGGGAAATTTGCATAAAGAATTGCACCTGTTTAGGCAGCTTCTGAAACAAATGGGTGTAGGATTTCTTGGCATAAATCCATCTGATGACTGATCTGAAGCCAGTGTCATGGCTACGGAAGTGAATATTAAATTAAGTGCATAAATTAATTACATTGATGGTGCATTCGCCCAGCAGCTGAAGGGTAGGTCATGGAAAAATAATACTATCTGTCTGAACACAACTTCTTTCCTGAAATTAAAGGCAAAATATTTGCCCAATTTTCTGTAGTTAGCGTTAGTATTCTAACTGCATAAAGTTAGAGGGCTTTCATGGGCCTTTGGTAAACTTCTGTAGTACTGAACTTAACTATTCTTCCATGGTCAGAGAAACCTTATGTGAAACTCTTTCAAAAACAGTCTTGAAGCAAAGTATTTTCCTGTATCTATTGACTTACCTTGTTTGTGATGTGGATATCATTCCAACTTTTCAGTTGTATTAGTTTTTAGATCAGAGCCATGTATTTATAAACTTACTTTGTTTTTTTGCTCAACCTCTTGGTACTGATGAACCAGTTGGTAATTGAATATGATACTCTGACTACTTGTCTTGCTCTCTGAACATTATTAGCTATTTATAGAATACTTGCACACTGCAGAAGCAACTGCATGCAGTTAATGCTCTACAGCTGCTAAAGACTTGCAATGAGATTGATTATATGTATATCCTGTAATTTGAGGATTTTATAAAAACTAAAATTTCTACTGCAATAAAAGGAGTGTTAAATGTAACTTGCTAGGCTCTTCAGGCTCATTGTCTCTCTTAACACAACTTAGTGATGCTTGAACCTGGAAGTTGAGCAGAATGCTGTCCTGTGTGTATGTGTGCATGTTCTTATATTCCCAGTGCTGTTCTGGAATTGGGATATAATGTCTTGTGCATTTCTATATTATTTTATAGGGAATTTTTGCCTTCTGAAGTGCAAAAATTTATGGCCCTTTCATTCAAAACCTAACCCAAGAATGAGCACTGCAACAATGGTATCTAATGAGAGAAAAAAATCCAGACCTACTTATTACTGTTTCAGTTCCTCAGCATGATTCATGTTGCATGATGTGTTTTTTGAATGGTGACATCAGACTCTGTTCAGCTCTTTGCACCACTGCGATTTAAAAATGAATTTGTTCATCTAAGTTGACCCCCCACACTGGGAGTGGAAGGCAAATAAATCTGTAATTACTGTAAGCAAAACAACGTGTTACTCCTGAGCAAATTTTTGTGGTCTGACTGCTGTTATAGGTGCATTCTACTGTTCCTTAATTGTATGATGTTACTAAATTAGAGACTGGTCTAAACTGGATCCAGTGTAATGCAGCTGTAACTGAAGGATGCTAAGTAGAGATCCAACTCAGTGGATGCAGGAGAAGGATTAAAAGGAGTAAGTGAATGACAATGCTGTGAGTAAAGAGTTGGAAGACAGTGCTATGAAGTAGAACTTACGTGTGGATACTGAATTTAACTCTTTCTATTAAGTCTTGAAAATGGACCAAGAGGTGGAAATTTCATAAATGGGATTTGATTTGATTTGGCCAGTAGTATATTCCTAGCTTTGCGAGGAGTTGCTTGACAAATGAGAAGCTTGCAGCCTGGTAAAACTTACTTCTCTGATGTGCCGAGAAAACACGGAACAGTGTTGTAAGAAAATGTTCAGACCAGGTAAACAGGGTAACTGACCTGTGCACTGCATCAACTTTGATTTTTACTGTAGCCTTTCAGCTGCCTAAGTGATAACACCAAGTTTCCTCAATGCCAGCAAAAATATTCTGTCCTTGAGCTTGCTTCCTCACCACAGTTTGTGACTGTTTCTATTCTAATTATTAAATTAAACATAAAATGCTTGTTGTATCCTGATAGTTCGAGGTTTTTTTGCTGAACAGAGCTGTATGTTCCTGCTGCTATGCTGTCAACAGCTAGCTGTGATGCAGAGGCTGTGACATACATCTGTGATTGTAGAGAAATTTTGCAACTGACCATAAAGTGCCTCCTAACCCCAAACTGAAGCAGAACAGTTTTTGTATTACTGAAAGGTTACCTACCTAATGTGATAACTGTTTCCACTGGTCTAAATCACACTGCTCATTGCTTTTTGTCATGTTAGCTCTCATAAGTTAAGTGCTGTTGCATAGACTGTGTGGGTAGCCCAACCCCTTGCTCTGTACAAGCTTTCTGTAGTGATACTTCAGTGTAACGCTTGTCTGTTTTCATCTGTAGATAAGGTATCAGGAGCCATTGTGTCTGTTGGAGTAGCTAATGCCAGTTGGGATTTCTTACAGAAAAGTAACCAGTATATCCATCCTTTCATTTATTGCCTTTTATTTAATTTTATACATTTATTGTAATTTCTGTGCTGTCAGTTTTATGTTTTGCTCCTTTCTTTGATGGGTGTTTAAGTGGAGCAGTATTTGTTAATGTCTCAAGGATTTAAATAAAAATTATTATAACTATGAGCCATTTCTTCCAACAGTTTTTGAGCTGCTAACTATGTATGTTAAAGTACTGTCCAAACAAATAACGTAGCCAGTTGTTTTGTACAGTCTGTGTTAGACCCTTTTATTGTTAGGCACCTGTATTGCAATATTTGCTGTACAGATGCCATGTTTATTCAGGAAGTTCTTAACCCATTTTACAGACAGGAGTGGAGACATGGAAGGAAAGAGTGCTTTCCTGAGTGGATGTAAGAGTTCTGATGGAGCAGGAAATAGAAAAAAGAGAGTTGGAGAAGTGCCCAGAGGAAATTCTGGTTTGTCTCTACTCTGCATATGGCTTGTTAGCCCTGCTCCTAAAATTATACTAACTGTGGGCTTAAATACTTTTAAATGTACTGTACCTTGCAGTGCTCAGATTAAGGGTAAAGAAGACCATTGTGCTAGAACAGCATGTTCTTTTAAAGTGGTGTCAAAAATTGATTTTCATATGCAATGCTAGGTGTGGCTCTTGTATTATCATCTCTGACAAAAACCCATGCAGCAGAGTAAGACCCAAGCACTTTATGTGCTAGATGGTAGTAGGGTATGCTAATCTGTTTAATTGTCTATAATTTTTAATTGCTGTGGTACACCTATTTGTGGTTAAAGTATATAGACACTGAAATTGGTTAGTGTAGCTTTGTATTATAACTTCTATAGTTCCATAATTTCCTTAAAGTCACAGGAACAGTCAGGTCTTGCTGTTTTAAATCGCCTTTTAAGGACAGAACCTTAAGCAATCCTTTATTTCAAAGATGGAAAGATATCAGTATGGATAATGTAATAGAATTTAATCTTAGATGTGAATTCAAAAATCTTTTTCATAAAATCTCAGCATTACTTATTAACTTCTCTGCAGAAGCTAACTCTGTGATAATGGCAGATGTTGTTGTGCAGGTAAGGGATTTTCATTGCTTAATTCTATGCTACCCAGATGGTATAAACTTTTAAAATTAATTGAAAAATTCATCTTTTACTTGTATTCAAGGACTGAGGCACAAAATGCTAATGTAAGGGCTCAGAGGGGAAATATAGTTCTCCTGCATATTTGAGAAAATGTGAAGCCCTTTCAAGAAAATCTAATAAACATAATAATCGCAGGCTGCTGACACTAAGGAAAAAGCACCTCATTCGCTCTTTCTTTTATGCAGCGATTTACTGGTCCCTACTGATTTTCAAATTGGATCACTGCAGTAAATCATCCATCCCAGTACCTGTGAAAGAAAGCACTGGGATCCATATTTGTTCAGTGCTGTGCTTAAATCAGCAAGAATGATAAATTTGATGGTATGAAATTGGAAATACCAAGGGCTTCTCTCAGTGAATGAGCAAGTATCTCCATTTGTAATTTATTGTGACCCTTTTTCACAGTATGTGCTTTGTATGTCAAATACTTACTTTGAAACAAATTAAATCATTTTCTGTATTGATGCCTATTGTTTTGTTGATGTTTTTGAAATCAAATTGTGTATTTTTTCTGGATTTTAACTATTACCAGTGTGTGTTGCAAAACAGCATGTATTTAAGTTCAAATCTCTGAGTGAATTTGAGTTAGTGACCAACAGCTTTGTGTTAAATGTTCCAGGTTCATGTTGGGTGTTGGTTTTTTGTGTATGTGTTGAGAATAGGGCAGGATGCAGCGAGCTACTGCAGCACCTCATTTACTTTTTCTAGAGAAACAGGAAGATTAAGGTGTATGACAAAACAAAAAGAAAAGAGCTGATTCCTGTCTTTAATTCATTGGAACTATTCTGCTTTATATCTGGCATAGGTAATACCAAGTCCTGTGGAAGAAAATCTACTTGTGTGCCCAGTTTACTGCCACATTTTTGGTGCAGGTTTTTATAGAGAAAGCTGTACACCTGTGTTTTGGCAGAAGTCCTGTCCTTTTAATTTTACAATAGGTTACTTTGTGACTATGATTACATCCTACTACCTGAGTAGGTGCCATTGCTGAACTGAAAATGAGTCGTAGTTTCTACTGAACTACTTGGAATTTTTGTCAGGATAATAATAATTCGTTTTGCAGCTACTAAGCAAAATTGTGAACCAGTGTTTTTAATAATGTGACCCTATGTTACCCTCTTCTTGTGGGCTAGGTGTAGCTCATTGGTGGTGGCAGAGTTAGTAGCTGACTTGTGTTCAACCCAAGTGCCGACCAGATGGGCTTCATCCTACCACACCAGGCTACCACCATACAGCTGGGGTTTTGTAAAAGCAGTACTGTGGATTGTATTTTGAGGAGCCATGAAAGACTTCGTTCTTTAAGTTAATTAAGTTAATAGAGTTCCTCTCTATCACAGCTTCCATGTGCCTGACCATGAAAACTTGCTTGTGAGTTGAGTGAAGTGTTGGAACAGTCCAGACTCTTGCCTGGCTTGAGGAAACTGCTTTCCTGGAACAAATGCAGATCATGGAATTTTCACTTGCTGTATGTGATCCTATGAATATTCACTCATGTTCCTTTGCCAGTGTTAAAAGCAGGAGTATGTTAGATGAAGATGATGCATTAGTTAGTTGAGATATTTCACAGGAAAATTAAGCTGAAAATCAGAAAGTGTAAAAGATGCAGGACGAGATTATCTGCAGGGTTTAAAGCAATATGAACTGTAGTTTTCATGAAGGTAGAAATGCAGTAGAAAAGGAAGGAAGAAGGATGGGGAGACAAATAATGAGAACACAGAAAATCACAGAATCATAGAATATACTGAACTGGAAGGGACCGATCAGGATCAGCAAGTCCGACTCCTGTCCCTACACAGGACACTCCAAGAGTCACATCAGTTCTCTGATAAAAAGATGTCTTGAAATCCTGCTGGGTGCTCTGTTGCTTTCACAAATCCCAGTTCACCATTCATGGTTTTATGCCATCAATATCCTCTGGATAATACTTAAATTTTCAAGCTGTAAATTGTGTATAATTTATTATCCATTAAAATACTATTGAAATAGCCACATTGTACAGGAGCTGGCAATCTAATTTTGGTTTACTTAAAATAGAAAACAGCTGCAGTGGAATTATGTGTTCTCTATTATGTTTGAAGCTTATGTAGTGAAAAAGTAAAGAAAGAAATGCTCTGAGCTTCTTGTGGGTTTTTTTTTTTTTTTCTTGGCAATGTGGGGGAAGACCTCATATGTACAAATCATGAGGTTTTGTCCTGATGTATTTTTGCATAGAACAATATATTTGTAACTTAGTATTTTAATATTTTTGGATTTATTTTTTTAATGTAGAAAATCTGATCAAACAGATGTCTGTGTATTACATTCCCTTTCAACATACTTTCTGCTATAACAACTTCAGTTAGGTTCTGACTAAAGCACAACAAAAATAATTGTGAATCCTTTTAGTGATAAAGTATAAATCAAAGCCATTAATGAAAAGTTTTTTGTAATGGCAGATGGAAATCTGAGGTTGACTTTCTGAATTTTCATATGTCTAGTGGCATTTTCAGTTGTGTAACTGTATAATACAAAGAAATATTGAAGTCTTAGAAAACCACAGGTACAACAACAAGCACCAAATTCAGCATGCATGTGTTTGAGCATCCAATGGCTCTATTTACATTTCTAATTATCTCAGATTTTTAACATCACTCTGGGGCAGAGGTAAGACATTCAGTTGTATCAATGTGTATGTACACTTACAGCATGGATGTGTATGTATACTTACAGCACTAGATGCATGACTAAATAAAATGTAGTACTTTGAGGGTTTTTCCTCCTTTTTGGAAGTGTTAATGCACTTTGCACTTCATGATGAAACAGCCTCTTCCTGTCCTCTGGTGGCCTTCTCTCTTTGCAGAGTATTAAACATTTGTAAGGGAAGTAGTTGTTAAAGGAGATTCTTGCACTGGACAGGTGCTTCTAATACAGTGCCTTTATGCACTTCAAAAGTACCAATTGAGCATATTTCATATTCTTGATTTTCTTTTTCTTACAAGCAAAAGAATCAAGCTGCTTTTAAGCTGGTCCTTGCTTGGTTCATGTAAGAAATTACAGAACAAGTGGAGTAGAAAGAGACTGAACCTGATGATGCAAGAAGCTTCCTCCAGACCTGTGTTTATGCATGTCTGTGAATCACTGTAAAGAATGAGTGGTTGTTTCAGTATTTTATGTATTATGTACCTAGTATTGTTTATAAGAATTTTAAACTAGCTTTCTGCTTTTGGGTGAAGGTAAGTGCTGCTGACTGTAAGAGTTCTTTTTCCTTACTCAGAGGGTGGAAATTGTATTTAATGACATGATTTGTCCATTTGAAATTAAATGGAATTCTTCCTCCATTTGCTAATTTTATTCCAAACCACTGACCTCTAGTGGCTGCTTTGCAATTATGAAGCTAAAATTTAGTAATGTAATGTGCTCGTTCTGAGTATTGGCTACAGGAAAGTCATTTTCCATTTAAATTCAGGAGAATAATGCCTCTTCATAATTTATTGTCCTTTGGCAGTCACCAGCTGCTACTGCTGCTGCTGCTGGGGTTGAAACGGCTTGTTGAGCACTGTTGCCTTCAGTTCAAGAAACTGCAGATGACTGCTGATGTTCAGGTGAATGAACTGCATGTGAATAACTGAAAACACTTAATCCATGTGCTGGAAATGAAAATACTTACTTTTAGTTTATGTAAATCTTTGAGCCGATGACCATGAAATAACTTTACAGACATTTGACTCAGAGCAGTATTGTGCAGCTTCTGAAGATTCACCAATCTGTGCTTTGGAAGAGTCTTTCTCCTCATGCACCTGCCCACCACAAAATATTGTCTCATTTTCTGTGAATTTAAATGTTTTGCCTGAAAAGTGTAGAGGTTATTTGGGATCACTGCACACTTTATGTATTCACATTTTTTTGTACTACTGGTATGTAACTGCTTTGTGTTAACTGTATATGTGTCATATGAGGTACAAAAATCAAAAGTCTTTCCCTTTTCCCTTTTTTCCCCCCTTGTAATGCTGTATGAGAGACCCACAAGGCAGGATATGATGGGAATCCTAAAGAGTAATTTAAACTATATTAAGTCAATACCATCAGCTCTTCCTGTGGATCTGGGGACATTGCAAGTCTCTCTCCACTGTGTGAACTTGAATATTTAATGAATTTCAAATTTAAAAATATTTAAATTGGCTTTATATTACTTCATTTTTCATGCAAGGAACACTAAAATCCTTCATTTATTAGCCTTTACATATCACAGATTTCTTGCTAGGCAGTAATATTGCAGAATTTCATCATGATGGGCTGTTGTAGCTTGAGTAATACAGTCAGTTACTGAGTTATTTTAAATAAACAGGAATGAGGAAAAAAGTTTTCAAAGGTCTGTATTTCAATCCAGTCACCTGGCTTTCTTGATCTGCAAGCAGTTCTATGTAAACTTTTCAAGTGTCTCCATAAAACAGGTTCTAAATCTTAAAAGGTTGTAACCATACTCCCTGTTCTTCCTGAAGACCTGGTAAGGCAACTTAAACCTTATAATTTTTTTGTAGGCAAAAAGGGTTCTAGAGTTTTTGCAAAAGGAGGCCTGAGGAAATGACTCTGACATGGTAGCAAGTCTCCTCCTCTTATGAGTGACATACCAAGATTTTCACACAAGTGGTTTATGAGTAGCCTCTGTCTAGGTGTTCAGGGGTGTTCAGATGGCACAAAAGGCCACATACACACACGGCATATAGAAATAATATTTTCATATTCATTTAGATTTAGCAACATGAAACTTACATTTTTTTTCACTAGCTTGATTTTATGAAATACAGGCTTAAAGTAACCATCGAATAACCCTCAATCGAAATTAAACCTCAGGATGCAATTCCAGCTATATTGACTGAAAACAAGATCTCACCAATTTGCTGAATATAGTACTCTTTTCCACAGAGAAAAAGTTGTTAAATGCAGTTTGGATGTCCTGAAATACTGTATCATTTAGGATGTTTCTCTGTTCATTGCTAGTGATTGATAACTAATGGTTGAGATGCTCATAAATTCGGTTGATGTTTTTTCTTAGGATGCTGCAGCTGCATGCCAGGATTCTTGGTAATTCATTATCAATTGCTTTATGTTCTTGGCTATTCCACACAGAATAGGCTGTTATTGATGCTCTTTTACTTGCTCTTTGTCTCCATCAATTTTCAGTGTTTGCCAATATAAAGGGTCATGCACAGCAGCTGATTGTGTAAATCCTGGCTGATCACTACACTGTTGGTATCTATTAATCTGTCTATGATATTCCAGTTTTATTATTTGCCTTCCTGTTTCATATTTACAACACCAAAACCAAAGAAAGCAAATTCAGTTATTCAGATGGATAAAAGACTATTAAATAGTAGTTCCATTTGGTTTTAGAGAGGAAATGATAAACCAAAACTTAGTATCTCTTCTAGAGGATAGCAATGACTCTTCAGGAATTACAAATGTTTCAAGATGTTTCAAACATCTTTATGTAGGGGAAAAGAATAGGAAACTCTTAACCTCCTCTTTATTTTTGTTTTTCACTGTTAGGCTCTTGCCAAAATAACAAGCAGCCATCAAAGCATGTGTCAGCTGCATGTTAAACTCCAGCTGAAATTGGTGAATTGACCTCACCTGTGCTACTTTACAACCTGCAGTCAGTTTAGTATTGAATTCCAGTGCTGTACATCTGGTACTTAATGATACAGCATCTGTTGCAATATTCCTGATTCATTTGGTATGGCTGCAGTTGTACTACTGGAAGATGAGTGTTAATTATTCTGTGGAAGTATTTTACTTCAATCTGCCTCCCCTGGGCTTCTAGGAAAACTTGTTTTGGCAATGCCACTCACTAGGTAGCTGGTAAAGATGTGCCAGTAAACTTTGTTCAAAATCTAATTATGTATGTTAAAGACAGGCACTGTAATAACTCTCCTCAGTGATCAAATGCTTTGTGGATTACCAGGTACATTAATTATCCTAATTCCCTGTCAAGCTAACTTCTAGTGAGCTCCCATGTTCCTCCCAGCGTGCACACGAAGACAAGGAAGCCTGAGACTTTCTCAGTCATGTAAACCAATATCAAAGCTATACTGAAAAAAAACTTTTAATGGAAGAGTGTAATAGTGCCAGTGGGACTGATTACAGGCATGGTCCTGAGCCAGGCTGTAGGTGAGCAGGGCAGGAGGTGTCACAGCTGGGCACAGGCAGCCCTTACAATCCTGGAGCACAGGGTCAGCTACATGGCACTCTCCCTGGAGAAACACATCTTTTAATCTTATTTTAAGCACTGATCTGGGAAGTGCATTTTAGGGGATGGCATAGGCTAGGGGAGCACATTTTCCTATAGAAGTCACACAGACACCTTTAGTGTATGTGCTTTAATGTTACCCATGTCCAGGGAAAGGCAATGAAGCTGGTGAAGGGTCTGGACCAAAAGTCTTCTGGGAAGTGGCTGGGGGAGCTGGGGCTATTTGTCCTGGAGAAAAGGAGGCTCAGGGGAGACTGTATCACTCTCTACAACTGCCTGAAAGGAGGCCGTAGCCAGCTGGGTTACCTTCTCCCAGGTAAGTGACAGGACAAGAAGATGCAGTCTGAAGCCGCGCCAGGGAAAGACTGAACATCAGGAATAATTTCTTCATAGAAAGGGTCATAACACCTTGGAACGGGCTGCCCTGGGAAGTGCTGGGAGTCACCATCCAAGAGACATTTAACGAAAGACTGGAAGTAACTCTTAATGCCATGGTCTAGTTGACAAGCTGATGTTCGACCATAGGCTGAACTCGATGATCTCGGAGATCTTTTCAACCTAATTATTTCTGTGACCCTATTAACAAATTGTCTAATGTGTTTTCACTTGCGCTAACAAACCTAACGCGCCTACGTTTGTTGCATGTACCCGTATGTATTAGTCCTCCACGAGGCACAGCAGAACAGCAAGAGCTGCTCCCGAGGCGGTGCAGGTGCTGCAGGCGGGGCGGCAGCAGCCGGGACCGAGCCGCCTCCCAGCGCCAGCCCGGCGCGCCGCCGCCCCACCGCCC
>VXAC01001425.1:1226337-1295716 GCA_013399225.1 Rhipidura dahli
GGGCTCGTGCGGAGCTGCGGCGGGGCTGCGCGCTCGCCCGGGGCACGGCGAGTGCCGGCGCTCGCAGGCGGTGGTGGCAGCCGGGCTCCCTCCCGGGGCGGTAGCACCGCTCCCGTCTGCGGGCACCCGCGGGCCGGGACCCGCCGGGAGCGCCGGCTGCTTTCTGAGGGTCGGCTTTAAGAAGAAGGGAAACGTGCGAGTGTTTTGCGAGCGCAGTGCCGGGCCGGGGTGTCCTCGGCCGGGCTGTGCCAGCCCCGTCTGACGTAAAGCGGGCGCGTCATGCTCCTGCCGGGGCCGGAGTTTGCAGTAATTACATAAAATACAGCGCGGTCTGACAGGGTTTGTGTTGGTCCGCGGAGCGAGCCCGAGCTTTTCCTTTAGGCCACAGATCTCATGGAATTTGAATTCTGAGCGGTTTTGCCCCTTTTCCTTTAGTCACGGTTGAATTGCAGCAAATGCTCTTTAACGCTTTCTTGTCTGTGCACGGATTAGTAGGAAAAATGCCCTCTAAATGTGCTAATTAGGCTTCCCCTTTTCAACTGCTTCAGTATGACCAAAGCTTAGAAAACAACACTGCTCATCTTGTGCCGCGTGTTTATTGTAGTGTTTTATAAATTCGTAATCAGTAAGTTCAGTGAACTGCGTTGAGTCGAGTATTAAAGGCTTTTGTTACATTTGCAACAGTTAGTAAGAGCTGTCCTTTTTTGATGACATTTTCCTTCAGTAAGGTTTAGGTCGGTGCACGTAGACATGCAGGTGTGCAGAAGACATAAAAAAAAGGAGAGCTGTTGAGGCTTTTATGGACAGTTCTGTAAAATACTATCTTTTTTTTTTTTCAGGGGTGTGTTACTAATATTTCAGTGGTTGTGCTTTGTATGTCTTTATTTATTGGCACCTCTTAATTATTTTTTAAATGTATTTATTTTTTTAGTGAGTACTTTCCAAAGGAGCCAGTTTCCCTGCTGCATTTCTGGTTGGAGATGTTATTTACGCTCTCTAGAAGTTGTGCTCCCTAAAAGAAACTGGTTGCTAATATGGGTTGGTCTGTACTGCAACTCTGCTTTTGGCTAAGCTTTTGAAATTGAAGATTGCCTACCCAGAGTGGTTTCTCAATATTTATCTTGTAATTTGCATATTTATCTTGTATTTAGTTTGTTTGGAACGTTGCAAAATTTATGACACTTCCCTATAAAATGTTTTGTATAATGTTGTATGCTTTCTGTAGCAACTGTATGATTTGCACACAGTTGAGTTTTTCTTCATAGGTAAGCTGTGCTTTGTGCAGAGTGTGCACAGAGTGAAATGAAATGGCAACACTGGCTAATAGTTTTGTAGTGGTCTGTATTTGTTCTTTTATCAACATATGTTTTTTAAAGACTTAAAGACGGTATGACTAGAATGGGAGTTCATGTATCAGAAAGCTGATCTTGTCAAATAGTTGTTTTTTTTTTTTTTTTTAATTAATCCTTAAGATCATCCAGAGATCTCGGGAAAAAATGGCTACTGGACTGTGGGAAAAACCCCCTAATGTTAGAATGAAATTTAAAAGTGGATGTTTGAAGGGAGGTAGTGAAAGCATGCTATGCACTCCCATTTTGTAGTTCATAAACATGGGTAAGATAAGCACACATCAGTACTTACAAGCTAACTTTCCATAACTTATGCTGGTAGAGCAGGACCTATTTCTCTTCTTTTTCCTTCCCAAATGGCTGCCTGAAACAGCTTTTTTTCTTCCCCTTGTTAGGATGGCAAGTTTCAATGAAAAGTGGGAGCCTGTCTTACATTCTGCCATGCAGTCGCCTGCCTGTGCAGTTGATGAGTCAAGTGAGAGTTTATACCTCCAATGGTCAGAAGAAAGATCTTGGATCAGAAGATACAAATGGATCAGCCCGTGGAGAAACCCTGCATAAAGTTGAAACAGGTAGTACTAAGCTACAATGAGGAGTATGTATAAAAATGTACAAGCTTAATATATTTAGTGATAACGTTTTTCTTTCAATTGTGTGGTAATACACTTGCAGAATTCTTAGTATTTTTTGGTTGTGGGCGTCTGTATAGGAAATGCAAATGCATAAGCAGAGAGAAATGCTGAAATTTATTTCTTTGTCGTTCTGATGTTTTAAGGGTTTAAGTTTAGATTAATGACATTTAAAGTGTTGATGGAGAAAATGTGGATGCTGAAAGGGATTAGGTAATTTAGGGGTTAAGAAGTGGCATGTATTACTCATCTTTTACCGCTTTGCTTGCTTATTTTAATTTTTTTGGTAGTATTTCAGGTATGTTGTGTCAAAGGAACTAATGATAAGGACTGAGTAAGTGTCACTGTTGAGCAGTGTGGCATCTCAAGGCCAGGCTATAAATGACGGGTAAAGAAGGTTGAGCTGTTTCATCTGCTCGAGCTTTCTAATCTGACACTTGTTAGAACTGCAGCATTCACATTAAACATTTGATACAGGGTGCATAACCTGACCCTCTCTGCTGTTTGATTGTTGATCTTGTGCTTGTTAGGTGCTTTTTTTTTTGTTAGGTGAAATTTAAAACTGTCTTGTCCTTGCTCCATCGTAGCATCCTCTATTTTTGGTGCTTACTACTATGGGGCTGCACAGATACAGGCTCAGACTGTGCTTAAGAGATAACAGATGCTTTTCAAAATGAAAGCTCTCTTTCTTTGTGCTTTTGTCTACAATGGAGTGGTTTTATAAAGAAAATTTCCTCGTTGTCAGGATAGCAGATATTTGTTCCTTCTTTAGTAACTTGTAAATCCCTGGGGCTTGTAACAGTCTTTAAAAACTAGTAACTGTAGCCAGCTAGGAGTATTACATTCTAATGTTTGGGAGTACAAAAGTGACTCTTAAACATTGTTCCGTCTTGAAGGTTCTAATCATATCAACATCTACTTGTATGAAAAACAGTGATTGTGAAGTATTCACAAATGTGAATTGAAGCATTCTTTGTCCTTTTTCCCCAATGATGCACCGTGATTTTGTTCCGTCTCTAAGCCGAGGTAGTAAACTTCAAAAGGGTACTTGATGTACATAGATCTCCGTGCATGAACATAATCTTAATATTTTTGTGTCTTTCCCTCTCACCCCTGAAATCCTGTGAATCAGTCTTTTGTTAAATAAATAGTGTTTATGATATTTATTTTTATGGTGTAAATGGTTGTACATGTTTTTTTGAAAAGAAGCTGCTACTCAGTTTTTGCAAAACAGTCTTAGTGGAAGTTTGTTATCATGAATATTGATGGACCAGCTGCTTGGTATTTTAAACCAGGTAAGAAAAGAAAGGACAGGAAAAACAAAGGGGTTTTTTTTCTTTTGTTTTCAAGTGAAAGGTATGACTGTTTAAGGAATGCTAGTTAGTTATGGTGCAGCCTTATTTGCTGTGTAGTAAGATTAGCTTCAGAAATTTATAAATGTTATTTGTCCAAGAAAGTATTGTTGAATTGTTATTAACTGTAGTTCTCAGTTGCTTTTAGGGCATTAACTAATTGCCTGATGGAAACAGTTACACAGTCCAATCTTCAAGAGAATCTGATCTTTGAATAATTTGAGTAGCATGTTAAGCTAGGAGTACCTCATTACTTAACACTAACCTGCTTGAAAAATCTTCAGTTTTTTTAATATATCACTTTCAATAAGGTAATTTTAAATTTTGTTAACAATTATGAGTGTGTGGAAACCTCCAAAGTGGTAGGGCACAGAAGAGTGGATATGTTGGTTTGACATGTTAGAACCATAAGGTTTTTGTTCTGAAAGCTATGTTGATATATATGAGACAAGGATATTTGTTTGTATTTTCAAGGATATTTGTTTGTATTTTCTGGTTTCTAAGTAGAAATCTCACTGACATTACTAAAATTTGTCATTTTCCAAATATAATATTTTCCAATATTTCACTATTGTAAATTATATATATTTTTTAATAGAATCATATCCACAAGTTTCAAAACCAGCTAAAAGATTTTGATTTCATTCCAGTTCCAGCTTGTTACATATGAGTTGTGGATTTTAGTTTAAATATTCTGTGTTTTAAGGAGCTAGCTTTTTGTAAATGAGGGAGCTTTCATCCCTTAAAATTAAATCCCAGCTTGGAAGCTCTGGAACAATCTAATACATAGCAGCCATAAGCTCTGTAGAATTAATTATATTTACTAACCTAAAGTTTTGCATAAAACTTGTCCCAAACCATAAGTGCACTGTTGAAATATTCTTTGTAAATTTGGGATGCTTTCTGAAATGTTTTGCAAATTGGTGTTCTTCTGCAAGCTGCTAGGAGTTTATTGATCAATGCTGTATTAAATGTTTACTTTTTTGTTTCGTTTTGTTTGCTTCTGTCTTATGAGAGTTGTAAATATTGGAAATCTGGCAAAAAAATTTTCTAATTGTCGGGGTGCAAAGCAATATTAAGCTGTATTCTAATGTTATGTCAGTCAAACTCTTTACTAAAAGAAAAGTAGGTACTTCCATATTTACAGGGAGGTTTAATTTTATTTTACAGGACAAGATACAACCAATGCAGGCCAAAAACAGTCCTCGCCTAAACAGCCAATCCAAGTAAAAGGTAAAGAAATACTTAATGTATTGAAACTTTACTGCTATTTGCTAGTAGTCAAAAAAAAAAAAAGAAGTATAAGGAAACTGTGGCTCCTCTTCAATTGTGTAAACAAGTTATGTGAATAGCATTCTAATACACACTTATGTGCCGGCTTTGTTTGGTACCTGTTTGTTTAAAAATGACTCCTAAAAATCAAATATAGCAGTATTCCTTCTAATTACTCACTTTTCAGTGTTTGTTTGTAATTTTCATTTCAGCTGCAGAGTTCTTCAGGAAAAGACTGATTTGTTTGTTCACGTGTTGTTGCAGTCTGTCCTTGTGTGTTTTTAGGCATGTCCGTTCACCCTCTCAGACTTAACGTGGCTAAGCTGAACACTTGATCTTCCCTGTTCCTTGTTCTAAGTCTTCCTCTGTTCTTTCTTATTACTGAGTTAATCTAATCAGTGTTGCTTCTAAATATATTTTGACCATGTGAACTGCCTAATCTGAGTTCTGTAAAGTTCCCGTTTATGTGTAATAACGTGGTGGGCTTGTCACTGGCTGGACACGAAGTGCTCACCCAAGCCAGTCTATCACTCCCATCCTTAGTTGGATAGGGTAGAGAAAATGTAATGGAAGGCTCCTGAGTTGAGATAAGGACAGGGACAGATGACTCACCAATAACTGTCATGGGAAAAACACACTGGACTTGGGGAAAATCAGTTTATTTTATTCCCAGTCAAATCAGACAATAGTACTGAGAAATAAAAATTAAATCTTAAAACACCTTCCTCCAACCCTTCACTTCTTCCCTGGCTTAATTTCCTGCTTTTCTCTGCCTTTTTGCCCCGAGTGGTGCAGGGGGATGGGGAATGGCAGCTGGCATCAAGCACATTGTCTCCTTCTTCCATGGGGAAAGGACTCACTCTTCCCCTGCTCCAGCATGAGGTCCTTCCACAAGAGAGTCTTCCATGAGCTTCTCCAGCATGAGTCCTTCCCTTGCACTGCAGTTCTTCATGAACTGCCCCAGAGTGAATCCCTCTTCCATGGGGTGCTGTACTTCAGGAACAGGCTGTTCCAGTGTGGGTCCTCCAAAGGGTCATAAATCCTGCCAGCAAACCTGTTCCAGCATGAGCTCCTCCATCCATGGGGCCACAGGTCCTGCCAGGACCTTGCTCTGTGTGGGCTTCCCACAGGGTCATAGCCTTCTTTGGGCATCCCCCTGCTCCAGTGTTTGGTCCTCCATCAGGAGCACAGCTGCCCCACCACAGGGTGCAGGGGAACTCCTGCTCTGGTGCCAGGAGCAGCTCCTCCCCTCCTTCTGCACTGACCTTGGTGTCTGCAGAGCTGTTTGTCATGTGTCCTCACTCTTCTCTCCTGGCTGCACTTGCCATTGTGCCCAGTTTCCCCTCCTCTTTGTAATACTTTGTATTATTACAATAATAATACTTTGTAAGTATTACAAAGACAGTGACATTTTTAAAGGATAACTAATCTTTTAAAAAATGTCCTTTTAAGTGTTTTTTTTACATCATCTTTTATAGAGCTTGTCTTTTTCTTGTAAACATGAAATAGGCTTTTTCCTCCACATTTAGTAGTTTTATGCAGTTACTTGAACTAGGAGTAGGATTGTTGAGATACTGTGCAATGTACAATTGTAGTATAATGTATACAGTGTACAATATATGATTTATTTTAGTGAAGTTTACCTTTATTTCTGAAAGATGAATTAGTAAGTGTTTGATAAATCTGTAAGTTGGTTTTTAGTAAGGTTAATATGATTTGGGTGTGTATTTTTTTTTAAATAAAAGATGGGAAGTGTTCTTGATTAAAAAATATCAACCTGTTCTAACCTTAGTAAATGGTGTACTATTTTTAGAAAGTATCTTAAGTTTTTTTCATCACCTTCACTCAGAGGCTTTGTGGGATGAATGTGATTTTCAGGGACTTAAAAAATTGTTCAAGTTCAAGCTGGGTGAGAGAAATAAGATTATTCTGGTAAATATTGATACCAGTATTGTTAGTACATCATGGAGAGTCAAGCAATATGTTTTGTTGTTAAGCTTCAATAAGATAATGTAGAACTCTGGGAATAATTTTCTCAAAGTCTTTAAAGGCAGTATCTTTCTATAAGTATCCTTTGAGAAGTAGCTCTGGACCAGCTGTAGAAATTGTATCAATCCTGTGGTACACCTGAAGTTCGCGTGTGCTCTGAGGTCTTCTCACCAGTAGAATCTGAGCTTTTTGTTTTAAGTTGTATTCTCTAATGTTAGTTACATCACAGTGTTGGTTGTGTTATATCCTTCCAAATGTAACTAGTCTTCCAATAAGCATATTTTTAATGCATGTTAGTGTATAGTGTTTTACATTTGAGAATAAGATGAAGTTATGTACATACAGACAAGTGGGAAATAATGGCATAAATTTAAAATTCCATTTATAATTCTTCTGAATGCATGGTGTTCTTTTCCTTATGCATGAAAATCTGATGTGATAAGAGTACATCTTCTAAATATAAAAAGCATTATAAAGAAAGAATTAATGGTTTTGATTGTTATAAATGCCTGATGTTAAAGAGTACTGATTTTGAAAGTAATAGTTTGGAAAAATTATGTATACAGTCTGCCTCATTTCTCTGTATGATCTGCAAAGGTCAAAAGTCTTATTTGCAGAAGCTGGACTTGATTATTGGAAAAAATAGAAATTGAGCAGTCTGTTGGTATTTCAGTTGCTGGACCAAGGGTTTCCAACTGGCCATAATTGAATGCTATTTATGTAGGCAAGCACCATGTCTGACATCAAAGTTGGAGAAGTAGCTGACAGTGGCAGTTAGGTTTGAGAACCCTGAACCTACAGCTTAGTAAATACCATTTTTGGTGGTAAATCATTCTATTCTTACTCATTTCCACAATGAGGAAGATACCTTGCTCTTCACTGTCAGTTTTCTGTATCACTGGCAAGCATTGTTTTGCAGATTTCCACTTAGAGATACCACAATATGACACTAGATTGAGTTACTTTATGAAGTTTCTGCTGTAGTTTCCATAAGTGACTTAACTTGTGTATCTGTTTCTTTATTTAAGTGAAAGCAGTCCTTAAAAAAAGAGAGTATGGACCAAAATACACACAGAACAACTTCATCACTGGAGTCAGAGCAATAAATGAGTTTTGTCTTAAATCCAGGTATGATGGGTTTGAGTTGAGATTTAAATTCTGAATATTTTTTATATGTGCATGAGAAGTAATTGTGATTGTAGAGTGATTTTGCACAACAACTTTTTCTACATGCATTTGTGGTATATGTAATTGTAAGTAGTCGTTCTTGCTTAAGTTTTACAGTGGACTAGGAACTTGCACTTAATTTTTGTGTTTCATTTCTTGCTTCATAAAGTAGTTTATTTGTGCCTATGGGACCGTACATCTAGCTGGGGGAAGACACCTTTGTTCCTCACCTGTTTTTACATAATGATGTAGATAACCTAATGTGTAGGTCAGCCCAGGAAATTTTATCTGTTTCTGAAATAGCTTTGTTATCTTCAGCCTTTTGCAGCTTGTGCTGGGAGTGTAAATTTTGGGATTAAATTTGCTAACTTTTCTAGTCACATGACTTCTGATTTCCATTTAGAGATGCTAATTCATAAAGCTGCTTGTTTAACATGTGCACATTATCAGTTACATACAGATCATTCATTGGATGCTTTATTATATAATGTTTTAATACTTAGTCTTCAGTACTTCTTAGTATGAAGACATGATTTGGACTTCTGTATTTGAAAAACAATAGTTTTCAATAGCCTCCTAGAGATCACTTTCTTCATGTTATCTATCTGTTCTGTTTGAAGTAGACAGTTTCACCTTTTTTGTACAGCAAATAAGTAATATCAAAATTGTGGAACATCACCTAGACATAAAAGTGAAATTAGGACAATATGATGCTTTCCTTGCATTCAACTCTGTGTCCCTTTTCCTTAGTGATTTAGACCAGCTGAGGAAAATCAAGCGACGAAGTCCCCATGATGACACTGAGACTTTCACCGTGTACCTGAGATCAGATGTAGAGGCAAAGTAAGAACATTTAAAATGGATGATGAGAGAGAGAAAAGAGTTTTAAAAGTCAAGTTTGCAATGTAAAAAGGCAATAATGATTGTCATTTTCTATCATAACAGATTTTTTATCCTGATTATTGTAATTAAGACATTGTGTATATAAAATTGGAGGGTATGTTTTTATGCTTGAAAAAAAAGTTACATGAATAGAAACATTGCTAAGTTGTTTTTACTTCATGCAGGTCTCTTGAAGTTTGGGGTAGTCCAGAGGCTCTTGCCAGAGAAAGAAAACGACGTAAAGAGGCAGAGATCAAGTACAGAGAAAGTGAGTATGGAGTTTTCAAATAACTTGAAATGTAGCAATCAAGTACTGTTGTTACAAATCCACCAGATAGTGTTGTTATTGAGAACATGTTAATTTGGAACTAGCAATTGCTCACTAGGTTTTATGGCATAATCTTAGAGTAACGTTTCTGTCTGTTCAGGTACAGTCTGTTACTATCTTGCAATTTATCTTCCTTGTGAGACAGCAAGAATGTACATTCAGCTGAGATCTATAGTCATACTCTTTTGGGAGGGCTTTCAATTTCTAGATGGTAGTTTACATTTTCAATGTCTTTGCATTTTTTCTAGTTTTTCTAATAGTTTTCTAATTCTGATTTTGAAAAGAGTTGAAACTGATCTGAATCTTTATACCATACCATTACTTGCTACTTTTTTCCTCTGAAAAGAATTCAGCTTGCCTTTGTGTTTCAGAAGGGAAGTACCACCAGATAATATATTTTTTGTGTAATCTTATTTTGTTATCCTTTCTGATATGATCAATTACATGTACAGCCAGATCAATAGTTTTTAATGTGTTTGGATCTGTCTAGTCAGTTAAAACCACACAAGAGGTAATACTGCTTCAAGATTCTTAGTGCAGTTGTGCACCTTAAAATGAGAGGTCAGTTTTTTGGAAACAGTTGTGGGGCTAGAACACCTTTCTGGCAAAAAAGGCTAGAACTGCAGGCACCTCTTAAGGTATGTGTAAGTGTACTGAAAGGACAGTCAGGAGCCTCAACATTTTTATTGACCTGGAGAATAATTTTTGGATATAAATAAAATGCCTGAATTTGCAGAAGTGTATTGAGGTTTTTCCTTTGTGTGTTATCATTTGTTGGTAGAAATGGTTACAATGTATAGGATCATAACATATTTTATCTGGCATTTTGCATGAGTATATAACATGTGTTTCTGATTAACAATATCAAGAGATGATTTTTTTCTCAGATAGATTATGTAGTTCTTATTAGAAGTTGGCTGCTGCGTAAGAAAAGTAGACTTCAATTCCTGAAAACTACTGGGTGCTAGTACATATTCATGATACTAATTTTGTATTGCAGATCTGTTTAGAAACCAAAGGCTGTTGTGGGAATACAAGGAGTTCTTTGGAAATACTAAGGTAAGGATGTTTTCAAGTATTTGGCTAGAAAAGTGTCACAAAATGTATTATGGCACCTTTTGAAGGAGAATTTGTGTAACTGAATATTGTTGGAAGGTATATTTGCACTGTAGTATACCAGATCTATATCTGATAGGCAGTAGTAAATGTTATGATGACAGCTTGAATGGGTTCCTACTATGACAATGTAATCCACCAGTAAGAGGGTATTTTTTTTCAGTTGCCTTCTTATCAAAATTGCAGCTGTACTCGTGATTCCATGTATAACCTATTAATATGTATAGTGAATACACTGTTAATTAAAAAAACCTAAGTAAGTTTCTTTAAGGAAAAAGACCCCAGAAGACGAATGCTTTTAACTATGCACTGCTGGCCCTTTCTCTTTGCTTAAGCAGATAGGTACCCTAGATCCAGGTGCTTGGGTGTATAGAATGATTCCTTAGCAGGCTCTGGGCCTTATGGCTGCAGTGGCCTCTGCTGGAGACTTCATTGGATGTTTATCTTTTTTATAGCCAACCGTTTGTAAAAATATGGAAGACCCAACTGCACTTTGGCTGAACATTCAGTAGTAAATTAGTTGCCTTCAAGAACTGTAGCTTCGCTTTTGCAATACAGGGTAGTGCAAAGTTTTTAATGTAATTATAAATAATTTAATATTTAATATTTTAATTATTATTTTTATGGTAGGTGTCTCATGAGGTCTAGATTTAGTTATTAAATAATCTGTTATTTCTTTATGTAGCCACGCTCCAGTACAGCAGCTATGTTTTTCAAGGGACCAGGGAAGGTGGTAATGGTAGCTATTTGCATGTAAGTAAAAAAAAAAAGTTTTGTTTATGTAAGTATAAAGCAATTTATTTATATTGTCCTGAAAATAGGAACAGTGTGTGTATTTAAGATAAAGATACTTGTGTTTGTAACTGAAATTAATAGATTTATCTATTTATTGTTGATAGGAGAGAGTTTACGTAAATACATTCATCAGTACACAGCAATCAGGTATTAAATATATCTCTGATGAGAGAAGAACAATTTTTTTGGAATTGATCAGACTGTAGAGTTTCTTAAAGTAAGAACTAAAATTTTGAGGATGTGAAGAAGCAGGTGTTTAAAGTTGTCCTTTTTTCTTGCTCCTTCATGAGAGGAAGCTTTTCATACATTTTAAACAATCTTCCATATAACCAACAGAAAACAATTCACTTTTTTCTTTATACTGTTACTTAGCTATTTTCTTTTCTAATTGAAAAGGGGGTGTTTTTGGAGTTTTCTACCTTTCACAAGTTTGAATGAAATAAGGCTAAGTTAATGATTCTGGTGTAAAACAAATGATCACTGAGACTATCTGGTATGAAATAGGAGGAAGCGTGTTAAGTTTTTCTCATGAAATCAAGTCTAAAAATTACTTGCCGTGAAGCCTTGCAGTTTTTAAATACATTTTGTTTTATAAAAGCTGTTTAATTTTTAAGACCCTATTGATATAACCGAGCATAATAGAAAGGGGGAAAATACTTTTTTTGGTTCAGGAAACCAAAATGTTTTGAGCAGGAAGTAACTCTTTGAGCTTCTACTTGTCTGGTAGACTTTTAACAAACTTCAGGCTTCCCCAGTGAGGATGAAATGTGGTTCAGTCAGAAGCAGAGTTGTTCTATGGATCTGTGTGTGAGGCTATAGACCAGCTACACTGGAACACTGTGTTAATAGCTTTGGTTTGTGTTCTCTTCAGATTTCCTGCTTTCAGGTCCATGCAGATAGAAATGAAGTAGCTACATGAATCAGTTCAGTACAACAGAGGAAATACTTTCTGAAGTGGTGGTCCCTGGTGTAAAATGTAACTTTGTTTCCAACCAAATCAGCATTTTAGCTGCCTTCTCAGAATCTGCTGGGTTTGCCTGCTCTAACTTGAATACAACTTCTGGCACATGATGTTAAAATATGCCACTACAAGATGTTGTTAAATGTTTCCTATAACAATTTATTTAGATACTTCAAAAAATTGGCAATAAATGAAGTCTCATATTAAAAAAAGATAAAAGAGCATATTAAAGTTCTCTAGTCTGATTTTCTGTTCAATATTACTGTAGCAATTAACCTACTGATTCTGATAATGTTTGAAGTGAGAATGTAGACTTGGACTTTAGTGCTAATAGTTACCTTTGTGCAACACAGGACAGTGTTTACACCAGTAAACCTGTAGCTGTAGAAGTGTCTTCTTCATTCATACTGGACATCTTAATGGAGAAGTTCCATAGATAATTTTTACAGTGTAATCTAGTGAGAGCCTTGTCTTGCTGTCTCTTGTCTTACATTTGTATCATACTGAGAATGGCCCAGACTGAGATTGAAAGTAGGGAGCATTGCTCTGTAGAACTGGGAGAGGATGTGTAGGAGGCAAAGGGCTGAAAAAATAGAAAAGGAAGTTGTTAAGACTTGTATTCTCCCACTGGTAGATCAGTTGTTCTGAGTAGTGACTGTAATGGTAGTTTGCAGAAGTGTTACCTATTTGGGACTGCTTAGAAGTTAATGATTTTTGAAAAATAAATTGTGTATCTTTATCAGGTTTAGCTGAAAGGATATTTTTCACAGTAACCATGCAGAAAATCTGTATGAATTATCTGTCTGCACAGCTCTCTAATTATTAAACTGATATTTGAGTTTACCACTTCCTGGCAGGTAATGCATGATTGTACAGCACTCGTGGTTTTGCTGAAAATATTAAACATCAAATATCCTCTGATTTCTTCTCTTTGTTTTCAGAAATGGGTTGAATTTTTTCTTTAAGCTACTTGCTTGGGTTTACACGGGTTCTGCAAGTATGTTTTCAGAAGCCATACATTCTTTAGCAGACACATGTAACCAGGTGGGTTTTTTTTCCATTCTGCTAAAGTTAATACTTGTAATAAGACTTGGAATAAAGACTGATACTTACAGTAGTTATAGTGCATTTGAATTAAAAAAAGAAATAGGATGCTTTTTAATTTGTATTAATGTAAGAATGAGAAGTCAGAATGTAGATGTTGAAGTTTTTTTAGAAGTAAGTTGAAAGAGGGGAGTTTCAGTAAGAACTGTGCTCAGCTACTTCATGGATCATCAGTGGTACTTGAAACTAAGATGATTTTGGTTAATGTTTTGGTTAAATGTTAACTTGAAATGCTTCTCCTGTCAGTTATTGTAATACAATGTCAGCCTTTGTTACTTACTCATCTCTAGGTAGAATAATGATTAGAATTTGAGCATCTTGTTTTCTTTTTCTATTCCTAGATTACCTTATCAGTCTCTCACAGCACAAGTAGCCACATACGTGGCACGTTTACTTTGATAAGTGGAATGGCAGGCTCAGAAATGGGCATGTAATATTAATGTGCAGGGATAAAATTAATGTTGTTTTTCCACTGTTTTCTATATATGCTTGAAACATGTGTTATGAGACCTTGAAATGATATTGCAAGGCTTGGGGGGGAAAAAAATCAACCCTTAAAGAAAGGGTTGAAAGAA
Organism: Rhipidura dahli; assembly: GCA_013399225.1. Taxonomy (NCBI): domain Eukaryota; kingdom Metazoa; phylum Chordata; class Aves; order Passeriformes; family Rhipiduridae; genus Rhipidura; species Rhipidura dahli. The sequence goes on from VXAC01001425.1 coordinate 1,239,857, forward strand.
AGGCTCCTGTGGCTCAAGCAAGAGGAATCCTTGGGTGGCTGGTAACTCATAAAATGCAACAGCCTTGTGCTCCTCCAAATTTGAGGAATCTGTGGAATCTTAGAGCGGACTGAATATCTTGAAAAGTCTATTAACATAGTTTAGGCAAACTTTTTGCTTGAGTTGGACCTCGTATGCTTCTCCATCCAGAAAGACTGAGTTAGGACTCATATTGTGTTTAATGGTTTTAGACGTTTCAGCTGTTCGAGCTGTGAAGTGAAGAACAGGGGTGCTCCTAATTCCACTGATAATACTTAAATTTATGGGGAGGCCAGCATTGAAGTGTGTGATTTTTCACTTGGCCAAGTGTGTCATGTACAGGTGAACCAAATTTGATAGTGGTATTATATACATTGAAGCACTATTCTTTTAATAGTTTTTTAAAATAGCTTTTTAAATATCAAAGTTGAATGTTCCACTGAAATGTGGAGGGTTTGTTTTGTTTTTTCAAATAATTGAGTATGTGGTTTTGGGACAAAACACAGGAGAAACCTTGCTGCCTCAAGGCAGCTTGCTGCTGCTGAGACTAAAGTATCTGCATTTTGATGCTTGTTACTATGTTTCATTATCCGCAGTTCTATAACAAAACGTGCTTTGCAAAATTCAGGTCTAGGTTTATAAGTTACTACATCAACAGCTTAATGCATGCCTAATTAAATATATTCCAGATAGGCAGTTTAGATGGCAAGGGGTTCTTTCTTCCTTCAAAATATGCTGAAAAGTTGCAGTGTAAAGTTACTGCTTTAAATGTTGTGTCATCCCCATACTACAGCACAGCATCAGTATAGTTTCTCTTCAAGAGTGATTTATTTAAATAGTTTTCTTCCCTGAGCAACTTCATTCCTTCATACTGAAGCACAGTAATAACACTTGTGATTGCATGTAATGTTCATTTTCAGTTGCAATTCTAAAATTATAATTAACAGTAATTATATATACACACCATATAATTGTGCATATATTATATATGTAGGTACAACTAACAATTTTTTGGGAGTGGTAGATATAGATGACAGATTTTGAGGATTATATTCCAGCTCTAATATAAGATATCAGTAGCAAAGCATATATGCAGTTCAACAAACTGCATCTGCTTTTACCTTTCAGGTTGGGTTGATACAGAATTTTTCTAATTTTTTTTTTTTTAATTTTGTCTTAAATAGGCATTGCTAGCTTTGGGCATCAGTCAGTCTGCAAGGACGCCTGACCCTAGTCATCCGTAAGCTTTTTGAGTAAATAAAGATTTTGGTAACTATATATTAGGAGTAAGATCACTTCTTGTTCGTACATCACCTTGTTCTTTTTAATTTGCTGTTTTGTGTCATTTCTGAAATGTATTGTTTCTGATTTTACAACAGATAAAATAAGAAAAGGCTTTTCTTTCAAGCTGCAGGAGTTGTAGTTTCAGTGGCTTGGTGCATGGTTTGGCTGTGAGGTTTTTTTTGTTTGGTTTGGTTTTTTGTTTTGTTTTGGGGTTTTTTTTTGTAGTATGCTTTTGCTATGTTTTATTTTAACTGACATTATTTCTCTAAGTTGTTCTGGGCTCTTCTGCCTCTTCCAACTAATAGATCTACTTTGTTTTTACACACTGTTCATGTGAATCTCAGGATTTTTTTAAAAAATAAAAATTACTGTCCTCTTCCTTTTTTTCAACGAAGTGCTTTAATGTGAGCCAGTTATTTGTACCAGAAGTACAAGTTTGACATAAACTGCTGTTTGTTTTTATCTAGTAATAGGGATATTATTTGATAAATTCTTACAAGTTCATGAAAGTTATAACTGTACTCTGACCTGTTTTACTCTTTATATATTTGGGCAAGTCATTCATTCTTTAAGCACTAGTTCAAAAATATGTCTGCTTTATGGAATTTGTTACCCTTTTTCTCATTAACAGCATCATTAAAATTTAAAAAATTTAAATCTTATATTTGTGCAAATATTCATCATATCTCCTTTTTTCCCCCTCCTGCTTCTTTCCCTTCTTCAGTATAGGCAAAAGAAGTGCACTGTTTGTAGATGGAGTTAAAACCAAAGAAAGGAATATATACATACTTTTGATTTTGCTTTAATTCTGTCACTGCACTTAAAACCTTCAAGTGTTGAATGTGTGTAGTTAGCTGAACTACTAAGAGATGTATAAATTTTATTCCCTTTAAATTAGTATTATGAATTATGTAGGCTGGCTGCTCGCAAAACTGCAGTCCTCATTTAGAGGTAGCATTTCACTAAAATCTAAACCTGACATGACCGTTGTTTGGTTTGATTTTTTTTTCAGTTGTAAAATCCTCAGCAGTAGTACAAAACCTAATACAGCTGTTTAAAAACAAGTTAAAAATATTTATGCTTGCATGTATTAGATGTCCTTTTTCAAGTAGGTTTTTTTCCCCGCCTTGGATTAGATTGGCTTTAGCTGCTTTGTCTTAAATAGATGCCAAGTCATATGATGATAATATAAGGCATGTAAAAATTGATGGGAGACTTTGAGATATGTTTGTAGAGATGTAGAATCTTGTATTCCTGGAATAATTTTCTTTCCTTTATTCTAGGTATGGTTTCACAAATATGCGCTATATTGCCTCCCTGATCAGTGGAGTTGGCATTTTCATGATGGGTGCAGGACTTTCTTGGTATCATGGGATCATAGGTTTACTCCACCCTCATCCTGTAGAATCTCTTCTGTGGGTAAGCTAATCTTGTTTGGTATTGTATTTAAAACCAGTGTCTTAAAAAAACCATAGTGGCATAGTGTGAAATTCACTTCCTGAGTCAGTTTGAATCCCAACACAATTAACTCAAACCATTTTTAATGAAAATGTGTTTTAAGAAAAAAAAATCTTTTTAAACTATAGTTGATCTTGGAGCAAAATGAGCGCTTCTCTAAACCCTGCATCTTCCTTTTATAGCCTCCACCAAGAGGTCCTCCTTTCCTGTTTTGGAATACATTGTATGAGTCAAATATTATTGGTTTTCTTCTGTTTAGGGAAAATTACGTGGCACAGTGGGTAGTGTGGTTCTGGAATGCTACGTTTGGATAGCCTGTGGTGAAGAGATCTGTGGAAATATGCATATAATATAGCAACTGATTGGGTTTTTTTTCCATACAGGCGTACTGCATTTTAGCAGGGTCATTGGTCTCTGAAGGAGGTATGCAGTTTCCAGTTTCTGTTTAAGTATTTGTAATCTCTTAAGATTACAGTGCCAGTGATTACAGTAATAATTGATCCTTGCTTACTCAGTGAAGTTTTGAGCTCTGTTGCAAATTCTTGTAAACAAACAAAAAGAAACATGTGAAAACTTTTCTTTTTTATATATGTTTATATAATAAGAAGTTGAAGAACACATAATTTGGAAAGTAGACATGGAATGCCTTTTTGGTATTAAACTATCAATGACTAAAACAGTTCTGATTTGTGTGGGAGATGCACATGTAGAAAAGAAAGCAACTCCGCTTTCTCTTAATTCAAATTATCAATAATCAGAGCTTTCTTGATTGTCTGTTGCTATGATATAAGAAAAAGTTCCCTCTTTTCAAAATGGAAACAAGTCTTTTTGCCTCTAGCAATTTTAAGCAACAACTTTGTTGTTTCAGCCACCCTGCTTGTTGCTATAAATGAAATTCGGAGGAGTGCTCGAGCCAAGGGTCTCTCATTTTATCAATATGGTATGTATCATTGCAGCAGTAAGGTATGTGGTTATTTAAAACAGTCTGCTCACTGCTATTTGCATAATGATAGAAACAATTTTCTGTTTTCCCTTTTCCCTTTATTGATCTATTTTCTATTCTACAAACAAATAACATTTTACAAATTAGGTGAAAACTGTTCATTTAAAAGTACTGTTAAAATACTTGGCTAAGTGCATGTATTTTTCAGGATAAATTGCCCTTTTAATTTTTCTAATATTTTTGAGAAGCTTCCATAATTCTTCTTCTCAGAAGAATACATTCTGTGTATGTATAAATGCTTTCAGAAGTGTATGCATATGCCAAAATTCAGTTTACACCTATATAGTTGCATAAATTGTTCTTTTAAATTGCTGTTGTTATTATAGTTTAAGTACTGTGCATAATGTAGTAAAGCTAAGCTTTCAAAGCAATGTAATTTTTTTTGTTGTATGTACAGTTGTGCAGAGTCGTGATCCCAGTACCAATGTGGTGTTACTGGAGGATGCTGCAGCAGTTCTGAGCGTGGCTGTAGCTGCTACCTGTATGGGTCTGACTTCTTTAACAGGTAAAATTCTGTGCAGAGGCAAGCAGATTGTGGATTTCTTGCCATGCATGATAGGAACACAGAGCATTTAGTTTGTACTGGTTGGCAAATACGTCTCTGCTCTTTTTTTCTGATACTTGTGCTCTGTAAGCAGATTTTTGAGCTATTTTGCCATACAAAGTAAGTTATTTTTTACTAAACGTAGAATGATCTGTGCAGCAAGTGGTTCAGAGTATGTCTTTGCTGCATAGTTAAGTTTTCTAAAGAGGGATGATTACTTATTCATTCCTTTTTAAGTATTGATTTTTTAAGACAATAAATACTGAAATTTTGTTTCTTGTGGCTTCTAATGAATTAATTGCAAGTTTCATTTTTATATAGAAGTAATTTTTAAATGTCATTTCTAGTTTCCTTCATCAGCTTAAAAACACAGTACTATTTCTGTAGATCTGAACATGAATAAGTGTTTGAAACTTAATTAATAAGTACAGTATTCCAGAAATGGTTAATACTTGCAAATTTTTGAGTTACTGATAAAAGAACACTGGATTTTGTGCTGCTACCTATGTTTAGGTGTATATAACTTTGTGTATAAGTTTATGTTTACTAATCTAGAAACACATATACAGACAAGAGTTTACTCGTTTATTAGTCCTGCAGGAGACTGGAGTGGTCTAGGGACAGGGGGGACTTGAGGATTTATTTTAAGGTAGCTTGTTTTCTTCCAGCTTCATCATGTTCCTTAGCAGGAAAAAAATTCCACTGAGTTTAAAAAAAAAAAAAATCACAAAAATAACCAACTAAGAAACCCCCACCAACCAAAAAAATCTCACCAAAAACAAAATCCAGAAAACCCCTCAAAAATGTGTACTCTTTTCAGTGTGAAATTGGAATTCTCTGCTGTGTTTTAGAAATACTCTGTGAAACTAATTTGCCATATCTTGTGTAGGAAACCCATATTATGACAGTGTGGGGTCTCTAGGTGTTGGAACTTTGTTAGGAACTGTGTCAGCATTTCTCATCTACACCAACACTGAAGCCCTGCTGGGACGATCCATTGAACCTGAACAGCTGCAGCGGCTCACTGAGTTACTGGAAAGTGATCCTGTAGTGAGGTAAGGATCTTCACAGCTCTGTCTTTTCTATGAACAACAGAAAGCAAGAAAATAAGATTTAATGAGAGAAGTTTGGTAAGATTATTTTTAGTGTGGAATCTTCTGTGTTGGGATTCTAGAATCTTTATTATTGGTAGCTTCTATTTCTGTGCTAAAACTTTCAGTAAGTGAATACTTGTACCTTTTGGGTGTGCAACAGCTGAAATAGCACAGCAGATATGTTCTAGCAGCCATGTTAATTACAGGAATTGACAATGACTTAATGAGAAAGTCACCACAATTTTAAAATTATTTTCAAAGGCTTGAAATGCAAGTGCTTAAATGATACTGTTATGTTGCTTGAATAGTTTATTAGCACTTAAATATTTAAATTCTGTTAATATTTAGTGTGTGGAATTCTGTAGCAGTTGGCAGGATGTGCTGCAGTAGTATTATGATGCAATGGTTTCTGCATGTTGCATGCTTATAAAATTAACTGAGTGCTAATTTCTCCTTCTTAGCAAGTCTGGAATTTGTAGTAAACTTACAGCTCACTGTAATTCTAAAATCTTGCTTAAATGCTTTTCAATGACCTGTTTTAGCTTTAACCCTATTAACCTTGATTTAGAAGCAAACTTTTTTGTTTTCTTTTTAATCTTTATTTAGGAATATATTTCTGTGTAAATCAGCTGAAATATTCTAGTGCTTTTTTATTTGTAATAGTTTTTGAGCTGTGAAGGAAAAATACCCAAGCCCATTAGTTAATACCAAAGTACTTGAAAGAAACTAAGTGCTGCATCCTCACGGTTCCAAGCAAGAGGTTTGGACGACATGCCCTTCATTCCAGAAACTAAACAAGATTCCTTTTTGGAATACAATTCTGTTAGTATTTTCACATGTCATTAACTAAATTGAGTATTTGTGGTGGCCCTGGATTAGTCTGAAGGGTGAAGGATGTGTCAGTGGTGCTGTGTTAGAGTAAGTAGGTGAATTCAGATGACTGTTTGTACATGACTTCTGTAGTTCTCCTTCTCAAAGTGCAGAGGTGGCTTTTGCTTGTCTGAGACTGAAGTAATAAAATTTCTCCTAGGTCAAGAACCATTTAATATTGTATTCTATTTTGTAGGTGGCTCTAGCTTCTCAACAGAGCAGACTTAGTTCATGTTCTTTTTGCTGTAGGCTTTTATTTTTTAAAACAAGAAATACCTTAATTTTAAAAAAGCATGAATAACAAAAGAAGTAAAGACTTTGTGAGAAACTGCATGAGTTTTTTTTTTTTTTGAGATTAGAAGCTGAAACATGTTTAGGTGCTTATCATACCTTCTGTATGCACTTTGTCTTCAGTTACCTCTTTCTTAGGTCCCATTTCATTGCCAGCTTTATTTCAGTGCCCAGTTTGCCCAAGTTCTTATAACAAGCCTACTATCTCTAGCTTGGTTAACATACATCATCTAATAAAACATCTGGTCTTAATCTCTGTTCTGTGTGATGTAAATTTATGTTGCCCTTGCTTGTTACCCTTGTGTGTAATTTGGGGGAAAAGCTGAAAACAAAAAACCAAAGGCTGAAATAAGAAAAAAAATTTGAACAACTGAAATGAGCAAGCCTTTTAACAATAACTGTTTCTTCAAAAGATTACCTGTATATTTTCATCAACATAAGCTTTGGACTTATAAGAGTGTCAGCATTTTCTTGAACATTCAAACTCTCACATTTTTTTAAATGGAAATGTATTCTACTCTTACATATCCTACTGACAGCAAAAAAAATAAAAGGCTCCTGATTACTGGTCTGCTTCTAAAGCTGTGACTCATATTTGCTTTTTTATTTCAACCTTTCAGGGTTTTCAGTTCTCAATGCAATGCGTTTTGCAGTCTTTGCTCCCAGAATATTCCTCCCTTGTTCTTTCAGGCACGGTTTACAATGCTTTTTTTTCAGATGTGTTTTACCAAATCAGAAGAGGACATATTAGGGAATCATTTCATCAGAGGGTATTTTAGATCCAAATTGACAAAAGGATCCAGGGGCTCTGATTTTTACTCCCTCAGCCCCCATGAGCACTACCACTTAACTTACTGTTCCAGCAGTAGCTTGCCTGAACATTGTGGCCCACTGCTAATTATAAAGTATTTGATTAGCAGACTATACTAACTGCTGTCCTACTAAAATAATATTTTAGTAGGTGATATTTTTCAACTAAACCTTGATACTTAAATTTTTTTTTACAGGATTGTTTGGCAAGACTACATTCCCTAAAATCTTAATGACTGGAATTAGTGTTCTTGGTATATAATTTTTCTCCTCATCTTTCTCACTATTTTTCCTGCAGTTGTCAGGTGAAGTTGTCCTCAGTTAAATGGATGGACTTGTTTACTGTTCTTATATTTTGGCACAGTGTTGTTAAGCTGGTTTGTTTTTGTTTTAATTCTCATCAGTATTGCAAGATGAAAAATTAATTTGCCTTCACAGTTATTCTTAGTTCTTTTTACTCTTGAATATAAGTTAAGGAACCTACTGGATTAGAAGCATTTTTTTCCATTTAAATATCCAATATGCTTCTCTGCTATTAGTAAGAAAATGCTTTGTTGTACTAATATAATCTTGCTTACATTCCATTCTTAACTCTCATTGACACCTTTGGTGCCTAAATCATCCTTGTGGTCAACTTAACTGAACTGTGGGAAATTAGCCTTTCATAACTGTGAAATAAAATAATGTGATGTGGTACAGACTCTGTCCTGATTCTGTTCTTGTGGAATTTAATCACAGATTCCTAGGCATAAGCTATTCTTAGTGACAGTGTCATCTTTAATTTTACTTCATTGTAACAGCTGTTGGGTAGTTGTGCTTCTGTTGTGCTGGAAAATCTTTTGGTTTAGACAAAACCCAAAAGTATTACAACCAATTGGTCAAATCCAGTAACTTGATGTTCTCTCACAAATTTTTCATTAATATGAAACTTGCTCTTTTCTCTAGTTAAAACTGATGTCTACTAACCATCCAGAAGCTTCCATAAGCAAGCTTTGTAACTTAAGCTTTAGCATACACGTTTTTATTTTTGAATGATTAGTGATTTTTCTCCTCTGGACTCACTGTCTTATCTTTCCCAGTCAGATTACATTTATAGAATATGCAGAATTTCACTGAATTTTACCAGGCTGCTGCTTAATGAGAATCTCAAATATCACTTATTATCTTCTTGCTTATGGTGGGCACTGGTGGGCACTTGATATGTCTTCACCATTTTTTAATCACATGGCTCCAAATTCTCTTCATTAACCACATCTGTTGTCTTAAATACCCTCTTTGTGATGAGGTAGTTTGATGCCATCTAGTTTACTCCCATTAATACTGTTTTGATTTGATACCTTCCCACAGAATAATTGTGTAAATTGGAATGGAGCTGGAAAGACTTTATTGCTACCAGTAAGCTGATAGTTCTTTTCATCTGCTTAAATATTTACTAAAATTTATGTGTATTTAGTTCATATTCTATTTCTTTTTAAATATGCTTACCTCTCTTCCACCCTGAGTATTACAAGAAGTATTCTGTAAAAATGTCCTGTGATTGTTCATCTTAAAGTTTCTGTCTCCTGTTCTTTTTTGGCTGTACATTCTAGCAGGCTCCTTTCAACATACATGCCTTCTGCTTTCTTCCTGCATTGCCTGTGAAGTTATTTCTGATTGATAAACATTCAGATGCAAAGAAGCATTTCTAGTTGGGAAGAGTAAATTTAGTTAAGACAAAGGGCGTGCTAAATGTAAAGGTTCTGTGAAACTGCACAATTTAGCAAAATAAATGGAGGTAAAGTTTGGTACTTTCCATCAAGTGAGCTGCATTGCTAAATCTAAATTTTGTGTTAGAATTTACCAAATTGTCAAGATGGCATTTTTCTGTTAATAAACTAAAAGTCTTTGAAATATTTTATACTTGTTTTACTTTGAAAATGTCAGAATCAAGAATTTAAAAAATGTAAAAATTTTGTGTTTTGTGTCCCATATTTTACACTCTACTTATTTTTTCTTACCTTGATGGAAAAATGTGGAAACTTACTCTGCAGTGGCAATTTAAAATTCTTTTGGCTTTAAAGATAAACTGAGTTTTTGCTAATATAATTAGGAAAAAAATCGACTATTTATTTTTTTGAAATGTATCACCATATGTCTTAGTCCTGAGTTTACTTCTTATTCCAGAAAAATTAAGAGCTTGTTGTTTACTGCCTATATTTACACATTAGAATTTGTCCAACAAGCTGGAACAAAACTGCTACAGAAAACCAGAATTTTTCAAAGGACCAAAATATAAACATAAGAGCTTTCATGTTCTAGTATTTATTAGGAACCTTAAAATAAATATACATTTTTAACATTTGCAGGTGTATCTTGATAATCTGTGATTAATAGTTTTGAAGGATCAAAAATGAGTTCCAAACTGCCATAATTGCAATGTGTCCTTTCAGTGATTAACAGTAGGTTATTGTTCCTTTCCTCAAAATAGAAGGTACTTAAAGATTATTAAATAGTGTCATGTATATGTGCAAAAACTTCTTTGCAGTAGAAAATGAGTTGGACTTGAACTTTTAGCACAGAGCAGGGAAGTTCTCACAGTTTTAATTGTGGAATTTTTTAAAATATACTTTTAGTCTAGTTCTAAATGTGTGATGCTTCTAGTGCTCTTTTATTGCAGTGATTTATAGATGTGTTGGTGTTGCAGAAACCTATTGAAGTGATATAACCAGTTAAACATAAATCAGTATTTAATGGACTTGTGGGTGGGCAAAATGAGGATATTTTGTCAAAGGCAGTGACCTTTTAAAATTACAGGATCATTTTGTGGTGACAGTATTGTTAACATGAGAAGTCAAACTAGCTAGTGGTTTGTTCTATGTTGTTTTACATTTTCTTTAAAAATGTATATGTTTCAGAGCAATTCATGATGTTAAAGCCACAGACATGGGAATGAGCAAAGTGAGATTCAAGGCAGAAGTAGACTTTGATGGACGTGTTGTTACTCGGTCTTACCTGGAAAAACAAGACATTGAACAGCTGTTACAAGTATGTGTAAAAAATTGCTTTTGTAACCCCCAGTATCTGATACTTACTTTCCAGTTTCAAATACCTGTAAACCCAAGACTTGCAAGTAGGTGAACTACATTTCACTTCATCTGAAAGGCTGCAGACGTTCTTACTTTGTGTTAGTGTTTTAAATGTACTTACAGAGAATCATACTATGTGCTGCTTAAAAAGTGCCTGAGTAGGAGGGTTTTTTAAATTCATTACCTTTGAGATTGGCTCAGTTGGTCAGGGCCAGGTGCTAATAATGCCAAGGTTGTGGGTTTGCTCCCTGCCAGGGGCCATTCACGCAAGTGTTTGAGTCAATAACCCTTGCAGGTCCCTTCCAACTCAGAATATTCTGTGATTGTTTTGTTAGAAAAATACAGATTTGTAAAAAAAGAAAAAATTGATGAGAATGGTCCAGCAGTTCAGACTCAGAGTGAATATGGATTGCTTGCATCACATGACTTAGCATTTTGATGATGTTTAAAATTAAACCATCATTAAGTAAGTGTCAGTCTCTGATTTTAGTATAGTTCAGAGTAGCTTTTCTTAATCCTTCTTTTCAATATAAGTGCAGAACTGTTCTCTGCCATATGGCAGAACAATGAAGTAAATAATTATTTATCTAAATCAAAAAGAGAATTTTAAGTGAGCAAAATGTTTTGCTTCCTTACCAGTTTTCACTGGTAACTTGCTTATGTACATTTGCTTGTTTACAATATTTCTTTCTTTTCTATCCTTTCAAAGTGAAATATAGGTGTCAGATGACTGCATTTTATGCCTGTCTATTAAACACTACTTAGAAGTTATCAGCATTTACCTTTAAATTTTACATTGCAATTTTTTAAACCATTAGTATCCCAGTTTTAAAAACATGTTGTGTCAAATTAAGAATTATGTATATGTATGTACCCTGCAATATTTGATCTGTTAATCTACTGGATTTCAGTTTAATACATTTTTGGGAGGAAGAGTGCTATCAGCTTTGTACTACTGAGGCACTGCAAGTTTGCCTGGTTTTATATTGACAGTTGCTTTGCTGTTGCAGTTTTTAGTACACCAGTCTTCTTTGAAACACTTTGTTAGCTTTTAATCTTCACCTGCTATTCTCCTTGGCAATTGCATGCAACCTTCACCAGTTCTTCTAGTGCTTCTAGTATTGTTGGGAAAGATCTTCCTGATTGCTTCTAGGTTGGCAAGTGTTTCTTACACAGGTCATTGTTCTTTCAGGTAGTAACCTCATGCCAGCTATAAAACCTTTGGTCCTTTCAGTAGGATTCAGCCATCTGAAGTCAAAGGCTTCGTGCTTGCCTTTTGATCTGTACTTTTTCAAATAAGCAGCTCATTCAACTAGCACTGCTGTCAACATTATTCTTTCTACAGTTGCACAATGTTAGTTGAAATGCTGTCATTCAGATTACTTTGGCTTTTTTCTTGTTAGACTTGCCGTGATCATAGTCATAGGTTATTGTGGTTGTGATATTTTTTAAGCTTGATCAATTACATTATTCCTCTTCAGTTTTAGAGTAGTGAGAAGAAGAAAGAAGTTGATGTCATGTATTTGAATGCACAAGAAGAATTAGCTGTTTCATAGTTTCTGTGTCTGTTTGCAATAACCTATTTATCCTAAACACACTGCAGCTGCGATAAACTACAGGACAAATGGCTTCCAGACAGCTTGGTGTGAGACCTCTAAGGAAAGCTCATAGCTTTAAACTGAAAGGTGATAGATATAAATGAGATACAAGGAAAAAATTCTTTACTGTGGTGGTCAGGGTGGTGAGACAGTGGAGCACGTTGCCTAGAGAATTGTGGGCATCCCATCCCTTGAAGTGTTTAAGGCCAGGTTGGATGGGGCCCTGAGCAACCTGATGTAACAGAAAGTGTCCCTGCCTATGGCAGTGGGGGAGCAGCTAGGTGATTGTAAAGGCCCTTTATGACCCAAACTGTTATAAGATTCTGTGGCAGCACTGTAGTACCTGCTTTGGTGCAGCTGCTTTCTGTGGTCTTCTGGAGGTTGGAGTATAACATCCTTTCTTCCTTAATCTCATTCCTTCAGTTTAATATGCTGTTGGTCTCTTAGTCTGAGTTCCTGTCAATTGCTTTCAAGTTTCTGATACTATGGAGAAGTCATATTTGCAGCAGTGTTTGTAGTAATCCTTACAGACCTTCAGATGAGTTGGTTATGTGATGCCCAGAGTAGGCAGTGTAATGGAACAGCAAGAATGTAGAAAATGGGGAAGGACTATACAGGGGTACCCTGCTCTGCCTTGCTGTGAGGAATACATCAGAAACTTCTAGAAAGTGAATGAAATTCTCTAAACTTATTTGGAAAGTTAAGGAGGAAGTCAATTAAAGATAGAAAAAGGTTTTGTATCACATGCAGGTGTAATGATAGAGCCAGCTGTTTTCATCGAATAGATGCCACTCTTCGGTGTCTTTGAGACATAAGAACAGATGATGTTTTGAGAGTAAATGGCAAAAGCTGAAGTGTTTTGTTTAGGTTTTTTTTTTTTTCTCCCTCTTGAAATATGTCAAGACCCTCTGGAGTGTTATTTCTTTATTTTCTTTTCCTCATTTCAATCTCTTAAATTTAATTTCTTCCTAGGAAATTCAGCAAGTGAAAACCCTTGAAGAATTAGAAGCATTTATGCTTAAGCATGGTGATAATATCATTGACACTCTGGGAGCTGAAGTAGACAGACTTGAGAAGGACCTGAAGGTAAATTTAACTGCTTATTAGTAGTGCTTATTCTGTGAACCATTTTAAACAATATCACTGCATCTAATTTTTGGGATTTAATTTGTAAATATGAGAGAGGTAAAGAGGCTGATCCTATGAATACAGATTTCCTTGCTACAGTTTTATTAACTAAGTTCCGACCACCAGCAAATCCTTCCTTTGCCACTAATCCATTTGTTACATATTTGGTTCCATTTTATACCAACATAGAACAAATTTTCATTAAATAGACCTGAATGTGTCTTTATTACTGTATTCTCAGGATGTCAGATTATTTTATAGGCTGCTGAATTCTGTTTTGGCCGTAAAAAAGCAATTTTTCTTTTTTTTTTTTTTAACTGGTTTTTAGCATTCTATCAAATATTTCTGGGTGATAGGACTGCTACTCAACATCTTTCACTCTTGTTGAAGCTGTACAGTGTTTATTTTACTTTGCAAAAGCCTCTCAGCTTTCTTACGATTTTTTTTATTCTACTATTTAAATATCCTCTGGCAGATGCAAGAAAGGGTCGTTTCCATTTTTAATTTTTTAAGTATATTGGGGCTGTCAGTCTTACGTTTCTGGCATGAATTCAGAACTACAAGAATATTGACCCCCAGATAAATGCAGTCCTGCCATGATGTCTTTTCTGGCCATGAGACACTACTCAAGAGTGTGTCTGTCCTTGCCTGTTATATTTCGTAAATATTCTAGTTTAAGTTTCTATCCCTAGGGTTTTCCTGTTTTAAAAGTCAAAATACTATTTTTGAATTTAATTGCACTATCTAAATCAGTTCTTCATGCATGGTTTTTGACGAGCAGTATCATGTCTAAATTTTTTATAAACATAGATACTTTTTTTGGTGTAGGCATATATATAGTGATTGTGTTGGTATTGAATATACTTTGCTAAATATACTAGTCATGTTCACATGCTGGATGACTTTGAAGTCATGACTTTCTCATGGATAATACAATTGATGTAATGATGATAACATATTTCTACAATAGCAGAAAATGAATATTTCTGAATAGAAACAGTATCCTAAATCTTTATAAATAGCTTCAGTGGCATAGAATAAATTATTTCAACAATCTTATCCGTTATTCAGGAAAGTACCTGTTAAAACTTTAAGATATTGAGATATGTAAATGTATGTGTATCTGAACAGTTTTATATAAAACTCTGCTGCCTTTTTAAAATTGAGAGCTCCTCCATACTTTATAAAGCATAAGAACGAATTTATCCATGATGTTGAAAAGTATTTTTCAAATAAAAAGATGACTTATCCCTCAAAAATGCCTTGTAATGTGGACAATGTTTGTTGAAACTCTTCCTCATTTGTAAATAGTCCCTATGCTACCCAAAAAGGGGATTTGTTGTCCAGCTGACAACATCATACCAGAAGTAAATTACTTGTAGTGATGCACAAAAATGTATTTGAATATTTTCAAAACATTGTTTTTAAATTTCATTTCAGCAACGAAATCCTGATGTTCGTCACGTGGATTTGGAGATACTGTAGAGTTGAACAGGAGGAATCTTCAGGATGCTACCTTTGTAGAAAGAAGTCATGTAAAGGGCTGAAAAGCTTCTGAAATTGCAGTGACCTCAGCACCATACCTCGCTTCCTTTGCTGTAGGCTTCCTGGACTGTTAGCACTGCTTCTGTTTCTGGAAGAGCGCTAGACTTGCAGACAAAAACTTCCATGGCAAAATCAGTTTCAAAAAGCTACTTGAGTTAAATTCCATACGAGAGTCTGTCCAAGAATATTTACTGCAATTCAGAACTTAAACCTTGAGGTTTAGTTAGGCAAGTACAGCTGCCTGAAACTATACAACACAGTTTTTCCATTTGTGTCCCTTTGCAGTCAGTTTGCACTTCTTTAGTTTCTTTCAAGATATCATTAAAGGTTCTTGGGAGATATTAAGATATAGCTAGGAAGAGTTTGTTCCAGTGGAACCTGCCAACCTTAAATTGTAATATTTCAACTGTGTGATTGTTTCACAATTTTTCTTTTCTATGAGATAAATTGTTTCAAATGGGCCCTGGCCTTATCTCAAGTACCATGACCTGGAAACCTGCTTTTTGCCACCATTATGATTACAACTGCACTTCAGGAAAACAAGGTTTTTCACCTCAGAGGAGCCAGCTGTATGGGTTTAGCCAGAGTACATTAAGTTTCTGTGAAAAATTACTACATACAAATTTTGGTGCACTTCCTCTCTTTAAATTTTGTTTGGTATTTTCCCTACTTTAACACTTGTTTTCTTATTTGTAAGTATCTTCAGATGTAATCTGGGAGATATTTATGGTAGTGCTTATTAAAAGTTACCTGGCATTTTTGGCTTTCTATATTTTAATAGACTCTATTGCCAGATATGGTCTTTGCTAGAAGATGCGAGAGATGTAGCTGGAATATATAATAGTAAAAAAGGATCTATTTATAATTAAATGAATACACTGTATTTTTAATTTATTTACCTTTAAATATTATCTGAATTCAAAACCACTTACTCTGCATTTTTTTATAACTTGACCTTGCTTGTTTGGGAGAGTAATTCTATCAGTGGTCCTCAACAATCCAGAGATAAGTGATTAGTTTATAACTTTGAAATGTGAAATTCTAGAACTGTGTACAATTGTCTCAAGGCTTTTTGCAGTAGGTACTCAAGTTGTTCCAGATTCTTTGAGACCCAGCCTTTATTAGTAAGGCTGTGAGTACTGAACATGCAAGTTGAAATATAAGTGAAATAATCGTATTTAAATAGCACTGAGGAAAATTCTGTATGCACTTTAACATAAAATTAGATTTGCTTATGGGTGAGGGTGGTAATAAGACCATCCTAGTAACTCAGTTGCTGACTTGCTGAAAGAAGGAAAGTTGATATGAAACACAAGTCTTCAAAAATCAGTTTTAAGATTATATTACAAGTATTGCAGCAAATAATTGTGGAGACCAATATGTCCAGATTTGACTAAAAGCATTTTAGAATATTTTTTTTTCATACTAGGTGTCACTTACCAGTGAACTATGGGAATTTATAATAACATGCCTTTTTGACAACTGCAAAGCACTTTGCACGCTGGTCATTTTAAGCAGAAAAACATTCCAGGGTTAAGTTACAGATGGGGCTTCACATACAGTAATTGTGGGTGAAAGGATCTCCTCGGTACCCTTTTCCATAATCCCTGTTCACTGGTGGCTTCTTTATAGCATATTCCCTTATTATGGCTAGTTTAAAAGAAGGCTTACTTTATCTGATTTCCTCCTATCATAGAAATAGTTAGTATATTTAAGCCTGATGATTTAAAATGCAGTTTAAAGGTAATTTGGAAGTCTCCCATATCAAATAAATAACGCATATTTTAGCACATTATAAATAATTTACCTTTGTCCTTGCCCTTCTATGTAAAATTCATCTCATCTCAGTATGCACTCTCCTGGTATTAGTCTTATTCATGAAGAGCACTGGAACCTGGTAACGCATAACATGTTTTCTTCTCCCTAGAATATTTATATGGATTTTGAATTTGAATAAGCACATTAATAAACCAGTTATTTCAGAAATCAAAAACCTGAAGAGAAGTAAAACTGGGAAAATGTTCTTCCTGCAGAGGTTAGTGAAGACAGCCAGTGTGACCAAGTGGTTTGCATGCTGGAGTTACTGATGAATGAGTAGTGTCAGTGTGCAGTTTGCAGCACAGAACTTTCCCTGCAAGGTTAGTAAATGTTATCTCAATAGCAAATTGTTCCTGTGTTGTTTTCAAGAGGAGGCATGAGCTTATATTCTTACAGAACATCTCCTCCGAAAACCTATAAAAATGTTTATTTTTTTCATTGGAGATGTAATTCACTTGAATTCTGATCTTAATTTCCTTATTTGAGTCAGAAAAATACCTATCCACACTTTTGTCTATATTCCAAGATAGAATTCAGTTTCTTGTCTCCCAGTTACATTACTGGTTATAGCATCACAGTATGTTAAGTTCAAGATGCCAGGACTTGAATGTTTTTGGGTACATTAAAGGTGACCAGTCTGAGGACCCAGTTCTGTATTTTAGTGTGACCTGGATGATGTCCTATGAAAAGGCAGGCAAACTGGTTTTGGCAGTACCTTGTAAGTTTACATGTCATGCAGTTGGATGGACGTACTGATTCATTGATTCTTTGCCAGGTTGGAAAGGAAAGTAATTCCTAGCTGTTACATTTTAATTTATAGGTTATAATTTACAAATTGTTTTGAACAGATACAACATTTTTACAGCTTTTTTTTCCTTTAACTGTCTTTATAGTCAAAACCTTGAGGTGATGTGGGTCCACTACTTAGTTTACTTTTAATATTTTTGGGGAAAATAATTAGCTAATACATTTACATTTCCATGATAGAGTTCTCAGATTAAAAAACTGTACAAAGTGTGGGGGAGTGAATATATTCTTTATCACAAATGCAATTACAAAATGGTTTTTCTGATTGATTTTAAGGAAAAGAAATGGGATTTAACTAACAATAAAGTTATATTCTAGGATTTTTTCAATTAAGGTGTGGTGTTTTAAAATAATTTATTTCTGTAGACTGGCCTTGCAGGTTCTGTTTTTTCATATTGTGTTCAAAGTACGGCTGCCCTCTCTGCTTTGTGGAAGATTGCTTACATGCAGTGCAGCATCTCATAATTCTGTAAAACTTGCCATGTTTGAAAAACTTGTCTTAGTGTTCCACTATATTGAATGATCTTAATGTATTTTAAGTCCAAGCTGGCTGGATACTAATCATATGTTTTTCTGTAGAATACTTTTTTTTTTCTGTGAGACATAAAATTTGGAAGTGATTATCTTTCCCCCAGCAATGAACTTCAAGTCTGAGTTGTCTCCGTTATACACTGGAATTCAGCATTTGATGTGGTCTCCCTTTCCCCCTCCACTTCTAAAGCATTTATTAAGGATACAGTGGTAGTGTTTAATACCTCAGTAGATCACAGTATTACACAGACTGTTTGGTGGTTTGTGTTCTGGTCCAGAAGCAATGGCGACTCATGGAACATGAACACACATATTTTAAGGACAAGTTTGCATCCTTTATTCCCTGTGACTAATCCTTGAACTGAAGGCTTTTTAGGTTCTGGTTTTTTCCTTTCTTGAATTCCCATTTTATTGCTTTTTTTAAGTGATTCTTACTTTTAGAGGAACAGGCCGTTATGAACAGCTTATGTTTTTAATAGCAGGGTTAAATTCTACTCTCATCTGTGAATTTTGTACTGTACTTCTTATTCATTAATAGTTGACAATAGAGATTACTGTTCTGAAAGCTACAAACCATTTTAGGCAAAACCGAGTTGTCTGATTCTGTCAGGTGCAGCTTTTTCAGCTGTATCTAAAGACTCAGTTTTTATTGAGAGATTTCTACTGCCCCCTCTTTGATAAGGAAGACTACAGGAAGGTTTTTAGGTGTTTTGTCTAGGTTATACATTGTTTGAAGTCCCATTTTCTCCTTATTTGTAATCATTTTAGCTATTTTTTTTTCTGTAACAAAGAAAAAATACACATTATGGAAGTACCTTAGTGATGAGTACATCAAATACAGTTTTCATACAAAGAGCTTTTATGCCCTTGTGTATTGAAAGTGTGGCAATTTTTGAAAGATGTTGATGAAGTAATCCTTTTACTAAACTTGATTTAGAGGTTTTCCTTACAAAGGAAACCAGGGCACCATATTGTTTAAGATTTGTAAACAAAGTGTTTCCCTTTATGAGCCTATGTTCTTAAGGCATTTTGGCATGGTAGAACTATTGATGAATATTGACTCCTGTACAAAACCTGCCCTTCTGCGCATGCCTAAAGGCTTACAGAAGCGAATGTAAAATGACAGTGTGCTTTTTTCCTTCTAGCTTAAGTATTGTGCTGCCTCTATTCTTATTGTTGGCTCTGAATGGAGAGTACCACTAACATCTCTCTTGCAGTTTACCTGCATAATGTAAATGAGAAGTCAAGATGTACCAAAAAGATTTTTTTTAATGGAAGGCTTGTGTGCTTAAGTAATTTTTCCTTTCTTGTTAGTGAGACACAAATCATTAAGATCAAAAGTAGACTATATTACATTAAAAAAGTAATAGAAATCCAGGCTCTAAAGCCTAACTAACAATAGTTAAATTTTTGAAATGTGTGTCCTTTGAGGAAAATAAAACAGAAGCTCTAAGTCGATGTATGGTCTATAGAAACTACAGCCAGTCAGGCTTTGCTGAAGCAAAAGAAATTAAACTAAAAGTATGTGATAAAAAGAAAAGAATACAAGGAAGGAAAAGACCCAAGACATTGCACACTTGGAAATAGGAAAGGATGAAAACTATCTAAAAAACTTGTCCAGAAATAAGAAATGATGATTGGAGAATAAAAGAACAGTAAGAAATTATATTTTATTAGAATGCACAGAACTAGATAGGATGATGTTTTCTTTCTTTTACCAATATTCTGATAGTTGGGTAGTTCTTCCCTCCCACTCCCAGCAAAAATTTATCTTTTTTTTTTTCTCCTGTACTGAAAATGAGAGCCTGTGTCCAACTGTGTCCTGATATGGCATTCAGCCTTGCAGGTACAAATCTATATGTCCACTGAATACAGCTAAGGGTGATGTAATCTCGGTCTTTGTTGGTGAGGTAGGTGTTTGGTAAGTGGAGGGTGAGTAATGTTATTTGTGGAAATGGGAGCTGGAGTGAATTAAAGAGAAAATTAATTGATTCTTTCAGAGAGAAAATGACTGAAGCACCATACTGAACGTACTGTGGAAAAAGAGGTGCTCTGTTCTAAGGTCTGCAGAACTGCAGTGGGCTGTAGTCACTGATGAATACGTTAGTCTGTATTTTTCAATTTGCTGACATGTCTGTGGATAAGCAAGATTTCTAATTAAATCACAGGCTGAAAAGGAGTTAAAACATTCAAAATGTGATGTGAAAAGGATGTATGTTGTTAAAATACCATGGACACTATAGCACATTATAATAGATAGGCAGAAAATATTCAGTATTACATGGGGCTCTAGTGGACTTTTTTTTTTCTGTGTTAATCAAAGCCACCAATTAAAAGAAAGGGTCTTGGTTACTTTTTATTAGCATTACAGTAACGGCAAGCCCAGTGAAATTTCTGTATAGCCAGCATTCATAGTGCTGTTCTGGGGAGGAGGTGTCTGTTAAAATAGTGGAATACAGGTCCATAATCTAGCATAAGTTTGCTTTTTGTAATCTAAATTTAGACTGTGTTTAAAATTTTAGAGGTTGTGATCAGCTGCTTCAAATCTGAAGTCAGAAGAAAAGAAATGCAATGATATGTAAATTATGTAATATAAAAGGGATTTTGTAAATTTTTAAATTAACTATGCTGAAGAACTGTGTGAGAAGTATTTAAAAAATGCCTAAAGCATTTGGAACCGTTTTGGCTATTGCCAAAATGGTATTAAATTTGAAAGTCACCAGTGAGGATTTTCACTGGTGGTAGAGCTTTCAAAGGGCAATCTCAAAGTCAAAATCTATTTTTCCATGCAGCCTTTTAATCAGATCAACCAGCCCCCTCCCCACCCTACACCTTGCATTTTTGGTGTATTGGCTTTTTCCTTCTGTGTCTTGGTTACTCCGTATTACTATGGGGAAGTCATTTTGATTTGTGGTGTAGACATTGAAATACTTACCTGCATATGTTCTTTGTTTTGTAATTGTACTTGAATTCAGTACATTCTGTATCATGTCTGGAAGTTGTAATTACTCAGTAAAGTGTTACATAGCCAGTAAGGGTTGTGTTCTGTTAATTTAAGCAATTTTATATGCATTGGAAAAGTAAGCAATAACACTGGCTTTAGGCAGCTGATGATTCACTATATTTCTGAATTCAAATTGCATACAACTATTTTATGGATGCAAAACAAAGGTTCTGTCCATCTATTTGTGCTAGTTATTCAATTTGCCTTAGTGATGCTGGCACACACACTTCAATAGCTGCCCAGGTTCTGTTCATTAGTTCTCTGAACCTCAATGGCAACTCCACATATGCAGGTACTCCCCCTGCCCTCCAAGAGGGTGGTTCCTTCCCCAGTACTGAGAAAGCTCTTTCTGCCTGGCTCAGAGGCCCCACTGGCACTGTGTCCAGTTCAGACTACCTGTTGTGATCCAGATGTAAGGATCACATGAAGAAAGGTAATACTACAGTGGGTTGCATCTCTGTGTAGAGTTGGTTTTATGTGTTAGACTTGCATAGTAACCATAGTTTCACAATCCCAGCAAAGCTGTCCAAGCCTCTTAAGAAAAAGCTTGAAATTAGTCAGCTTAGAAAGGATGTAATGTACTGTCTGGTACACTTAAGTGCCACTTTTTATCACTGATACCAATAAAACTGCTTATTTATCCATGGGAAGAACTTATTTATTAAGGGAAGAATTATGTTTCTAACTAGGCTGAAAAAATTTTATGTGGTTGGAAAGAAGAGTCAAAAATGCCAGAAGCCTAGGTAATGAAACGGAGAAACTTGAAAAACTGGAGTTTTTGTCTGTATGGTATCAGATACCAGAAATAAAGTGGTCAAGCAACATATTGCAGGAAAGATTTTTTCTATGCAGTATATGTCCTGATTGCTAAGGAGGTTTTGTTGCATAGTTGAGAGACTCCCTTTCTCAAGGGAAGTTTGTTGTTTTCGTATAGTTTTGTTGCATTTTTTTTCTCTAATGAACCAAATGGCACAAGATCTGCCTGAGCAGGGAAGTGACAGACTTGAGGGCCTTGTCTCTTACCTATTTGAGGTCAAGTTCAAATACTGGGCTGTCTTTTGGGCTGTCTGAATAACCAAGCAAGTGGTCTCAGCCACTTTGAAAGAGGGAGAGAGCTGTCTTTTCACATAATGTAACTTGGAATCTTCAAAATCCTTCCTTTATTTGCTGTCTGTGGCATTAATTGAAAGGCCATTCCTAAATAGTTGTGTTAAATGGGGGCTAATGGGTTGAAGTTGCAGTCAGCTGGTTGAGGTGATCTTAAAAGTCCTGTTCAAGAATGAGTTTTGTCTGTCTTTGCATGTATTTTACGAGGGACTTACTAAAGATAGGAAAAGTAAACCTTCCTTTAGTGTTTGAATTAAACTTTTTTTGAAAACCTTAGGAAAAGGGACATAATTTCTGCTTTCACAGAAGTTATGCCAGCTCAGCTCCTAGTAAATTACGTGTATTGATTTACCCAAGCTCTTTGTGATTTTAATTTTTTGTTAAATTTAGACTTCTTCACTTCTGATGCTGAATTGGGGCTTAGTAAGATCTTTTCTAGGTTCTCTTTCTGACACTTGAGGTGACTTAAATATTATTCACTGCTCTAGTATAAACTGATATTCAGGCTTTTAGAGAAGTATTTTTTTTTACCCCAAATACTGATTGAACAGCAGTTTACCATTAAATCAGGCTGCTCTGGATACACAAAGCATTAAGTTTAGGGTTTAGAGAGAGGGGGTTATTTTCTGCTAAGGCAGTTGTAAAGAAAATCCATCTTGCATTTGATGCACATAAGAATGGTTCATATATAAACCTCTGTCTCTGCATGTTGTAATTGTATGTAGGTGCCTTTGGCTGCAGATTTGCACCTCACTGATCATCTTTTCTCATGAAAGACAACTTTCTCAGCATCTCCTAATGAATTTGGACAACTTGGAAACCTTGATGCGAGAAAGACTTTGCAGTAAGGCTGTGGCTTTAACCCATTCTGCTCCTTTCCCTTTATGCTTTGCACTGATTTCGTTGGTTCTGACCTTCACTGTAAAACTTTAGTTTCCAGGTGGTTCAAAACAGGGGTTTTAGGTGGAGAAGACTCATTCCAAAATCTATGTTCCAGGACCTCCATCTGCTCAGTAGGTAATTGGATACTTCTGGATCATTGAGGGAGATGTGCAGTGATAATCTGGCTAGCATTTGGTGGGTTTACAAATGTGCCAAGGTCCACTTTCTTCTTGGAAATGACTCACCCTGGAACAGTCTTCCTGATGCTGTGGATGGGAAAGATACTCCAGGTGTTTCCTTGACATTGTGTTTGTCAAGAGACTTTGTTGGAACTGCTGGCTGCTCTGCTTCTTTGGATTATCCTTTAGCAAATAAAAAAAAGCCCTCTTTCCATCAGTTTAATAAGTAGTTAAGGTTTTGGCTCTTTGAGGTTCTCACATCATTTTGTGAGAAGAATTTCAGTTTTTCAATCACATCATTACAATGCATTTTTGAAAGGTTTAATTAGACTTTTTCTGCTGTACTATTGACCCTGTTCCTAAATGGGAACTAAATTTAATATTAACTTTTCTAATGGGAAACTGCTTTGAGTCATTAGCAAACCTGTTTCTTTCCATTTTCCTACAAAGACAGCCTAGGTTGAGGCAATTATATCTGTCAGATGAGTGGGAAAGTTTAAAGCATTTTTAAGGACAAAATAGTTTTTTAGCTTTTTCCCAATGTTGTTGTATAAGTTAATGTCAGATTTTTTTCTCTTGGCTTAGCTAATCAATCTGCTGGTATGACTTTTTTTCTTTTTCCTTGATGTGATACATTTGCAGTAGAAGCTGCTTTTATACTTCAGATATTGAAGGGTCTGTGGAGGAGGGTTTTGCATTCATAGGGCAGGGTCACATACTGAGATCTGCCAGGTATTCCAAGGGATAAACCTTCCCTGGTGCAGCAGGGAAGGCTTATCCCTAGGAGAGGTGTTTGTTTATGAACTTGCTAGGAAATAACCAAGACAGAGCCTCTGATTTAAACAGGTCCCACTTGAGGAGTGGTCAGGTCACATCAGTGGTGTTTGCTCTGTCAGTAACTAAGATTTATATGATTGTCTCCTGGACCTATGATTCACACTTGCCTCACACTGAAGCACTTGGGGACTGTTTGTAGTTACCAATGGTGCAGACAAGCATAAGTGACAGTCAGGTAGGGAAGGAAAGATGAGTTCTTTTTGAGATATGGAGTTCTTTGTGATATTATGTGCATGTTTCCAAACAGAAACCAACTTTGCAAGTCGGTACACATCGTGGTGTAGTCCATGCTGCATGACCTAGTGGCAGTCTGCTGGCTTCAGTCAGCACCTCAGCACAGGGAAGGAGGCAGAGAAAACCCTGCCTAGCTGAACTCTTGACATTTTTCAATGTGAGTAATCTTATTCAAATAAGATTACAAACACTTTGATATTATGAGATTGCACATGAGCTTGTTCAAAGCAAATGAGGTTAAAACTAAATACCTTCATACGGTTCAATGTTTGACTTGGACCTTGAAGTTCTCTTCTTGTGCCTCGGCAGAGACATAACTGCCAGCATGGGCCATGCTTTTGAAGGCACCAGCACTGTTGCACAGCACAGTTTAGCCATTGCCCTACCAGTATGTTTAACAGGTTATTAGGTGAAGAGTGATAAAATGTGACATTATTGAATTACACTCCCCATCTATGGTGTTTGTTCCACTGCAGTTACTTCCCAGGCCTGCTTCTTTCCCATCCCAGGTACCTCTTACACACCTTCTCTCTGCCTGCCCAGCCCCAGGCACTACCTCTCATGCTTTCCCCCTCCATACGCTCTGCTGTTGGACCTAATCTCCCTTTTTGAGTTTCATAAATCCAATTGCTGCCTCTGGTTCCCTACTTGCATACTCTTCTTCCCTGCCAGCTTTCTGTGCTGGGTTCCTGCCTGTACTGCTCCTTCACCGTTTGGTTTACACAGCCCATCCCTTTTCCCTCCTGCCTCCAGATCTACTCTCACGTTCCCAGCTATTGCCCAAAAGTCTGGGAAGACTAAGTTTTTCAAAGAGAAGCTAATTATAATTTTTTGCAGATGGATTAATACAGGTTTTTTACCTCCATTTCTCAGAGTTACCTGAAATTATTTGGGGGGTGGGGGGGGTTAGTAAACTCTTTTCACTGTGATTTTCACCAAAAAAATGCAGTAGGCTGGAGCCTCTGACCTAGAAAATACTTGCTCAACCCCAGTTAATTTTACAGCATTACAGGCACCCAAAAGTGTTGTTTTATAATGGCACTATTTGGTAACCATTTCAAATGGCTGACACCAGCCTGTGGGCAGGCCTGTCTGGCTCCACAGCCCAGCAGCAGTGGTTTGCTGTGCTGAATGTTTGTCACTGTAATTCCTCTACAAATTATCTGGAGCCAGGATTTTCTAAAGCGTTTAAGAGAACAGGAGACATCCAGACATCACTGAATTCTGAATTAAAATGGGATTTAAACGTCACTGCTCGAAAATCCAGGTTTTAAGGTTGCAGATGGGTACTTCCTTTGAGCAGTCTTTCTATTTAACCAGCACATAAATCTAGGTGGTTGTATATTGAAGTGAAAATGATTTATATTATATTCCTACTTGAATTCTTCATAGTCTTTCATTGTGCTTTTTGGTGCTTCATCCAAACAAGCATTTAATGCAAAAGAAAATGTTCTAGCCCTTTATATAAATCTAAAACTTTTTAATATATATTTATAGTGTAACCCAGGTGTCATGGCTGTCATACTGGCACAACATTACCTCTAGAGAAAGAGAGAGACAGATTAACCAGAGACTAACTTTTATTGTGCATTTTTATGCAACAGAACAAATGGAACTGGAGGTATGTAGTAATAAAACCAATATTCAAATTAGAATTAACACCTGAAATAGTAAACTGTAGGTAACAAATGTCTTTATAATTAAAAAATATTGACTGTTTAAAAAATTCTCTAAGATTTTATATTCTTTAAAAGAAATGTGTGTTGCCACATAGAAAACAATTCACACATCCTATAGAAATTGTCACAAAAACCTTACTAGTCTATATTACACTATGCACTTCTCTTTTGTACAATATCTGATAAAGGTCTATCCCTAACCTGTACTTACTCTACACAGTACAATCATCATTAGAAAGTATTCATAGAATTAACTACACCATAACAATAAAAATATCAGGATTAATGTTTTTTTTTTTAATCACAGTTTCTCCACAAATATTTGTCATAGAAAATATAGCGAAGGCATGTTGGCACAGATGGGCGTGCGGCGCTGCTACACAAAGTTTGAGAGAAGGCAGATACATAAATGACAGTAAGATTAAAGCATATGGAAGGATAAAACAAGGATCTCTGTCCTCCTGGGACTTTCTGGAGTGACATGATAGATAGCAGTTTCCTTCTGTCGCTGGGAAGGGATGTGCTGGCTTATAAAGCACACTTCCTAAATATGGATATCTCCCTCTGCAAGGGCTTATGTGCTATCTATTATTTCAGGTCCCATATCTAACATATTGCAGATATTTAGATGCTTCAAAGTGTATGAATTCGTAACACTTAATGAACAAATTAACTGGAATAAGATGATGTGCAAGGTTTGGGGTTTTTTAGTGAAATGTGTGGGTCAAGTGGCCATGAAGGCAATTAAAAACAAAGACAGGTAACTGACAAAAGTTTTTATACTCTGTTATTTTAAAACCAAACATGAACAAAAATATGAGCTGATGTCTGTCAATGCCTGTCTGTGACCATGATTCATGTCACTGGCCAGTGCACATAAGCAATTGAGGACAAAATTTTGTTCATAAAGAAAGGTCCAAACCTGCAAAGCCATTCCTACTGCCAAAGTGGCTTTCAGGGTGAAATTATACTTTTGGTTATTTTGCACAATGAGAGTAGAGGATTGTGAGTGGTTCCAGGATGCTGGCTATGCTTTTTACACTAAAAATAAAGCTAGGCTTACTAGTTACTTTAGCAAATCTTTCAGTTAGTGAGAGATCTGTCCACTTCAGTAATTCTGTTCTGTGACTCCTAAAAAGTGTTTATATGCTAAACATCATACAATTAAGCATCTGAAAGGAAACCATCACAATGTTTACAAAAATACAGCATTATACATATCGCTGTGGACAAATTTACAGTATAATGTTGACTCACACGTTCTGACATGTTTTACCAAATAGTTCTGGCATGTGTCACCACATTAAACATAGACCAGCAAGACTTACACCATCTGAGCAATGTAACATCTTCTATTATAGTTCTTTTAAAAAAAGTGTAAGTTCAACACTGAAAGGCTACTATAGGATATCTGTACTGTGACATTTCTATACACTGAGTTTCTCCTCCAGAGGCCACCATGTGCTGTGACCACTCCAAGAAAGTCACCTCCTGCCTGTACTGAGGGAATGCTGTTCTAAACCCCTTGGCCTAGTGAGGTCCTGTGTGACTAAACTGCTAGTTGAGTTTTAGAAAATAAATCAGTTATTTTGGGGCCAGTGAGTGCCTTTCAACCCCTTTTTAAAAAATCACCAAAATTAAAGTGAACCAGGAGATACTGGACATTTGAGGACCTAAAGCACATGGAGGCTGAGCAGGGCCCTCTCTATGGCAGTGCACAGTGAGCCTGTGTCCCGAGGTGCCCCAGGGGCCAGGAGAGACCAGTCACAACCACAGGCAAAGAGGAGGCACGGGGCAAGAGGGAGCTCCTGTGTGGGAGAGCTGAACTTCGAGAGACTTCCTCAGCCCTGCAGCCAGGCTGGGCCTTGAGGAGTGCTGCACCCCAGAGAGCTCTTCTTGGTCTCTGAGGAAGGGGCTGGGTGCCTCCTGCCTTGGCCAGTGCGTGGGGAGAAGGTGGGGCAGGGGAGGAGAAGGGTGAAAGGAGCCATTGGTAGCTACACTTGCGGCTTACACAAGGCAGTGAGGAAAGCTGTGGGGTATGAGAGACGCGTCCAGGAGAGTCAACGCTGATGAGGTAGCACTAAGGATGGCCAAAAGTGAAGTGAGCTTGCTTTCCCAAAAACAGTTCCCTGTACCTGCCAGTGGGGAAATGTTGCCTCAGGAAGAGCTGGTTCAGGCTGTGGAGGATGCCAACACTGGCCTGAAATAACACAAAGGTAAGCAGATGGAAGCACCCTGATGTGGAAAAGAAAGGGCATAATTTCTTTGGCATTGCTTATTCCTGGCGTGGATCAATTTAGAGGGACAATGAACTCCTAAACCTTTAAAATTAAACTTCTTTTGTGGATTGACTTTTGTTTTTAAAGCTAGTATCTGCTTCCAGTGTTGTGCACCATTGTGAGTTCTGCTCCAACAGCTCTTATAGCTCTCAGTCTGGATCCCATGTCCACTTACTACAGAACACTAAACCAGGTTCTTCTTGCCCAACCCCTCCCTGAATGCAAAACTGAGCAAAATCAGCACATTGTCTCACCTCTTTGAAGGAACAGATATAGAACACAAATGAAAGTGCAAACAAGAAAAGGCAATTTAAAGCCTCTAAAGCTACATAATATGGCTGCAGAATAGGAACAAAGAAAGGAAAATCTGTCTTCTGAAATGGCAATTTGTTTTTTAGCAATCTTGTTTTAATGAAAACTGTCATGATCAACTCAAATCCTCTAGAAATCTAGATAAATATACTGTCTGTCTGATATACAATGCAATTTTTATCTCTTAGAGGTGCCTGTTATTGTTCTGGGTCTTTGAAGGATTCTGCTGTTGACGAGTGCTGCTGTTTTACTCGGGAAGCTTAATTTCCTGACAGAGTTGGCTAAGAAAGTCCCTGGATTTTCTATCTTGTGTGGTATTTTAAGGTAGCATCTATAATTATGTTATTTTCTGTTAGCAAATGGGAAACCACTCCTTTTTTTTTTGTTTTAAGTATGCAGACTTGTACATAAATCTTCTTGTCAGGGAAAGCAAATAGCACCCAGCTCTTCTGAGTCCGGGTCTGGGATGGTTATCAATAAGCTGAAGAGATAGTAGCTGCTGTTTCTTTCGACATTTTTAGAGTTTTTAAATGACCTTTCCTCTACAACTGGATGAAATGAACTGCATGTTCCCTTTGAGTGTGCTATGAAGGATTTGGAAATAATAGGCACTGAAAAGTCCCATAAAGCAGGTCTTGAAATGAATTTCTTTCTGTTAACTGGGATATGGTAGGATGGAGAAGCTGAAATGTATGCAGTATGTGTTCAAACATGCTTTGGACTCCTAAATGACAGCAGGGTTAAGTATGTTTAACAAACAGTCTCTCCTAAATTAAGTGGTTGCTACTGTGGTGTGATGTGGTAGTCACTGCCATCAATCTCCAGATCCATCCTGCATACCTCTGTTGAAGACTTCGTCCTGTGAGCCGGGGTGGTCAGTCCCTTCGTAATAGGAGTTGCCATTGTGCAGGAAAGTCCCCACGGCGCGGCCCTGGCGTGCGTGCCCCACAGCGTCACTGAACACCTTGTTTATTTGCTCTTCTGATGGCATCCACCAGTCAGGGTTGGAGGTACAGTGCATCCTAATGAACTCTGCAGGAAAACAGGCAAGGATAAAAAGCAACTTGTCTTCGCAGCATCTGGTATTGCTCAGGCATCAAAAGCTCATGGGAAATAAGAAAGGAGGTATTGCTGCTCTGCTTAAGCAGAAGTAAAGCCTTATGGGGGATGCCATGATAATGCCACTTGGACCCGTTTTATTTCTGCACAAGTGTGTTTCTCCACATGCAGTGTATGTTGTTATACCTGAGCTAGCTTGGTGACTCATGGGACCTGGATATAAAATCCCATCTTGTGGAAATACAAAGAACTAATTCGAAGTGAAGGCTGTGATTTAGCATGTGCAAATGGAAGCTAACATGAGCCAGGACGTATTTAATTTGAAACCTGTTGGTGTCTATACCTCAAGGTGATTGCTGTTGGATCTTTCTGACCTCCCTCTGCTGGCACCTTCGGAACCTGCAACCTGCAGGGGCCCCCAGCCTGCTGGAAAATGTCACTGCCATTATTTCAGTTTGGTGCTCCTTTCTGTTTGGGATATCTTTCCTTTTTAAGTTCTGCTGTTTTCATCTCCCTGTATTTTACACCTATTTTTTCAGAGACTAATTTGGCCTTAGAAATAGCTAAATGAGATCAGAGGGCTGGTTTGGGGAGACTTGCAATAGTTTTCAATGCAGGAGAAAACAAATTGTACTGCATGTATTTTAGCTATTTAAATAGCTCTTTCTTCCACATACAGATATTTGTATGTGATGATTACATTTTTTGTAATTTATTTTTCAGATTCTTTGACATGCTGTATGCTAGACTTGCAGAAGGTGCCTTGCCAATTCTGGAGTTGTAACTGCTAGACACAGCTCAAATAGGTGTATTTGGACTTTGAAACATCCAAATACGATTTTAAATGTGAGGGCACCTTATTAGAGATATTGGATACACTGCACCTGATATGGAAACTGAGCTGCTTATTTATTCTGTAACATTAGTTATTCCCTCATGCACTATTGTGCATCCCAGGATATTTTAAAATTCTATTTTCTACTGTTGACAAGCACAATAAGTGGTGTAAGGTAACTTCATTACTGTCACCACATCTCCAGACAGGGAATGCTGTGCTTTTACATGAGTTCCCGTGCCTGCAAGGTATCTCATCTGTTGGACAATTAGGATGTGATTTTTGCATAGCTCCTCCAGCAGTGTGTCTACAAAAGTGATAGCGATCTCTGTTTTAAATTCATTTTCCTGGAAATCCACACAGGTAATAGTAATTCCTGCCTAGTTATGTTCACATGTGCCCCCACAGACTCATCTTTTTCTCAGAGAAATGGTTACCACGTAAAGGAGTAATGCTATAATTTAAGCATGTCAGGATGTTTTAAAACTGGTTCCAGACACCAGTCAGTTGTAGGAATATATTAAAAATGTTTATATATATTTAAACGACTCTGAGTGCAGAAAGAGAACCCATTTGAACTCCCTGCTATGGTGGAAAGGCATAATTAGCTGGGTTGAGAATTAGTCAGACACTTATTACTTTGGCTTGTAAATGAGTAGGAGCTAGTGGCCAACTCTGAGCACTGGAGAAAGTTGTCATGTTCCCACCCACACACGAAAACCCAAAGGGAGAGCTGTCTACTCTGCTTTCTTAGCTGGTCATTAAATACTGCATGTTTTGGCTTCCTCTTCAAGCTTCTGAAAATTAAAGAAACTATGCTTTCTCCCAAGTAGTGCTCCCCATGTTCTGTGTGTCCAGGACCTCAGAAAATAGAGTGGCCACAAGAAAAAATCCATGTACAGATGAATTTACTGTTAGTCTTGGGAGGCAGGTGAGAGAAAGGGGAAGAAAAGGGTATCAACACTGTGCTTGTGTGTAAATTATTAGGTGATACTTAAAGTAACTTAGTAAATGCTAAAGCACTTGTATCCAGCCTTCATTTTCTAGGAGAATTTCTGGGCCCCTGAATCTCTCTCTAGACCTCTGCAGCATGGTGTGCAATGGACTTGCCCTTCAATTAAGCTCTGAGAGAGTTCTGGTAGAGTATCATACAGAAGGTTAAAAGATTCCTTTGTGGTACAAAAAGAGCTTGTTTACCTAATTTGTCTGTATGTAAAATCTGAGTTCATTACCTGGTTACATCAATGTGCCCTAACCACAAGTCCTATCTGTTTAGCTGTGTTGGCTTCTTCTACCCTAAATGAGAAGAGGCCCCGTCTGATGTATATTACTGCTTTGGAGTCCAGTTAAATGAGAAAAGGTATTTTTATCACTGACTGACCACAATATATAGCTTTTTACATTGCATTGATTAGTAAATCATTATTGAGGTTAGTTGGACCCAAATTTCATGTATATGCTCACAAAATACTATAAAGTTAACTATGAGTTAATTAAAGAAATAATAAGCTTATGCATCTATACAATGCAGATGTTGATACTAAAAACATATTTTTGCTTTGGCTTTAAAAAGTCCTGTTTTGTATGTTTTATTATAAAGCTTGGTACCAGCCTTTTCAAACAATTTTAGGAAACCAAAGTACACAACATTCTTTTCAATCTGTACCCTTTCTGTTCAATATCCTCACTCTCTGACATTTTGAAATGCTTGCAAAACTCTACCCCATGTTTAGCCTGAAAAGGGAGGGGAAGTTGTTCCCTAACATTTTCAGGCAATACTGTATCACTATGCCAAAAAAGAAGTTAAATTCTTGACAACACGCTCGTGTACTTTGTAGGTAATTAACCTGCAGACGTTCTTCACCCTAGAAGATGTTTTCAAACCTACTCTGAAACTCAGCTTCTGACTCCAGTGATGCACTGTGTTCTTGTGCATCATACTCTTATTAGACATTACACTGTAACTGTTCCTTTGGTTAGTTTTGCTGTGTATCAGTGTTAACAAATGACCTGGGTTTATTATAAAAGCATGTAATCAGGACTGTCTGGTTTTGCCTCACTGCTTTTTAAAGTGTATTAGTGTCATGTGCCCTTGCATTTGTCTCCTCTCTTAAATAAGCAGCCTTGTTTTTTCCCATCAAAAATACCCAAAACACATACATTATACATACATACATACTTGTATGTATGTATGAAAAGAAAGTGGAGGGTTTCTGGGTGCTTGTCACCTGCCTGTGAAACCCCTTCTAGTTCTGCAACTGTCAGCCAAATGCTTCTACTGAGCCAGAGCCAATGTGGTGAAATGAGATCACATATGGTGGACACTGAGCGAAAAGATGCAGTACCTCTGAGACATGTTACTTTAACTGGATCCAGAGGACGTCTTTCAGGACCTGTCTCTCCTGACTGCACTGACCTTTTCCTTTTTCCAAGGCCGCATGAGTACTTAAGCTCATCGGTTGTGAAAACAAATCTGATGAGATAGCGAAGGAGCCGTCGTCCATCTTTCTTGGAAGAATTTACAGCCTCATCCCACTGTTTACTAGTGATGTAGACAGGGTAGTTGTTCAGCAACTGCTTACTCCCCTGAAAAAGTGAAATATTTCTGTTGCTTATTTTACAAGGCAAATAAGTGAAGATGTCAGTTGCAATAAAAGACACATTTTTTAACTATCTGTGATACTGAAAGTGAAACACAACCTGAAGTGAACACATAATTGCTCTTACAGAGAATGAGTACTTCTAAAATTACATTTCCATTTTCTAGAACTCAGATGAGGTGAGGTATGATGAATACATTTTGAAGGTGTAGCTAATTTCCACTTTCACAAGCAGGTTAAAAACAGTTAAGAATCAGTGACTGGGCATACTATTTAAGTGCAATGTTTCTTCTTAATATGTTAAAATGCATAAAAAGGGTCTTTGAAGAGTGTGATCAAATGGATCTCTTCATTGCTGCTGATAGTTTCCGTCAGAGGCGACTCTT
Source organism: Rhipidura dahli (assembly GCA_013399225.1). Classification (NCBI taxonomy): domain Eukaryota; kingdom Metazoa; phylum Chordata; class Aves; order Passeriformes; family Rhipiduridae; genus Rhipidura; species Rhipidura dahli. The sequence goes on from VXAC01001425.1 coordinate 1,273,114, forward strand.
TTGGTCTATTTTTATAATAAATTTATTACTTCTGTAGAACACACCTGAAACTTGACAGCAATTATGTTATGTGAAAAATGTAAAGAAAATAAATAAAGGAACTGTGAAAACTAAAAGCTTCATTATTATTAATGAATGCTGTATTAGCTCAAATTTCAGCTTTACAGAAATGCCACTGTGTCAGCTGGAAAGAAATTTTGCTTTTAACCTTCATAATTTGTGTGCTTCAATATTCCAATGTTAGATGAATGCTGTGGGACTAATTATGGGGATTCCCATAATCCACACACATTTATAAGCCCTCTTAAGTCAATTGTACCCAAATTGTATTTAATTCTTGTTGCCCATAAAATGCTAGAGTTCAGGATTACCCAATTAATGTGAGATGGTACTGTTAATATACTTGAAATAATTGAAGTACACAATAAAAATGTGAACCACACCCTCCTAGAGACTCATTCACTTTTACAGCTGCACCTCTTTGTCAAAACACATAACTCTGGAAGCCCAATTAGTAAACTCTGTTTGTAGCCTCCAGGTTTGGCAGGAGCTTGCAGTGAGCTGGAGAAACACAGGTGTGATGCTCAGCGAGGCAGCCACGTGCAGCACTAGTGGGCCACTGCTGCAAAGGTCTCACTTCCACGCCTCTGATAGCTGAAAACTATTTTAAGGACTAGCCTTGCCTTCTTTCATATATCTGTTAAAGCATACTGGGAGTCAATTTTTTTTGCAAGCTTGATAAATATATGGAAGATTGAATTTAGTGAAGATTGCACTTCTCACTTGTGCTGAGATTAGCATTGGATAATCTGTATCATCTAGAATACCACCATCTCCCAGGGGGTTAGCATCACTGGGATCTCAGCCTGTGTGACTGTCTGCTACTTGTTTGCCTTGCTGCAAGCTCCTGGCAAAGACAGCTATGCACAAACCCAAAACTCTGCAGAGGAAGCCAAAATGTAAGGGATGAGATGGGCTTTGTCTGTCTGAAGGGCCACTCTCCCCCAGACATCTCAACACTTCACTCACTCCCTTGTAGCTGTAAATTCAAGCATGTAACCCCTAAGAGAAAGACACTTCACCTAGAGTCTAGCCCTTTTATAATTTGGGTCTTTCTCTTTGCCCTTTGTTTGTTTGCCCTCACATCACTGCAGACAGGTCAGGGTCAATTCCACCCCCTCCTTTCATGACACAGGCAGCTGTTTTTGTTTTTGCCCAGTACATGAACCCCTGGGAAGCCAGTAATAAGTCTGAAGAGCTCTGTCACGTTACAATCCATCCAGTCCAGCTCCTTGCCCTCTTCCAGCATGGTGAAGGGGCTGGGGAAGGAAGAAGAGCAGAGGGGCAGCATGGAAAGCTCTTTGGAGGCAATAAACCCTTATGCTGAAGTAACAGTGACCACTCTGTCCCAGGGGGAGCTGACATGAGTACTTCCTTGGTTTGTTCCACTCCATCAGTACAAAGGACCATATGATCCTCATGCTGGTACTTATTTTTTTTTTCAGCAGCTGGATTCACATCCCTTTTACATAAAGTCAATTATTTTCCTACCTTAGATTTCTGAGACCTATTTTTTTCCTATTAAAAGAAACCCTTTAGTGAAGCCAGGACCATTCTTACTGATACCACTGCAAAGTATAAGCTGCAGGTAACTGTAGGCACTGCCTTGTTTTTAAGCCCTGCCAGGCCTGGCTTATGCAATGCAAGCCCATAATGGCACAGGGTAAGGCTCCAGGCTCGCTCGTGTGCCTCAAGGACAGATGCTGACGTGTGGCTTTGCTAAGCAGAAAGCTATCCTAGAAGCTATTCTGTGTTTATATATACAGCAGTGATGAAAATAAGGTGCAGAAAGGCCCAACATCTAGATTTCATGAGAGCTCACGTTGCTATTAACTGAGGAGAGAGGGTAATAAATTTTGCGTAACTTCCTCAGCTTCAATTTTACAACACTTCTCTCTTGTTTCCCCTGAAACTTGGGATGTTTTTCCTCATTCTTCTCCAAGGCATTATACAGTGCTATGCTACTCTGGTAAACAATTACTGGATATTCCTGCTACAGACACACTTTCACTGCTTCCTTGGAAAGTAAAGCACTTCTGGGCAAAACATTCTCGGTTAATATATGATGTGGTTTGGTGTGTCCAGCTGTCATTAAACTACAACAAATATAAAATCTCCCAGAAATGAAATAAGCAGACTCTGAAGGAAGAACCAAAATTCAAATGTATTTCTGCTTGTATTTGTACATGATTAAGTTTATGAATAAAAGATTATTATCTGCATGTTTAATTGAATAAAAAATTCTGTCACACTATGACAAGCTATTCCTTGTGGGACACTACAGAACAGACTCAGTTTTTACAGTATTTGAAAATTTTAGTTAAGCAAAAGAGCATTAAAAAAAGGAAAATGGACCCTTGGAATATACTTGAATGATAACAGCTAGTGATAAATATAAATATGCATATATCAATTTGCACAGGATAAAACTGAATGGAGCTGCAAAGTGATACACATCCTGAACTGCTGCATACCTTGTGCAGCCACTCTCAGTCACCCAGCTACAGCTGTCACCAGGTTAACCCTGGCCTAAATTCTACCAACAAACATGGTGTTTCTGAGCAAAGAGGAGAGAAAAACTACCCAAAGCAAGGCAAGCACACCTGGTGCTGATGGAGGGAGTTACGTGCTGCTCGGTGAAGTCATTCTAGATTATACTAATGATCAGTTTCCTCCATTTGGGGGATTACTGTACTTAAGAATGACAGTTTTTTACCTATTTTTTACTACTAAATGCCTGCTGATTGATTTGCCTACATGTGTTTAATTAATTACCAAGCATAAAGAGATGCAGCTTGTTTTCACTGCACACTACCTCGGATGGATGGTCTGTTGGCTGTGGTACCATCAGCTGGTTGTGATGCTGAAGGACGGTCTTCAGATAATCTAAAACGGTCTGGCAGGGCACTGCATGAAACAAATGGCAATTACTGTATATTAGCTACGAAGCACACAACAGAACAACAACATTAAATCAAGCAGTGTTCTTTAGTATCTGCTTTCTGTGCCTGTGAAATTTATTTCAAATAGGAAATACTTCTCATTTTGATTTGTGCAGACATTTCATTTAATAAATGTACAACAGGTGTTGTATTTCCTATACTTAGATCTCTGAAATTACTTTTATGTTCTGCCCAGTAGTTTTCAAAGGGTTTTTTCTAAGTCTGAAATTATAATTACTACAAATACAAATTAGGTCAGCATTAATGATAATAAGAAAAAAAATCCCTGTAAGTTCTGTAAAAATCCCAAACCATATAAAGAAGAAAACATTTCTTGGACCTAAATAATGCACTGATTAACATGTAAATATGCTCAAATGTTTTTCAAACTACAGTCTGATTAAATATACTAAAGAGATTCAATGACTCGTATACTTTAATTTCTATTCCCTCCCTCCCAAATTTGTTATAAAACTAGGTGTTAGGCAAATTGCTTTATTTCTCTTTCCTCTCATCCTCCCCCCTTTCCATTCACATCACTCTTATCCATTTCAGTAGTGGTACCAACATCCTGTTCCCTTCTGTTGAGGTGATAGGTTAATTAGGGATGATTCAATTATGGGTCTCTCTTAAGCAGATGCTGCCACATCCCTGATTAACTCTGGAGTATTTTTGAAAGTATAGCTCTTTTCTCCTGAGCCTGAAACACCACAGGAGAATTAAACAGATATTAATCCAACATTACAACAGACTGGTGCAAGACTAAATAAGCATAGTTTTTAAGGTACCTTATGACTCTCACATTTTGTATGGGTTGTTTTTGTAAAGAATTCAGATTTAATCATAGCTTCAGCTCAAAACCCAGAAGAAATATTTGTGTTCTTTTTTTTATTACTATTCCTTGGCATTTTATTATTTCTTTACACCTGAAAAAATGTGGTGTTTTGGGCTTTATCTTAAGCTGACAATCTGAAAGCAAGCACTGAAATAGCTGAGAATGTCTCAAGGTAGGATTTACAGATATTTTGCCCTCTTTCCTTGGCATTCACACCACACAGCTACTACATCCCTGTCTAGGCAGCCAGGGTGCAGAACAACATTACTCTGTGCAAAACAGACCCTTTACTGAGGGATAAGTAGAGCTACATCCAGCAGTCTGCACACAGAAGACATGCCAAGTGCCTGATATGATGAATAAATTCCTATGTTGTTGCACCCCACATTGACTTCTCTGTAAAGACAACCAATCAATGTATTTACTCCTGCTTCTGCTTTTTCACACAGTAAGTAATTCACTGCAGGCTATCCAAGGATGTGTTTACCTATGTTCTTCCAAAGGGATGGGGCTCAAGTGAGAAGACAACAGGAAATTACTTAAGCTGTTGTGTCCCCAGCAAATGAAGTACAGCCCTACTTCATGCTGCTGATAAAATGCTTTCTCTATACCAGTGAGAAACATGAAAGTACTAAAAGCTGGCTGAAGCTCATAAAATCTTCTATCTTCATAAAAGCAGTTTTGAGCAGGAAATTGTATGATTTTGTTATCACTGTAGTGACTGGAGGATGCTGAGCACTTTTGACTTTAAAGCCATGACAGAGCACAGTTTGCTGTTGGTACAAATAACCTCAGCCTTTCAAACACCAGGTGCTATTTGCAAATCCAGACTTCTTGCTATATTACCTGAAGCCTAGAAGAAACCACAAATGGGCAGCATGAGGTGGAGAGCCTTGCTTTGGTTTTGCAGCTGTGTCCCTCTTATGGCTCTGCAGATATTCTCTTTGCTGAGAACTGTTTCCTCCAAACCCTTCAGCAAATGTAACTTTGTAAGAGCCTGGGGGTCCTAGCTGTGAAGATGAATAATCATTTAAGTCGACTAGCTTATTTATTTTGTTTATCTTTGATGTGGCCTCCATAGGGTTAACAAGATCACAGCTCCAGGGGCTGACACTCTGCATGCTTTTGCAGGTATCCACTATCACAGGCATCACTGACAGGGATTTCTGCTTACTGTAAGCAGTGGGAGAGACACCAACATCGAAGTAACACGTTTTATGATTTAGTAGAAAGCCTGTGGGGAGGCAGTAATTTTCCTGCCCATTAGGGAAGAAATTTCCACAGCCTTTACTTTCTGAAAGTGCTGGCATCTCAGAACAGACACTGGAGGTGGCAAAGTAACCTGGCCTGCAGGGAATGAAAGAGCAAGGTCTTTGTAGGAGCTAAAGGGCAAGGAGGAGGAGCACCTGCAGGGGACCTGGTGTGCCAGGAAAGGCTGCTCTGGGTAAGATGTTAAGCAGGAGGTGGCAGGTATTTGGTATCATTGATCCAAGTTTAAGACTTTGTGGTTGTTATAGGTGTCTGTATGTTGTAACAAGTGCTTATTCAGCACAGCTTGTCACAGCTCTCTCTGCAGAGTATCCTAATTTCTAATAAATAGCTGAACAGTGAGTGTGGTGGTCACCAACTGTGCCTATGACAAAAACGAGGCTATGATCTCTCAGCCTGAGCTGTCACACAGCACAGCGACTCCCTGGACTATGCATCCATGGGTAAAGCACAGTAGAACTCAAGTCATCACCTTCCAGTGATGCAGTTTCTACCCACAGGAACATAAACCTTATTGCAAGTCTGCATTTTGTTTTCCTTCAAACTGGGTTTCACAAATTTTTTTGAAAAGAAATGGAAAATACCTGTTACTTGTTACCTACCTAGTGGTAATTTCTCCCTTTGCTAAGCTCAGCACTGACCTTCCAGAGGTGCTGGGTTCTGCTAAAAGCAGAGTCCCTACACCTACTTACACATCAGTACAGCTGAAGGCTGTGGCTCTTTTGGCCATGCTGTACATCACTACCCAGGCAGAAAGTCACCATGTCTTCCAAAAGCCTTTTCAGTGTAGATTTCCAGGGGCTGAAACCAAGCAGAGTGATGTTCTCTGTGTGTGCCTCAACACACGTGATCAACCAGGTCTGTTACCTCTCATCTTCCTCACTCACCGACTTTCCCTCATGGATTAAAGTATTAAAAGCATAGGCTGTGAACAGTTTCACAAAAAAAAATCCCTCCAGAAATTTAACTGCATCATGGCAATTTCCCGAATATAGATGTATTTTAAAATCATGTTTTGTGATATGATGTTATGTAACATCCTGAATATCTGCAATATCCTCATCAACCTAACTTTTAATCTCAACAAAATCATAATTTGGCAAGATGTTGCCTGGTATTAATGCCATTATTCTGTTTTAGTACTCTATTAATTGAAGCTGGCATCAGCTGTGTAATTAGCTTGTCTGGGCTCAACATCAGGCCAATGAACCCACCATCATCCAGGACATCTCATGTCCTTTAAAAAAAAAAATCAGATAATATTTGCATCTTTCAGTCTTCTGAAGCATCCAAAAGATTACAAAACATAAAGAAAAATTATGGTCAGACTTGTCTTTTCATGATTGGTTTAGCTCTGGAAGTGAGTTGTCCAAACCTCATGATTCTGAAAACAAGCTGCTTTGGTAGCAGCTGCCTAGTGCCTTTGGTAATAAGTTGATGTGCACTTAGGGATGAAAAGCTGGTGTGCCCAAGCAGCTACTGCTCTTCAGCTGTCCCAACACTGGGAGAGAGCTGGGACAGGCAGCTGAGGCTGCAGTCCCACGTGAAGCTGCTGGTGAACATGTGATAACACCCAGAGTTACAATGGAAATGGAAAATATTTCTGCCTGCTTACCATCATCATTGTATTGGTGTGACTGCATCATGTTACCCTTCACAAGTACCAGAACAGAAATACTCAATGAACAGTTCCACATTATTGATAAAATCTATTTCCATCTGATAATGGTCCAACACTGTTATTAGGATGTCATATTTTTCCTTTATTTTGCCAGGGAAAGAAAGCTTTCTCTAGACAATGCTCCAGATTTAATTTTAATTATTAATTTGCTACTGATCCAAACTTCCGCCTTTTATGCATCACCATTAAATTCCCCTCTAATCTTTGTTATGTTTCTAACTGTTCCTTTCCCTCTAAGCTGGTTGGTTTTGTAACCAACATTAAAATTTTCCTCCTAGATAGTCTTTTGGGGCCCTCAGTAACATGCTTTTAATGTTTCCCAAATACCACCCACTCTATTTTTTTTTCATTTTAAAACTTTGCCTCTAATAATTGTTTCCAAATTTTTATGAAGTGCCAAGAACATCTCTATTATTGGTTTGAGCTAGGTTTTTGCTCATTATAAATGTTAGTGGGACACAGTCACTTGCATTGGTATCTGTCAAGATGAGAACTCTCATTTATCCTCCCAAAAATGCGGCCTCCAGTGTAAAACATTCCAGGGCTGTTTATACTGCCAAAGCACAGCACTGTGAAGAGATGCTTGGGCTTGCTGTAAATAAAGCACATCTCCAAGGTAAATAAAGTCTATCTCCAACCTCTCCTGCAGCATCAGAGAGTCCCAGTGAGAGGGGATGGCTCAAGCCCAGCCTGGCTGCGTGTCTCTGTGCAGTGGCCTCAGCCCCATGAACAGACAGCAAGAAATCTGCCTGTTCTCTTCATTAATAAGATTCTGTGCTCTGTAGCTAACACTGGCTGGTATTCCTCCTGGTGTTTTGCAGAAGATGAATCCCCTAGCACCCAAGACCATTTACCTCTGGCTCACCAGTGAGAGGATGAGAACTGGGAAGGGTGTACATCTACCTCCACCCTGCTCAGGCCAGCAGCTGTTAGCTGAGGCTGGCTCAGCACTGCCATGTGTCCTCCTTCACTCGACCTTGGGCGACGCTTCTCTCCGGGTTCATTGCAGGGCATTTCTAAATTGATGCTCGACTGTCAGAAAGATGTAACAAATGATAGGGAACGTGCTGACGAACCACAAGGCTGTGTGAATGTCTTATAACATTAATGGAGATGCCTTTGCTGCCTGAGATTTGGACAAGGGTGCACGGCTTGGATTATTTTAGCTCATACAGTCATTTATTTCAATAGTCAGCTGAAAGCCAGTGAAAGCTGCATGGATGGTCCACGAAGGCAAGTTGTTTGGGGTGTGATGAGCTGGAAAAACAGCAAGGGGCAAGGAGAGATGGGGGTTAGGATCTGGTGAGGAACTGATCTCAGTGCTCAAGAGCCTACACATTTGTGTATTTGTGACTGGATGGTAAAATAAAGCCAGCACCCATTGGTAGTGAAAGCAAACAGCAGAAATCAAAAGAATCAGCATAATATGTAGGAGGGTGTTAAAGATTTCCTAAACTGACCTACACACCAGCTGAAAACAGGGAAGGGAGAAAAATTGTAGCAAATATCCCATTACTTTTAAAATCCCTCTCATCTGTGTTTTCCAGGCAAATTTCTATAAATCTGCATCCAAAAAGCAATTGTACTTTTAATTTTCTTTGCAATAGACTTCTTCCAGAAAAAAGAATGTTCCCCTCCCATATGCCTCTGGGATGTACACCTCTGCATAAACAACAGATTAAAAGAGATAAAACAAGGCAGCTGTGAATCTCATTTAAGTGATGCTGCCACATGCTCCTGTGGCTTTTATTTTTGTCTGTGCTCTCTCACGTTCCTTCTACTCATTAGAAGGAGCCTCCTCTTGTGATCCATTTCAGCAGTGAAGTCTTCCCTTTGGAAGGGAGATCCTCTGTAAACCCCTCTACAACACATTTCTACTGCTGGTAACTAACAGGGAAACCAAGAAGTCCCCTGTGAGAAGGGACAGGTTTGTGTCACCAAAACCCAAATGTTCACTTGCAAAGGGCAAACCAAAGTTGAGACCATGGAGTTCATCCTTGACAGGCTGAACTGCAGCTCCCCACAAAACTCCCACCAGCTCCTGTTCCCCAAGTAGGCTAAGAAAACTGATCTCCCAAATTCTTGTGGGAGAAAACAGACAGAGCAAGCCCTGGTCTGCTGCAGTTACATGTTTCAGCAAATTTTTTTACTCAGGTTGGTTTAGCAAAGTAAGCTGTCACCCCCAGCAGCAAGCAAAGCCGTGCTACAAATTCAAAAGGGGTTCTTGTGCCAAACACTGGGTGACTGTGCTCGAGGCTCTCTCTTCTCACACTAACTTCACACTTTGAAGCTGAACAGCCGAACGAGGCCACAGATCAGACCAAAACATCCAGAACATCAAGGGAAACCAAAGAAGTGGTTAAATGTGAACATCAAGAAAAAGGACAAAAAAAAAGGACATGAAAAAGTGTTCATCATAACCCTTGATGGCTGCTTTATCTACACTGCGGCTGTGGTAGGCTCTTTGGAAATATGAGGCTCTGAAAGTATAAAGGAGACAGGGTTTGTAGGGAAAAGTAATATCTTTTATTAGATCATCCAATAGTCAGGAAGAAGAGTCAAGCCTTGGGCACACAAAACCTCCTGGAAAAGTTGTCTGACTTTTTCAATTACATCGATATTAACTCTACCTGCAAATCCCCCTTTGCTTTGGCTACTTCCAGCCACCATGAGTGCAGCCTCCATAGGTGATCAGGCCTCAACACCCGAGGGGGTTTTCCTTCCCCATCCCTCCACTATTTGCTGCAGGGCTAACAAAGTAAGAATGATCATTGTATTTATCACACACTGCTTCATCTTACTTACTAATTTATACCTTTTCACAACTTTCAGACTGATTTATCCAAAACCACAAAGCAAGGCTGGGAGCACCAGGAGGCAAACCCTAACTCATGATTATAGACCACTGGAAATATTTTCTCCCTTTCAGATAAAGAAGTGTGAGAAAACCATGCTGATAATAACAAAGAATTGTTTAATATCCTCATATATTACATGGCTAAAATTCAGGTCTTATGTGCAGCTCCACAAATATGTCTTTAAATTCACTACTGGGAATGTATCACATGCACAATAATTTCTGGAGGAAAGAGATGAGGAGACACTTTTCTCCTCATGTGGATGGATTACTTTGCTTTGTTCTTGATAATCTCAAAACCTGAAAAAGCCAGTGATATTTGCCAAACTCCTTCCAGAAATTGCTTAAACTTTAATTATTTTTCAAAAGAAGACAAGATAACACACTGAATGAAAATCTTTCTATTCTGTTCAGTTCAATTGAAAACTGAAAATGTTTGGTTAATGTTTTTCTCTTAAAAAAAAAAAAAAAAAGTATTGGGGAAACTGGACAAGTTGAAAGAAGTTGCAGTGCTCCAAACCCCAAGCACTGAAATATTCTAGAGCTGGAATAATAAAGATTTCCCACAAATTTAAGTATTGTTTCAGTCAAATCAAACGGGTATTTTTTGAGAAAAGAAGATCCACTCATTCAACAACCAAAATATATGCAGTATTTTACCCATGTAATCATTTCTCTCCAGTGATGATCTGCCAAAGAATGATGCTAGGCTACAGGCAAGAAGATCCTACAGAACTGAAGGGCTTCTACACCAACAGGGCAGAGTCCTGAAAACTGAAAAACCTTATTTTCTCTGTCCAAAAGCTACAGGAGGATACATCTTCTGTAATGTTTGTTAAAAAAGAAAAAAAGTGCCATTGCCTTTACATCTGCTGAGAAAACACTCTTTTTCTCAGTAGTGTTTTTGTGAGCCTTGCTTTGCAAAGCTAGAGGCAGGGATGTATAGCGTCAACTATTTTTAGATTGCAAACTCTCATGGATTTTAAAAGGGCTTTTGCATATGGAAACTAAAAAAACAGAAATGCAAAGTAATTCAGGAGAAGGATAAAATGATTCATTTTATACAGCAGAAGGTAGGGGTTGGTGCTTTTCTATTCTGCTGGTAGAGTTGTTAGTGGGAGTCTCAGCGACTGTGGGGAGGGCACGGTGCACACTGCCACCGCCCTACAGGGCACCCTGCCAGCCTCATCCTGCAGCTCTGGACCAGCTCCCCCAAGGAGGACAAGAAAAACCACCACATAAAAAACCCCATGCTCTTTCAGTGGCCTGATGGAGACAGTATGGCAGCATTCACACTCATCTGGCTGCTGCCTCAGTTGCCTCTCTGCCTCACTCATTGCCTTCCCTGGCCCATTGGATGCCCTGCCTGAGGTGGATGAGTGCTCAGGGAAGGAAGTTGGTGCTCTGAGATTAGTTTGATGTGATAGGTGGTGGCAGGCAACACTGAAGCAGGACAGAGGGCTTTCTGTCTCCCTCCTGAGGCATGCAACACCTTGATGGGCAAGAAAAAAAAAGGCTCAGAGAACAAGTGCCTGCTTCCATACAGAGCTGGGCATTTCAAGTCACAGAAAAATTTCTGCCAGCTTTTGTGGTAGTAGAAGCTCATGGGAGCAAAATGAACAGTAGAGACAAAAATAATTAGACATTGCCTTTAGCTGATTTTTGATTAACTTTGCTCAGTGGTGGCTGTGTGACTGCCTGAGGAGCCCTGTCCTACCATGCAGCAAAATCCAAGGGAGCTTCTGTGGCTCTTAACACTTCTCCAAACACGTGGGTCATTTCAGATCTATCTGGATATGTCACCAGACAGCAGCAGATGTATCTGATGATGATTTTATGTTGGCAGATGAAGTCCTACCTCCTTGTACGATTTTTACATTTGTCTGCTTCCTTTGATACACTGTTAACAAGGAGTTTCAGGACTCCTGGGGGGTGTAAAATGACTATGATTATGCATGTTTATTGCTTTTAAAGGGAGATGAAGGTTAAGTATGATGACCCAGGTAAACATTGGCTGCTAAACCCAGCATTAATCCTAGCAAAATCCAGGCAATCACAACAGGATTCAAATGACAAAGAACTAAAGAATATGAATATAATTAAATCCAGTCAAAATGGTCTTATGGAAAGTAGATCTTGCCAGACTAACCAGACTGTTATTATTTTATGAGATTATAGGTCCACTTGAAAAAGTTAGGCTGAACACTATAAGATATCAAGACTCCTGAAGGGTATTTAGCTAACTACCATGAGTTAGCTGATTGCAAAAGTAGCAACACTCAACACCTAGCCTAGCAGACTAGAACATATATAGATTAGGAACCTGCTACTGACATCTCAAACATTTGTCATTGCAGGAATCATCATTAACAGATGTGTTTCTAGAAAGGTCCAACAGGGACTAACAACACTATCAACACCATTCAACATTTCTAATCAGTACAACAAAGTTAATTTAAAAACAATTAGAAAAATTCTGGATGATACAGAAATTGACAAATCAGCAACCGGTGGGCAAGGGGGACAGTCAGAGCAATCTGGAACACTTCATACATGAACACCGACAAATAGCAAGTGTGTACTTCTAGGAAGAAATATGCACAGAATGAGAAGCTCAGCAGAACAACCCACCAGGGAAACCATGGGTGCAAGCGAAGAGTCTATTCACCTTTGTTCAGGCTCACAGGAACATATTGCCTGCATTTGCAGTGTCCAAATTTTAAAGAAATTAGCAGAAGGGGAGAAAAAATCTGCAAAGGATTCAGCTCATTTGAGGAGTTTCAAACAGTTCTGTTTGCATTGTTTATTTAAAATGGAAATTAAGTCAGCTTTCAGTCTGTAAGTACCTTCAATCAGAAGAAGTACCACGACCTATAGAGGCCTTCATTTAGTGGAGCAAAGCATAAAAGTCAATGGCTAAAAGCTGATTTCAGGTAGTCAGGCAGGGAACAAGGCACATATTTTCACCAGTGTAATTAAGCACTGGAACCAAGTGTCAGGGTAAGAGATACAGCTGCTGCCCACCAGTGACTGGAGGCCTTCTGACATACTGCTGGATTCAAATACAAGTTAAGCACTAGTGAAAGTCAAAAAAATTACTGTGTTCAGTACAGGTCACTGAATGAAAGCTGTCAATCAGTTTATGGACCCTATAGGATCATTTTTGGTCTCAGACACCTGAAGGTAGGACTCAACAGGAGTTGAAGTCCACACAATTCCCTTTGTCATGCAGAGTTACCAGATGATGTACCAACCACTGCTGAAACCAGTGAGGGTGAATGAGTTATGGTAACTCCTTATTTTTGGGAGGGGTGAGGGAGTTACTCCAAATTTTGTGTTTTCTTTGCACTGAACAATGCTGCTTATGGGATTTGCCAATATCCCTATGGGCCAATGCACAGAAGAAAAACACAATGTGATATAAATAAGGCATAGTACATCACTGACAGCTGGGGACAAGAATTATGAGGACTACTGCTTGCATTTTGCTCAGATTTTGCAACTGCCTCTACACAGTGGGGCAGTAGCTGGTTACTGCCTTCTTCCTTCCTGCATAGCTAGCAGCTTTGAAGCGTTTTCTCTCTTGCAGCTCATGCCATACTGAACATGCTTTTCTGCCATTCAGAGATTAGCTTAACTAACTTTTCATGGATCTACCCTTAACACCTCAAATTCCAGCAAAAAAGGATTTGCTTCCTAGAGTTTATACAAGTCAGAAGCATGTTGTATGCTTCTTTCCTTTGCCAAATTCCAATGTGCTTTTAGCATTACTATTTGAGGTATATTTTTGCCTGTGCTGAATAGAGAATACAGGTCTAAGACACTTTGCTCTTATCCCATACCATTCTTCAAGTATCTTGGCACACCTGAACAGTGAGAAGTCCTGGGTTTAAAGGGCAAGAGAAGCTTTTCACAGAAGGGGTTTCTATTTGATTGGGGGTTTCTGTCCTTTTTCTCTCTCCCAGTGGCTTCTAGGTATTGCTGAATTGGAAAAGTTGTTAGGATTTTTTTCAGATTTTATTTGAAGGTGAGTGGGAGGAGATGTATTAATGCTTCTCACTAAGCTAGCAGCAATTTAAAAGAAACTGCTCAAGGTAAAATCCAAATATATTTCAGGTAAAACTATGGATGTAACTTTGTTTAGTTTCCTTAAGTAACCAAAAGAAGGAGCCCCAAAAGGGAATTAGGTTTACCGTGTCACTTAAATAACAAGACAGATAAAGAGTTACAAAAGCATATGCTTGAAATTACTGTAACAAACCACCAGATACTTGGAATTTGGGATTACAAGTACATCCTTACCTTAACACAGCTAATTAGTGTAGGACTCAAGATTCATATAGATGAATATCAGCAGATAATTTTCCACTGGGCACAGCTATAGGAATTTTGGCTGGAGATAAATTTCAGTGTTTGATTACTATGATCACAACCTTAAAAAAAATGACTAGAACTTGAAATAAACTCTTACCCAAACTATTTTTATCACTGAATGGCAACACTATATGAGGGATAATTTACCTGGAATGCTCTCCAACTTTCTACGAAGCTCCTCATTTTCTTGTTGCAATGAAATTACCTCCTGCTCTAGCTCTTGACACCGAGGGCAGTAACCTTCTTCCTCTTCCTCCTCTTCCTCCTCTGGAAGTGTAGATGATGATGGATGACCATGGGATTCTGATGTTGCTGGAGATGTCCATCCACCTAAAGTATGTACTGGAGAGGTTGAAAGTGGATCCACATCTGCCAAATGGCTAAAATCATTTATTGATGAGGTGTTCTGAGAAGGGAAGCTCCCAGAAAGCAAATAGTTCTGAAGGGAATCAGTAAAAACTCTCAGAAAGGCTGAGGTTTGTTGTTTCTTTTGCATATACTGCATCTCTATGTCTAAAATGTCTGATGTCTGACTATGGACCATTTTCCCGAGCTGACATTGCTCTTGTCTTTCACAATAATTTGGGTTTTCCTGCTTTATACAAGAAATCATGGACTGAGAGTGATTGTTGTCCAGTAGTTTTCCACCACAATTTAAGAGACTTAGAACCCGGCTGCATTGTTGGGCAAAGGCATCCAGAATCATTCGACTCTCTGCAACAAAAGAAAAGATGAATCACAGAAACCTAATGCAAAAGGTTATGCCAAGGCAGCAGCAGCTAGAAGAATGTACACAACTGTTTACAGTAGCATGCATTTTATTTCTGAACACATTAAAATTATGGCTTCTGCTTTAATACTTCTGCAACACCGTGATTTAAAACAATCCTGACTTTGTTTCTATTTTGAGAGTGCCCTTGTGCCCTTGCTGTTAATCAGAAATGCATTGTGATGATAGACACTGCTTACTGACATTTTCTTTCAGAGGGATTAAGTCAGGAAAATGAGGAAGAAAATACAAATTCCATCCAATTTGCTACAAGTAAAAGTTCAAGTAAGTACTTCCCTGAAAGCCTGTTTCAAGCTGCTGGAGGGCATTGTCTGTGCATATGTAGGACTTTGCACCACACCTTCGTCCTACATCCGGTCCCTCTCCAACACAGCTTCCCAGCTTTGTTTTTTCTCCTTTTTGTCTTTGGTGCACTTGGTTGACATTGGGCACAGGACACTCCACACAACTGACCCCCAATTGTACGGATTTTGCTTCTGTTCCTTTCGCTCTACATTCCAGATATGTCCAGGAACAACTCAGAGTGATAAGCACAAACCCCTCCATTTAAATGGAGTAAAAGCATCCTACAGGTTTGCAGGCAGGCCAGTATGGCACAGTGAAAAGTGGAGTTCTTCAAGATGCTCTGGATACAATCAGGAAACTCTGCATAGGGTTGTGCAGCAGTTTCTGGAGGCAGCAGCTCAGCTCTGGAAGTAGGATAGGGATGCCATGCTGCACCTAGTCAGCTTTGCCTCTAATGACAGGAGGTGTCATGTCTCAGGGAGCAATAGCAGCTACAAGCTAAACCTACACAGCAGGATGGCTCATTTCTGCAATGCCCACATGTACAGCTCAAGCTGCTGTAATACTTCCTGGACCCAGATAAAAAATGACCAAGATATTTATGACATGACCTGTTAGGCTCCCCAGTAAAAATAGTGCTTTTAAAATGATTTTTAGTTCATTCAAAGCTAAGTTCCTCTAGGTAGCTAAACAGCGGTAACTACACATTTTGCATAAGAAAAAGACTGGTGGGTTAAAGCACTGCCAATTTTGGAGAGCACTTCTCAGGCAGGCTTGACTTTTAGAAAGTGACAAACACATTTACTTTTGAAAAGGCAACCTGCTACAGATGCATGAGACTAAGCACCCCAGACCTTCATTTACCTTCACTTCATCAGCCTCATCACACTCATAATGCATAAAGAACAGAAATGTTCAGAATTCAGGTCATTAAGAGGTAGAACTTTTCACAGCACTTCTTCAAGAACCAGAAGATACCCTGTCTGGTGGAAAATCTACTTCACACTGAGGTTAGTACCGCTGGCCCAAAGAATATCTGAAACAACACTAATTTGCAGTTGCACCATCCTCCAGATCTTTGCAAAGAGGGCAGGACTGAAGCAGCATACAAATACTTTCAGTCTTGAATGCAGCCAGAGGAGACCTCCCTGGCACAAAACCCAAAGATGCAATCTCCTGAGGACTCAGCTGAAAGAACAGGAACCTGGGGTGGGCAGAGCAAGCCCAAGCCCAGTGCTGGGTCACGAGGCTGTGCAGGGCTGTGCAGGGATTGCCCAGGGGCTCCATGCAAAGGACTGGAGTAGCCCTAAGACCACTTCAAGCATCCCTGCCATCAGCCTCCTGTGTTTATGTGCTGTGCCATGCTCCTGTAAACGGGGGCAGACTAACGAGGGTGGATTTCTACAACACATCTTTGATTCACAGCATTATGCAATACCCTCTGCCCACACTACAAACTCCAAAGGGCAGAAATGCACAGGCACTGCTGCCCCCTTGCAAGGGGGTGCCAGTGAGGTGCCAGGTGCTCTGTACCCACTGCCTTTCCTTCTCCTTTTCTACTCTAACCTAAGGCCAGCTGTCTTTAATCCTTACAGCCAATGCCACTGCAAAACAACACAGCACAACAGAAGTAATATGAATTGAAAGAAGAGAATCCTGGTGACATGGCAACTTTCTAGCTGAGACTTAATAAACCAAAAGGAAATCAAGAAATTCAAGCATCACTAACAACCTCAAGATGTGCTTTCTTTACCTCATTTCTTTCCATATTTCCCCTTTAAAATTATTACAGGATGATACTGACTGTAACTTTGGAATCCTACTACAGAATGTTTTTTCATTCATTTTAATCCTATAATCTGACTCCAGACCTGAAGTCATATATACTGTTTGTATTTTAATCATTATTGTCCCTGTTCACAAAACAGTTACTTATTCTTTGCATATCCTTGTTGCATGGGGACAAGATAGGAATGAAACAACTGAAAAGGGATTAGTCTATAATAAGAGATGTTATTCTAATATTATGGTTTATTCTAAAAACAGCAAAAAGTAACCTGACATTCAAATTACTAGTTTTGAAGAATACCAAAATACACAATAACACCAATACAGATTAATTAACTAAAACTAATTATTAGTTTTGTTTTAAAATTTAATGCATTAGACACATTCACTGTGATAATGGTTTAAAATGCAACTGAAATTTTATACAGAAATGACATTATTGATTTAATCTTCAGTATCAGATCTACTACAAGGACACAATAACAGCAATTACTGTTTTTTTCCTTAACCTCAACCCATACTCAAAGACATAAAAATGAGCCATGACAAAGCAGGGCTCATGTGAAAGGCTAGCCCAGAGATGCACAAATGCTTTTTTTGTGGGTACTGCTGGGCAGCAATAGTGAGGGATGCTCTCAGCACATATTCTGGAAATATCTGTCTCTGTGCTGAAGTAGGTTCTGCTTTGAAGGGACTTCCACATCAGTAATGGTGCACACACCCACAGTCTGAACAACCCTAAATGAGAATGATAACTAGTTATTTCTTATGATGGAGAAAAAAATAAAAACAAATGCTGCCCATTTAGCATACATGGTAGAAATTGGGATTTCAGCTTTTACAGACTGACTGTAATTAGAAATGCAAGCACTGTGCAGTGTCTAATCACTTAAGGAATGACAAAAAGTTGTTTTTATGTGATTACTACTGAATAAACACCAATCTATGATTCTTAATTGATTTAATATAATGTATGTATTTTCTATGAAAGTAGGATTCTATTGAAATCACTGCGCTGGACTAAAGCAGTGTAAGCAGTTTATTAAAGTCTTATTGTGACATTCCTTTTCCTTATTACCTTGCTCACCAACCATGTAATTCTAATGTCTCAGACCCCAGAGTCTTTAGTCTTACAGAACTTCTATTGACTTTAACTAGACATTTGCCTGGAGGTGGACTTGCTGGGTAAGACCCATAAAGTGCTACGAGAATAGGATTAAATTGCTAAAAGCATAAGTATTCCTAACTAGATTATTTGAGACTGCAAGCAACCAGAAGATACCATCATATGGCAAATCAGGTATCAACTCCCAGATACAGCATTCACCTTTACCTCTTTTTCTCCTTGATGATGGACTAGGAGATCTTCTTAGCTATTCAACTGCTGGACTGAAAACATGGTTTAGTATGAGCAAACATCTGAAACTCAATCTGATAACTTACACTAATGCATCAGAAAAGATGTCTGGAAAATTTGGCAGGTATAACTTCAGGATCTTTTCAATACTTAGATCAGACAGCTTTATTAATAAGGCATTGTGTTGGCTCTCAGTGGCTCTGGATTCAGGTTGTGGCTTTTCCATAGTTTCCTTTGTATTCTTGGGCAGCTGGTTTAAAAAGTCATCTTTGTAAGTACAGAGTGGGTCTGAGTATCATACATTCTCCCCTGCAGGGAATGTATTCATTGGTATTTAATTTTCAGCAAGATTGTGACGTTCGGGTTCCTTAGCAATTTCAATCATCTCACTCTTCACCTTGCAGTGACTTAGCCCTCTCACCTGATTATTTATATTTCTTGATTTATTTATTATAATATTTTTATTAATTGAGATCCTGGGGCAGCAGCTTTGTACCCCTTGAACTGGCCTTTATCCAAGCATAGAGACTTAGTCATTATGTTTTTAGATATGACCACTGCTGTAAATATCTGTGCTTAGGTCACAATATTGATGGCTTTTGACAACTCCTATGACTAAGCAATGGATTTTTGGGCACTGTGCATAAAGATCATCAAGAAGGTCCAGAGGATTAAGACTACAAGTGTCTGGCCATTTCAGCAATGATCTGAGAGGTCTGCTTCCAGATGAGGGCTCCCAATTCCTCAGATAAGGCCAAAACACTGGTCTTCACCTTCGCTGTTCACAGAACAAACTGTTTTTCTGTCTGGTTATGACAGAGCTTGATTAACTGGTCATGTTAAATATGCCATGTTTTTAGCACTTTTAACAGGTGTTCCCAGCTCTGCTCTTCTTCCTCTTCTTTCCTCCCTAAAGAAAAGGACTTTCTTTGGTGGATTAAGGTACTGTCCAATGCACACACTACCAAAGACAAAGATACACATTGTTTTCATATCAGGAAAATAATCTGAACACATTAATAAAGAATTGATATTTTACAGAAGAAAATGGGTATCTGCTGGTGCTTTGAATGAATCCATCTGTGTGGCTCACAGCAGCAACAGAGTAGCCACTAGAGGAGAGAGAGGGATTGTGATGCAGTGCAGCTTCACATTTCTCATTGTAAGATGACATTTCTCATGCAGGATCGCTCCCAGCATGATGGACACTGGAGCTCCATTTTTCTTTACCATGGGAGTGGGTGGAGAGCACCTGTTTTTCCTCCCTTCCCTAGCCCCTCTTCCTGCAATTCTGCTGGAGTATGGAAGTGAGAGTGGTCTCTTAGAGAGCAACTGAGGGAAAATTTGGTCACTCTTGGGAAGAGCTCTAACCCTTAGAAAAAGCTGCAAAAATATGGAAGCATCTTTAGTCATGTCTGAGTTTGAGGTGTCCACTCTTAAAAGCAAATTTGGAGCTGTGAATCCCAAGAGGCCAGAAACATAATGCCTGAAGCTTAAGAATCAAATGCATTAAGTATTTAAGTCGCTGGCACAGAGTTAGGCATCCCAGGAGTGGTGTTTTACCAGCTATTTGCTCACTGTTGCCTGCACAAATGAAAAGGTATCAGCAAAAAGAGAGGTATCCCTGAAACTGAACTAAGGAAATGGGGTGTCCCTACAAAACTGACCTACAACTAAGCACCTGCCAAGTGCTGAGGATAAACTAAGTGGGAAAACTGTACAGTCATGGATGGTGACTGCCTTGTGGAGAATGCACATGCAGCTGGACACCTGCTAAGGTCCCTCCCTACAACACCCACCACTTGAGATGAACCTGTGGCTAAAAGGTGTTCTGGGCCTGTTCTTCTCGCTGCTGTGGGGAGCCCAGAGACTTTGCTGGCCAAAGCACAGGGCGACTGTGCACAGAGCACATGCAAATGCTCCCACTCTCCAGGGGCAAACCCCCAGCTCTGCTTCCCAGAGGCAGTCTGAGCTAATAAATTGGCTCACACAGTAGTTAAGAGGACTTCAAACCTGTGGACAGTGGGAGCACTTCACATACATACAGCTCTGGGGTCCCAGCTGGCTCCCTGCCCATCTGAGCAGTGCTATGGCTCCCAAGCACAAGGTGCATGGTACTGCTCCACCACCAAGCAGGAAGGACAGGCACACAGCTCAGCAAAGCATCCCTGCCTCTGGGATTAAAATACCCAGGAGATCTAAACATTGCCTATTGCTTTATAGAATCACAGAATGTTTTGGGTTGGAAGGGACCTTAAAGTTCATCTGGTTCCAAACCCCTTGCTGTGGGCAGAGACACCTCCCATTAAATCAGGTTACTCAGACATCCATCCAACTTGGCCTTAAACACCACCAGGGATGGGCATCCACAGCATCTCTGGGCAACCTGTTCCAGTGCCTCATCATGTTCACAGTAAAAAATGCTTTCTGTTTATCTAACCTAAATTTTCCATCTTCCAGTTTGAACCCATTACTCCTTGTCCTGTCATTTCAGTTCCTCTTGAAGAGTCCCAGAGTCCCTCTACAGCTTCCTTGTGGACCTTTCTAAGATACTGGAAGGCTGCTATGACCTGTCCACACAGGATTCTCTTACCCAGGCTGAACAGTCCCCACTTTCTCAGCCTTTCTTTCTTCATAGGGACGTGCTCCAGTCCCCTTACCAACTTCCTGGGCCATCTCTGGTAACAACTATCAGCCTCTGGTAACAACTTGTGCAAAATACCACTTATACACACTGTACTAAGTTTTTGGTCTGTTGTCTCCTGTTCTGTTTCTCTTGGTACTTAAGTCTGAGCAAAGGGTAAGTTTGGACCCATATAGGAACCTAAAATAAAGCCTGAATGTGCAGTTGAAAGGACAGGGACTTCAAAGAACTTTGGTGCACAAATGGCAGTTCCTTCACTATCTCTTTCTTTAGCATAGGACTGAGTCAAGGACAAGCTCTGAAGCCTGCTCTAGTGCCTGGTTAGTACAAATGTACACAGGAAGAAGGAAGCCCAAACTTCTGTTCAAGAAGCCCAGAGGGCTTTGCTGTGAATATGGCCTCGTACATCATCTACCAGACAGGTGAATGTTTTCCACGGCGTAACTGCTTCTGTAAAGAAATCTAGGTGTCACATTTACCATCAGTGTTTTGATTGTGGGCCACAAAGAATACTTAAATACCACCATTTGGGTATTTCATATAAGAAGCAATTTCATTAAAAAAGATGACCTTCTGCCATGGGTCACGGAACTGTGCCCCAGAGATGTGAATTCCCTGGATAATCTATTCAAGTGTTAAACTTTTTTGGTAAAGTACTTGAATTATTTGTAACAAGACATGCTAAATTCATCCAGCACAAGGCTACTTCTAAGCGAAAAGAGGCATTAAAACATAGCCATATATCCTATTAACTAGCATATCTCCCTGTTTAGTAAGGAAATGTCATCACATTTGTTACAAAGGCAAACAGCAACATACCAAAACAGGATCCAATTTTTCTAAATAAATAAATCAATGATGTGTCAAAAATTAACAGATGAGTTAATATACCCAATGTTATCAAAACCAGATGGTGCTTCATAATATTCATCCTGTTCAGTCAAACCCTGAATATATTCTGGACCATCAGTATATAAAATAGGATGCTGCTATTTGTGATGGCAAACAAAAGCAATCATGCCTGCCAAGCACATACTATAACAGGCAGCATTTCAGCTCTGCTAGACAGAAAGTAATTAGAATGCTTTTAATGTCCAAAAGAATGATGCTGATAGGCTGCCACAGATGTGTAGATTTATGAATATTTATATGGTGGTTTATAGCTGACACTTTTATCAGTTGAAGAAGATAAAATATCTGCCTGACTCAAAAGCTTGACAGTCAGGTTAATAAAATCTCATTAAAGAGAATGACCTATGCAATTATATAGGATTTATTGTAATTCATTTTTGATTGTACTCTGCTTAAAGATGCAATTTCCCATTTCCTGATGCCAAATTTAGGTTGCATATCAAGATCTACGTGGTTTTTAACTCCAAGCCATCACCAGAGGAAAGATATGCGTTCAGCATCTCGGTATCTTACACCTTTAAAGAAAAAAAATAAAAAACAATTTGATCTCCTGTTTGTCACTGCATCCTATGAAAACGGTGCAGGCAAGCAGCCGATCTATTTTCTTTCTGTTAAAATCACCACCTCTATCAGCAGCCTCTCCATTACCAGCAGCTCCTCCGGTAGCCGGCCCCAGCCCGCCGCCCTCCCCGGCGGAACGGAGCGGGGCTGAGCGGAGCGGCCGGCCCGGGGTGCCCCCCGTCCGCCCCCGCCCCGCCGGCGGCAGCAGCAGCTCCCTCCCGCAGGTGCGCACCGACCGACGGCCGCCT
>VXAC01001425.1:1296215-1353970 GCA_013399225.1 Rhipidura dahli
CCGCCACCGCCCCCGGCACCCCCCCCGCGGGGGCAGGTGAGCTGCCGGGCGGGGGACGAGCCGCCGCAGAGCCCCAGCCTCCGTCCGGCCCCGCCGGGCCCGAGGGGGCCGCGGGCTACGAGACCGCCCCGGCCCGCCGAGCGACGGCCGCCGCAAAAACTTTGTGTCCCCTCGGCCGGGCGCGGAGCCCCGCCGCCCGCCGGCCATCCCTCGCTCCCTGCCTTCCTCTCCCCGCACGGAGCGAGCCGCGGGCCCGCCTTCCCGGTTATTAGGGGTGAAATAAATAACGGCATAAATAAAAGTATTTGGGAGTTCAGGACCTGTCAGAGTTGATTAGGGCACAGAGGACATTTTCTTTCTCATTATGCAAAAGCATTTCATGGCGAAATAAAAGAGGTTTCGCTGTAACTCATGCATGTCAGATTTCCAGGAATCCGGGAGATTAATCACATTTAACGTTATTTGCAACGCCCCCCCCCGTCCGCTTTTTCCAAACTGCCTAAGTGGGGCGGACGCGTGGGGCGCAAGCTGGTCCCGCTTCCCCCGCTCACGTTCCTCCCGTCGCCTGCCCGGGCTCTTTCAGGGACAGTTAGGAAATAATGAAACGATGGTGAAAGACAGGAGGAGAATGAGATGCCATCGAGAGACGTTTCTGAGAAATGGTGGAGATCTGGGTGAGATGGGAGACAGCTGAAACCGAATGATATGTTGAAGAAAAATAAACGATAACAAACTGCTCGCTTGCTCTCCCCATTCTTTTCTGCAAGGCAATTTTATATTTTGCATTAACATTTCCCTTCTTCTGTCCCACTTCTCGCCTGCTTCTGTTGCTATAATTTATCAGGATTACAATAAACCCTCTGGCTTGTGGAAGTGAAATTGCAGAACACCTTAGTTGTATTTAAGTGGTGGCAGTGGGAAATCATTCCTCTGTCATCACGTGGAGTTTGGGCCACTTATTGTGGTCATCGGTCTCCCATTTCAGCTTTTTTTATTTAGTCAGAGTTGGGCTTGCTGGAAATGAAAAGCAACCCTTCTCTACTGATGGTAATTAACTCCTGCAGTTCTCAACCCATCTACTGCACAAAAATGGAGCTAAGGTCTACAAGCCAGGCATTCTTTTCATGCAGGGTGTACCAGGACCTGGTTTTGGTTTTGATTTTTTTGACAAGTAGAATAAATCGATTCCTTGCAGCAGCCAAAAGCATCTAAGTAAAGGCTAGTGTAATAGAAATTGCTGTTTTACCTAAGCAAAATCAATCATAAGTCTTTGTTTCCAGACTGAATCTGATCACTTGTGCTTAAAAAAAATATTGTACTGTAATGCACAAGGAAGACTGGAAATATGTGTAAGAGAAACTATTCCCACTCAGAAATTAAGTATGTCTTCTGCCTTGTCTCATCAGACTGGCCTCTGCCACAACAGCTATTGGAGGTCAAGTACTGAAACTGTATAAAGTTAGTATTAGACTCTTAATAGATTCAAATAAACAACCCAAAATTACTTTCTCAGGGGTCAGCTATATTCATAGAGCTCACTACTCTTTGGTGTGGCTGCCTAGCCCTCAGCTCCTCGTGGAGGAAACAACCCTTGCCTAACACGAGTCCTGTACAGATGGAGAAAACCAGGGGTCCAGGCAGGTCATTGGGCAGATGCTGGCTCTCCATGAACAGGAAGAGAGAAGCAGGTTTGGAGTTAATGGGGCTCAAAGCCACTCATCTGTGGGGACCTCATCTGTGAGAAAAACTGAATTTCTTTCTGCTGAGATTTTTGACAGTGCCCATCACCACCAAAATATCACTTCAGTTGTTTTAAGGAAAGCTGGGCTTTTCCTCTGCTTTGCTTTCAGTGATTCTAAAAAATGTGTTGATGTCTCCCCACCTTTCCTTTTATGATTTCCCCTGAGTTTCAGAGGAGGGAGTCTGGTGTTGTGGTCAAAATATTGTGTTTCGTGTGTAATCTGATGGGCTCCTGCAGGTCAGGCCTGTGATGTAAAAGTGTTTAATCCTGCTGGTCCCACCTTTTCCTTTGTGGAATGCCCTTTTTTAAGGAAACACCATTTTGCTCCTGAGCTCGGTACAGGCATGCAGTCACTCTTGCAGGAGGACTACGTGCCTTTGGAGTTGAGGAGTGTGGCCCTAGACTGGCAAATGGTCTCAACGTACTGGGAGATGGTGCTGTGAGCAGTTTTGGGCTGCCCTTGCACAGCTACAGCTCCTCTGTGGTCTCAGCATGTAGTCATGAAATTATTATTAACCAAACATTTAACTCTGAATTACAGCTCCAGTTTGGTTACACACTGGATGAAAACAGTTAACACATAGCCTTTACCTTGATCAACTGAAAAAATCAAAGGCCTTAGCTGATACCGGCAGCTCATTTTCAGAAAGCCAAACACCTTCATTTCCCTTAGACTGTGCCACCACTTGGGATTTGACCCTGAAGAGAAGGTTGTGTCTTTCCCTACCTGTTTACTAATGCAAGTTTTCACTGTTTCACTGACACTAAGGGCTGGAGATCTGTAACAGGATTATTGCAGAGCACTCTAAGTGGAAAAATGATGGGAAGTAACTGACCCTTGGAAAAAACCTAATCAAAACAAAGACAACGGGCACAATGAAAAATAAGAAACCCGGCATTGCTGCAGTCTGTACTCCTGCTCCTAGAAATCATTGCAAAGAGAATATTTGTCAGTATATAGAAAAATACCCAATCTAGACACAGGCTATCAATCACTGAACATGCCTGTGTTGAAGGTACTGTGAGGTACTCAAAGAATAAAAGTGTGATTCATCTCTATCTTACAAGCAGGGGCTAAATCTTGCTCCACTTATTCATGGGAGCAGTGCTTCTGTGATAACTAAAGCATGGAGGATTTGGCCATGAACTGCCAATATTGCTCTGCACATTTGGAGTGCATGATGAGAGCTGAGATTGGCAACTATCCTCTGTAATCTAAACCACTCTGCAAGCAGGCTAGCCATAATTTGCTGCCCTAAACATTTAACCCTGGCTAGTTAATTTAAGCTTAGCTCAGTTGCTCATGTTTATGGATAAAGAAACAAAAGGGAAAGCATCAAAAGGAAAAGATGACTGTGGAATTCAATATTTCAGCAGCTGTTGATAGGTAAATGTTATTGAAGTGTGGCATTCAAAACCAAAGGCCTGCATTTATGATAATGAGCCTAACAAGGAAATGAGATTGACACAGCAATTCTCTGTTTTTGTTGTCCCCTGAGGTTAGAGATTATGCAGTGCACGGTGCTGTTTTTAGCCTCTTTGGTGATTCCAACTGTGAGAGACAACGCTGTGCATATTTGTCAAGGTTGCACTTTAATCAGGTGACTCAGGAGCTTTTTGAGGGAGAATGTGAACTGCTGGTCTCACTTAAACCTTAATCCACATCCTATGTCAGAGATTCATCAGCCAAGCAGTGCAGCTTTCAGCCCCTTCTTTTCCTTTATGCTTACTCAGTGCGCTTTGAAATAATTGAAATGTATCTATCATGGTTACATTGTATTTTGAGAATTACTGGAATGTTTCTCAGTGACATTAATTGGTTTTAAAATATTTTTGTCTTTCTAATTAGTGCGAGATTGATGAGCAGTGGAAAGGACATTTATACACAGGCAGACACATATTTCCATGCTACATTTGTGTCTTAATAAAATGGTTGCTAACTGGTTTGTTATGCTGAGTAAACACTGGAAAGAAAGAAAATATCCTGTAACTTTAGGAGAAAATATCCTCTGTTTTAAATGGGATCACTTGCTGTAAAAGAAACCCCAAGTCACCCCGAGGGCTGGAAAGTGGATAAATGAATTATTTAAATATAGTTAAAGGATACACAAGAAAAAGTAATGGCTCTGATACCCAATGTAGGGAAAATTATTAATATTTTAAGGAATCAATTGTGGACACATGGAAAGACTTGTTTTAATTAAAGATAGCTTACATAAAGCAGTTTCAAGCAGGGAGAAACAGCATAGGATATTGTTGCTGTGAATTTTTTAGAAATACATCATGGATAAAACAAATGACGTAATATAGTGCAAACTTCCACCTGCCCTAAAACATCTTCACTATCTGTGTTGGAGTGTTTCAGAATTGCTTCACCTCTCTGGAGCATTAGCTCTTGCCCTAGCCCTTGTCCAAGAGTGGTGCTCTCTCCTGGTCTTGGCCATCACCACACAATGTTGAGTTGCTTTATAATGCATAGCTGCTCTTTGCAACTCTTAGTCCTCATTTTGCAGCAGTTGGCATTTTGAGGCCAGCATCTTGAGAGGTCTGCTGGCTGTGCACCTGAAGGCAGGGCTGGTGTTCCACAGGCTGGGACCCTTTAGTCAGCTTCCTGACTAAACCTGAGCGACTCTCGCCGGTCCAGCTGGTTCCTGCCCTTCATGTACTTTCCAGTCTCTGTTGTCCAGCCTTGCACAAAGGTGGTCCTTGCAGGTCAGAAGTCACACTGAGCTAGAACTCAATTAGAGTAGAAAATGCTGATTTCCCCAAGTAGAGACTTCACTGATATTTTCCACTGAAGTGTCACACTTGGGCCCAGCACACAAGCGGCTTGGTGGCTGTTCAAAAATACAATCGAATTTTGTCAAGCAAGCTGTGCACATCACTTACAATGAAAACACAGATGGGATGGACAGAGGAAAAGAGCTGGATGCAGAATCTTCTTTAAACTCATCTGGATGGGGAGACTGTCTGTGGTTTAAGCAAAACAGAATACACACCATCAGCCTTGTGGTGTCTACCAAGCAGAGTCAACTCAGCTTAATCTGATAAAAAACACAGGCCTGAAAGATGCCTGAAGATACCAACAGTGATGGAGGCATGGGAATGACACATGATTCTTTGCTGAAGTAAAGCTTCAGCTCATGTTAGATGACTTTCCCAGCTTTAAAGAGTGCCTAGGAACCAAAGGGTGCAAACTCTTCCCTTGATTTCCTTTCATCACTATCCCACTCTCAGGCAGCCCCTATAATTTACATGAAATAACAACAACAGTTTCTCTGCATTCTTAAATGCAGAGGTCAGCCACTTAATGGAACTGAAATGAAGGGCTTCCTCTGCATTAGTAGTCATGTAGAAGTAGCAATAGTAATCCTGTGGGAAATCCTGAAAAGTTGGGGGCTAAAAAATTTCTTGTAGTCCAGAAAAGAGGAAAGTGATGGGCAAAACCTGAAGTTCCCTGAGGTGTCAGTTGCACACTTACTGGTGCCCTGCAAAATGGCTCAGTTGTGAGTGGTTCCAAAATCTTTTAAACATAAACTGAATTGAATTCCTCATTAATAGAAATGGGAGAAAAAAAGGCAAGAGCACATAAAGGCAAAATTTTGTGGAAGTAGGGCCAGGAGACTGCTGCAGTTTCAAGTGAGAAGGAATTCCATCACCCTGCAAGTCTTTGTGCCTGGGAATGTGTCCACCACAAGCAACATTTGCTTAGGAAAAAAAATAGGTGAAACCAGGTTTGCTCAATGGTAAATGCACAGTTGCTGTATTTGCAGAGGCTGGAATTCACTTGATGCATCACTCACCTCTGGATCTCCACACACAGATGAGTTGCTACCAAAAGACGTCCAGAGGTGATCTCAGAACAGTACTTCAAATAAGTAACCTTCTATAAAAATGTATGCTTTTATTTGTTTAAATGCAAAGGATCTAGGAAAGAAATTGTTGAGATGTTTGTGGTTGTCTCAGATAATAATATGAGAATACTCTGAGCATCCATCAGATTTACTTTAGTGATTACTCTATCATGAGAATCTCTTTACATCCTGAGCATCCTCATTATTGCATTCTTGTTTCTTTGCTATGTGACAGTGAGTTTGTGACCCACAACACAAGAACTTGCCCATTGATGTCAACAGAGGTGAGAATTAACTTTAGCTAATGCTCTATCTCTGAATCCTAATTTAAAATTGAGGAAGTCTTGTCTCAACCACTCTCCTTGGAAGTATCTGCTGGGTTTTATGCTGGTTCTTCCATCATTAGGTAGAATAAAAAAGATCAGAATTTAGATAACTTACATTATTTTAATCTGGACTAAAATTTAAAAAATTTATGAAAATCTTCTCAGCTGTTAGAAGAGTGGCTCTTCAAGGAAGCAAGGAAGACTGCATTTCTTTCTGTCCCTCCACAAACAACCATTTCACTTATGTAGAATTTAGCTTGTTAAGAAAAAAAGGCTTGTGGGTTTTGTTTCTTTTTTTTTTTTTGTCTCTGTACTTCTTCAACCACTTTTATTTTTTAATATTATGGTTACTGTAATTTTCTTTTGCTGGGAAAAAAATCCTCTCTGCTCAGCTCTATTAATGATGGAGTAGACCATGATTTCCAAATAAACTGTTGTTTTCTAATTATATGTATGTATGAAAGCAAGATACTGTGTCTCCTGGAAAACCCAGATATCATAACAGACAGCTGTCCAGGTTCAAAAGAAAATCCACTGCCCCAGTACATCTAACCAAAGCATGAGCACAGACGTAGCCTTTCTTTCTTTACAATTGCAGACCTGCCGAGAGACACTCTTGCATCCAGAAAACTGGAAAACTAAATGTTAAAACGTGGCACTTACACATTTAAGATTTCACATGTTCACTTACATAGATTAAAAATGCAAATGAAGCTGGCTTCAATGAGATGCTGACCTGAGATCAAGCTTTCTGAAGACAGGCTGTTTCCATTTCCCTCAGAAGAAAGGAAAAAGAGTTGAGAGTTTTTATTCACCTGGATGAAACAAAAAAAAAGTGTAAGAACTATTTATAAATATGTATGAATAAATATTTAATTATATATGTGCTGAATGGTTTAGCTGTTGTTCAGCAAATACATAATTTGTTAATTTTGCCTGCTTCCACTGAATAATTTATTCATCAGATCAGCTCTTTTAATATTCACTAGATGATCGGCTGATCAAGTCCTGTTAGCTGAATATGTTATTTGATTTTTTTTTGCCCTTTTCAAAAATCACTTAGTCTATTGGAAGAACATTGCTGTGATTTATTAGTGGTACATTCCATCCAGTTCATGGTGACATTCTTCAAGAGTAACCTCCGAAGACAGTAGATATCTTGCTCATGTCATATGATATTAAACTTTTGTAATCCTGACACGTATTAGGTGTCTTTGACCAGGGAAATAAAACCCTATGTCCAGCAGTACACTTTTGTGTCACAAATTCATGACAATACATGTGTGGTGTATTTTACTTTTCATTTGATGACTGAATATTGAATTATTTAGATGAGCTACATCAATCATTCCTATATTCTGGTTTATCCAAGTGTCTACCCTGCAGTTTTTTCAGTACTCTGTCTTTGCAAAGGATTTCTTCTAACCTCTAAAATTGCCATAAAGCTTCAGAGATACCCTGACACTACAGTGTGGAACAAGATGGAGAAAGGACAGTGTCTAATCCTTTACAAGTCAGCCTTGAAGTCAGTCATCTTATAGCCCTTTGTAGCTAGAAAAGGACTTCTTACACTTACCACTTGAAAGGGGAAATCCTTAGCTTTCGATTGTACTGTCTTCATACCCAGGGAAGTCTGCAAAGATCAGGAAGTAAAGCCATGGTGTCATTATGTTTGGAAAATTATTTTATGTTTTTATAGTATTCTTTTACTTTTTCATAATTTTTAAAGCTTCTGAGGACTTACTTTTTCTCTTAAGTTACTGAAGCTTAAATATTCAAATAAGGCTAGCATTGTAAAAAGGAGGTTGCAAAAAGTATCATCAATCCATTTTTAAAAAAGACTTCTCAAGCTAATACTCTGTAACACTCCTGTGTAACACTTACAGAAAATACCAAATAAACAAGAGGGCAGTGACACTCAAAAACATTGAGATCACCACTCTGAAATGACCTGTGTAACTTTGGGCTGGTGCCAGTTAAGACTAGTGCCGACATCTAGTACTCAAATGTGTGTGCCACAATCTGTGTGCCACAGCCTAATGTATTCCATATTTCAAGATGCATGCATATGTAATAGCCTATATAATATTCCATACAAAAATTGCATTAAGAAAACGTTAAAGTTGCCTAGTTCGGCATTTAAAAGTCAGGAAATAAAATTAAGGTTGTACATGCAACATTAACTCTGTTCCCTAGTGCATTTGCCTATGATACAGTCTAATTACATGATCAAATATTATTTCTCAGATTATACAGTATAATATCTACATTTTTTTCATTTTGAAAAGTGTGAGGTGCATTAGGGAGGCTTCAGCTTCACCTTCATGTAAAAAGACTTCAAATAAACATGGACTTGTCAGTTTGGAGAAGGGATACCTGAAAAGGGCTCTAACAAGTGGTTATAAAAGAATGAGTGGTGTGGGAAAGGTGAATGAAGAATGATGACTCAGTACTCCTTCAACTGTAAAAGCTGGGGACCATTCATTCAACTAGCAAGTTTAAAATACACGTATTTTATACACCACAAATGTGGACTCAGCACCGTAGACTCTGAGAAGATCCAAACTATAATGCACCCAAAAGACATCAGATAAATCTATAGACCATAGGGCTCTGGCTGGCTATTACATGTGAGCTGCAGGTACACTGCCCATGCCAAGAAGTCACCAAATTGTTGGTGACCAGGAGTTGGGAGGATCTACCTGCAAAGGGCTCATTTAATTTTTCTTCTGTTCTTTTTCCAAACAACCACTGCTAACCACGCTTTCAAGGCATTGCAGTGTTTCCATACATACTAATCATGATGATGACAGTAATACCCAATATTTGGGATCCCTGCCACAAGGAAAGGAGAGGTGAGTGTGACTCCTTGGTCTGTTAACCCCATCCTCAGAACTGCTCCTTACCAGAGATGCTTCTGTGCACATCAATAACCCAGCTTAAAAATTTTGCAGGGCTGTCCCTGTAAGACTCCGTTGCTGTTCACTGCTCCACACTCAAGCAGGATCTTGCCTTAGATCTGTAGAACTGGGTGTTTTAAGCATGGAGTGGAGGACAGCTGAATCCTCCTCGATGTTTCTCAGCTGTTTGAGGCATATACACCTGTACCTCAGTGCCTTCTCTCCCTGACTGTAGTGACAGGCACTGATTGTGAAATTGTTACAATCCCCTGCTGGCTGCCATGCAGTGCCCTTGGTGGGCAGCCAGCCAGTGATGGTGAGGAACCCTGGGAGCCCTGGAGCAGAGATGCCCAAAGGGGCCCAGGAGGTAACACAGTCTCCAGGTACAGGCTGTGCTCCCACATGAAGCACGAAACTGCACTGGGGCTGTTCTCCTATGACATGGGAGTGCATGGCAGACAAAGAGCAGGTGGAGATGACAGCCATGAGATCGACCATGTTCACAATCAATTCCATTTACCTTGCATCTATTATCTGCCTCCTTCACCTGCACTGAGACTGCTAGTTCATTTCTACCAAGAGCATTTTTCTTATGCTAATAAGGGTCTTTAAACAATTGTTGCTAAAAACTCACCGGGTTTTGAAAGAAATGGTCCTTTCTTTTCCCAAAGAGCTGAGCAGCCCTTCCTTTGCTCCCTGACAGGCCTGAAATGACAGTGTTGCTTCACTGGAGGTTTAAGGTCTGTTATTTCACTCTTCATTGGGTCTGGAAGTCAGTATTTTACGTTATTGAAAATCATGAAATATTAGTTCTGGGAATTCGGTTTTGAGGAAATCTTGACAGATAGCAAGGTATTATGTATAATTAACACCAAACAATCCACAATTAGAAGATTTAGCATATACAAATGTTATTTGTAGGAAATGAATGATACTTTATATAATATGTGAGTGATGATCTTTACACTCTCTGAAGTCTAAGATTCTTCATGCCTTTGCAGATAAAGCAACATGAAAACATTGCCTATTTTCACTTGAAAAAACCTGAATTCTTCATTCTGTATTTTGTAAAATGTCTGTAACTTTCAGTAATGTAGCTCTTCATGTAACACCTCAAGATTATATCTGAGTGAGGTAAAATAAAAGAAGGTGTTCGGTTTTTATTGAGGGAGGAGCTTTCTGTATGTGGGGAAAACCAAGCTTGGTGTTTACATCTGCCATGCTACAGTGACCCATACAACAGGATTTTTAAGCAGGGAGGGGAAAAGTAAATATAAGTGGAATTACAATCTTGTTCTAAGGACAAACTAAAGTGCTGACCCTGTACAGCTGTCCCATTCCTTACCTGTAGGCTGAAAAAAGGTCATTAGTAATTTGGGAAGGTGTTTTTTTTTTTTTTGCCATTTGTGTGTGGGGGTATAAAATACAAGCATTGTATAAATGCTTTGCACTGGAACAAATCACAGCACAACACCCTCTGCACTGGGGAAGGTAACTTTATCCCAGTGCACATCTTTAGTGCAGAGATTGTAAACAACCTTTGTCTCTCTGTTTAATTTTAAAAAGTATTTCTCTTTTTTCTCTCCAAACTGGGGACTGACCATTTCACTAAGGGATAGATAAGAAGCCATCAATCTTTTTATCTCTGCAAGAGACCCAGCTACCAGCTACTGTCTCTGGGGAGCATGGCAGCCTTGCTCTGCTCACAGTCCCATCCATGGGGACCTGTATGAGTTCTCTGTGGACCCTTCCCATCTTGGAAAGAGAATTTCATTCCAAATAATCCTGGAGGTACCAAAAACCTATCTCTGCTGGCATATATTCCATCCAGGGCCAGATCTGTGGAGGACAGCTGTCCTGAAGGGCTGTCATGGCTGGAAGCAGCTCTGTTCTCCAGGATTTGCCTCCAGTGCCTGTCCCCTACCCTGTTCCATCGCACT
Organism: Rhipidura dahli; assembly: GCA_013399225.1. Taxonomy (NCBI): domain Eukaryota; kingdom Metazoa; phylum Chordata; class Aves; order Passeriformes; family Rhipiduridae; genus Rhipidura; species Rhipidura dahli. The sequence continues at coordinate 1,306,977 of VXAC01001425.1, forward strand.
TGTGCCTTGCCATGTGCAGGATTTTGCATCTGCCTGGCAGATGACAACACCACAGGAAAACAGCACAAAGACTTTTGGGCTAGAATAATTGCTGTGATGGCAAATCCATGGGTGGAGCAAGTTTAAAGGCAGCTGCAGATGGAATCTTTCACAGCTGTGTGACTTCCCTGCACTCTGAAAAGTCTCCACATCTGAGCCAGCAGTATGATGGGGCAAGACAGCTTCTTTTTAGAGTTGTTGGTGGAAGATGACATACAGACAATATGATCAAACCTTGGCCATGCTTGGACACAGATAGAGGAGCACTGGAGATGTGTTTTGAACCTTCTTATTGAAGTGTCGGGGGTTTTTTTGGTGTGGTAAATCCACTTTCAGGTCAGCAAGTCAGCAAGTTAGTCTGTCCACAAAACCCCTGAAAAAGAAGACATATTCAAATGCCAGAGACCTCACAGTCTCCCACCTGCAGGAGAAAGCAACCAGAGACTACTTCGTTTGAAAGAAAAAAAAAGATATTTAAAGAGGCAGGAACTTATGGATTCATTTTTTCAGACTGATAGAAGCCATTAAATGTTTGCAAAACAGTTTTCCCCTGTAACGTTAGACTTAATGGGGATAAATTAGCTGAAATACATGATTGTAAGAATGGTAACAGCAGGATTCTGTATGAACTTTGAGTTTGGAGAGTGTTTTTTCTACTCTTCAACAAAGCAAAAAGCTCTTAATATATAACTTATGAGGCATTGTAAGCAAATAAAAGATGACATAATTCTTTGCCCTTAAAACTGACTAAAGTTAGATGATGCACAGACACAGATGAGGTAACTCTGAACTACAACATTCTTCAGGGCTGACAAAATTCTTGTAAGCTAAGAAGTTTTTAATCAACAGAATGAACCTGGTTATAAAAAGTTAGCAGAGCTTACATGACCTAAATTATGTTTTAAATTGGTCAAGTGTTGGTACCGGGTAAAAGAATATACAAATATGCTCTGGAGAGATCATTAATAAGACATTCACAGGAAAAACCGGGTGAAACTGTATCCAAACTTTAAAGGGAATCATGCCTTAAGAGGCCTCCTAGAAACAGAGACTAGACAGGAATAAAGGGAATAAAGGTGGGTATTTATTCAAAGGGCCTTCAAAGGTACCCCCTGGGGAACCAGAGGCTGCTGCCAAGATGGACCCCAAGATGGGCCACAGGTCACGAGTTCTTCACACTTTTATAAGTTTGGTTCATTTGCATGTCAGGGTTAATTCTCCAGTTAAAGGTTCAGTTTAATGATGTAATTCCCCTCAGCTTGCCCCCTCTCAGAGGCTTTTACTTTACACTTTTTGGGCCTAGGACAGTCTAGGTGTCCTTGAAGAGCAGGACTGGAGAGGCTTTGTTATGTCTGCTCAGCACGAGAGAGCAGAAATGAACAGGCTACAAGAAACCTCAGCGTTACACACTAAGCAGTACAGGATCTGAAAAATATAAAAGTTAAAACCTAAGGCATCAGGAGCATTGGGGCTGTGGGATAGTTGTCAAAACCGACACCCAGTAAAGCCTTGTGACTTCACGTGAGAAGACAAACATCTCAGACACCAAGTGCTAAAGCTGTCCCCATCAGAACATGCACTGACATCCAGCTCCATGCTGTAATGCAAATGGAATAGCTCTGATGCTCAGTCCTTCAATGCTGCATTTCTAAATTTGCTCTATTAAATAGACTCTTGTTATTTCTTACAACAGACCTCAACCTTATTACAGCAAAGAAACAGCAGAGCATGTATGATTTCAAAACTGCTATCTGATCTTGTGTAGTCAATATATGGTGTGGGCTCTCGCAGTGCTCAACTCTCCCAAGAAGTGAGGTTTAGAGGTTTGCCCCAGACCACATAATAAAGCTGGCAGAACAGAATATGATTTAGGATCAACCACCTACCATATGGCACTTACATCTCCATCCTATGCTGCTTCTTGATCATGCTACGTTAGTCACAGCTCCGGCAGCAGAAATAGGAGGAGTTGTTTATTATCCTCAGCACAGTAATGATACCTCAGGCCACAGTGATAAGTAATTGAAACAACAGGGGTCTTAGAGACACTTAAAACCAGAGATCTTAAAATACACAGAAACTGGTGTCGCTAAATGGAATGTGTAACTAATAAATTGCCAGCTATTTGCAGTGCAATACAACATCCCAAATTCAGTCATTCTACAGACTTCCAGACTTCCACAATTCCACTCGATACTCTTCAGTGTAAAACCCCATCAAGATGAGGCTAAAATAATAGCAACAATAATAATATTAATAATAATATTATAATAGTAACAACAACAACAGCAGCAACTACAACAATATGATTCACACTTACTTTTCTCTAAAGGGATTTCCACTTGTACGTGCAGGCAGATGATGAATAATTTTAACACCAAGGTGTGACAACAATCACATGCAATTTAGAACCCAGTGCTATGCGGTTCTGAATATCTGTGATCTAAAGCTGATAAGGATTTAATTGAGTAAATAACAATCTTTATAAGTATTGTTGACTTATTGTATCCTGTTCTTCTGGACTGAGAATCTGTTAAGTCATATTGACTACAGATTTAGATATTAAAAGCAAAACAATGTGATTTCTCTTCAATTGTACTTGCCCTAAACTGATATCATGGGGCCCTCCTCTGAGGATGGAAGGATACAACCTTCAAAACAAGTCTTATGCCATCAGACCTACTGATATGTATTTCTCTGTGTTCGTTATTAAATGAAATTGCATTTGATATTTTTCATTTGTCTCTATGATCTATTAATAACACTTTACCTACCCATCACTCACCATTTTCTGCGTCATTTTACCCAGTTCTTCTGCTTTTAAGATGGTCCTAGAATTTTTAGTGCTATTCCATGTACTTGTGAATTTTGAGCATGTACTTTGTGCAGATGAGATATATCATACTTAACAGAAAGTTTTGCAAAACCATAGTCTCACATTGTAATGAGATACAGAGAGATTAAGGATATTTTAGTACTTCGGCTACTGGATGGCACATGAAGGGCAATATGATTAAATGCAAGATAAAACTGTGAGCTGAGTGATAAAACCAGACAAGTACATGAAAGATTCTTCTGTCAGAGGTTTTCCTTATTTGTCATGTAAATATTGCCTGGGGGTACTGTTTCATTTGTCACTGCTGGGTTGTCTTTGGAAGCCTAGGAAGTAAAACAGAGTCAGATAACAGTAATCTCCCTTAACCCATGGTCACCTGGCTGTGCTGTTTAGTAGAGAGCACCATTTGCCAGGGGTGGCATCTACCTAGGTAGTGTGAGTGCTGCCAGTGTGGGTGGCTCTGCAATGTATAAAATCAGTAGCTGGCTCCAACAAAATGCTCCAAAAAAAAAAAAAAAAAATCTTATTGCCAGGCTCTCTAGATCTTCAGGGCAGAGATACATGCACATTTGCAGAGTGTAGAAGCACCAAGACTTAGGACATGCTGGGCAGCAGGAGCTATTCAGACATCATTGTGGGTCCTTTCTGCCATTAGAGCACAGACAAGTGGAGGAGAAATGAGTGTGACACACCAGCAATCTCAACTGACCTCTTTCAGGACCCAAGGGGGTATCTGCTTTGGAAAGGTGCCAGCTGGCTCAGCCCAGGTTTGGGGATCCTGATGCTGCACTGGGGAATGCAGTGGCTGAGGTTCCCCCAGCTTCAGCCCATTGCCCCAGAGCTGCTGGGGAGATTACCCTGATTTTGGGGTAAAGAACAAGGATGTGAAGGATTGGAGTTGTCTCTCAGTGACAGCATTCAGAGCAGGAAAAATAGGAGAACATTTGCCCAGCAATATTCCAGTTCCATTTTTATATCATGCTGCAGAAGTTCAGCCTGATCCAGGCTTTGGGACGTGGCTGGAGCACCTAAGCATTGTACCACCAGTGCACACTGGTACTAGCAAGGCCCGAGGTGTGCAGAGGTTTGAAGAGGTTGCTGGTGCCTGTCACTGAAAGGCTGTGGAGGCTGCAGCTGATGCAGCTTTGAAAGAAGACAGCACTCACTGTAAGCTACTTGAGAAAATCTGTGTAAGTTGCATGAATTACTGGCCAAAGATTTCAAACAATGAATACATTTGTTCTCAAACTATTTATGAACAGGAAAAAAACCAGACCTCACAATAAGGCAGTGATGTGTTGAATATTCTTTGTTTGCCTGGCATTAATGGATATCTGAAGGAGCTGGGTTGCATGACTCATTCAGTCAAGCTGTAGAGATAATCAAAGGGGATGAGAAATGCTTCCAAAGGATCACCTTTTGCATTCTTCAGACATCTCAAACTCCCAATGAATTCAGTACAGAAAAATTAAGATGATGCTTACACCCTTGCAGGTCTCCTGTCACCCCGTACAGCTGAACTGAGACCAAACAATCTCCCAGAGCTCATATGGGAGCAGCACAATTGCCCCTTTCTGTATGCCATTTGTAACATGTATTTTCAGTCCCTGGGCTAGATCTATGCAGGCTGCATGTGACCTGCTGCCTGTCCCCTGCCACACTCTTTCCACAAGGCTCTCCCTGTCACCTGGGGATGGAGATGTGCTGTGCAGTCCCGAGTGTCCTGGTAACAAGCGATCTGGCTGCTCTTGGGGAAGTTCTGCGGTCCCTCATGGATATGTGACACCCAGGAGTAAAAGAGAATTATCACTATAAAAAAATCTGATCTTTTCATGTCTATAATTTGTTCCTGTGTTTGTGTGTTACTGCATTGCATTAAGCTCTCTCTAAAAACAAAAAGCTGCAATTCATAATCAGAGATGGGGGAGAGACACGGAGAGAGAGAGAGAATAATGCTGGGAATCCCAGATTGCTGAAAAGCAGGGGAAAAAACCAACACAAAATTGCTGCCTGAGATGATTAAAGACACTTCAGCATTTTATAGAGAACAACCTGCAAAGCTGCTACAGAAAATGGGGGGAGATAAGGCAGCAAAGGAGATGGTTATCAGAGCAAGATGTTGGTGATCTTTTTTGAAAAATAGTCACTACATGAAAAAATCCTCTCTTGTCTCCAAAAAAAAAAAAAAAATGGTGCCAAGAGCAGATATAACCAAGGAACCTATAGATGATCAGTGTCCCATGCTTCATTCAATCAGGCAATCAAGATAATTAGAAAGTATGGGGAAGATTGATTAATGGCCGAGGCAGACATTGAGTTGACCTTTTCTTTATTACTACAGCAGTACATTTAAATAGTCTCCACTTAGTAGGATTTAAAATAGAAAAGTGAGCTGTTATAGATATAGTAAATGTGTAACTAAGAATGCATGATCTAATACCCCTGTTCTGTAGCTTGCTTTCCACCTTTAGTCTCCACACCATCTCATCTGAATATGAATTAGTTTAATTTCTCAAATCCATGCTCTAGCAGTTACACTAGTTACTATTTCAAGAAAAACAAATGTATTTAAAATATTAAAATAGATATAGTTTAAAATATTTTTAAATTGAAAATATGAAAACATGGGGGTCAGTGCTACTTTGTGAATTAACATCAGTTTTGTTATGCACGGGAGGAGGACAAGGGAAGCTGAACCAGACTCCTCATGCTGGGAGCCCAAGATTCAGTGATAAGTGAGGGAATTTATCCAGGACTTCTTTGTGGTATCTTCTGCTTAGGAGAGCCTGGCATGTCTGCAGTTGGGTAACCTGGGCCTCTCCTTCTTCATGTCAGAGATTTTGGCTCAGTGACCCACAAGTAGAGCCAGTGGAGCTGCCACAGCACCAGTGCCAGCAGTGAGTGTCAGAGCACAGAGAACAGACAGAAATCTCCTTGAGAAAGGAAATTTGCTAAGGCATCTCTACAGCTATTAGCCAGCCTCCTTGGTGTGTGGGGAGGGCTACCAAGAAGGGTCCAGGACAGTCACAGCACAAAGAGGGCATCATGCAGGAGAGGCTTGAAAGGATTTGTGGTACCCATAGAAAGGGATCCTGAGGCAAAATGTGTAGCTTGCAATGCTCACCTGAGAGGGGCCAAAAACGTAACACAGGTCACAAGTAGCAGGAGCTGGCTGACTTGTGCTTCTGGGAGAATAGTGTGGAGCAGGACACCTAAGCAGCAGACTTCAGGGCACAGGAGTGCTGCCTGGATCATGTAGGAAATCAGGGTGTGTCCAGGGAATACCCCTCTTAGGAGAAGAGTTTAATTTACCTTTTTATACAAAGCATCCTTCTCTCTGGTGAGAAATAAAGTGATCTGGGCTCTATAAGGTGACCCTAATAGCAAATGTAAATGAGAAGCAGAGGTAGGTACCAACACTTCTCAGCAGCAGAGTGTGGGAACAAATGATGCAGGATTTTGCCTGGAGGCAACTCAGGGCAGAAGCATTGTCAGATCTTGCACAAAGACTGTGCACTGTGTATCCTGCCATCAACAAGGCCTGGGCCACAAGCAAGGTGGGCTTGAGCACCGCTGAGCCCCCTGTGGAGGGCCCAGTTTCCCACTGAGGTTCAGTGACACCTGCTAAAGAGCCACAGCGTTTTCTCAGCTGCTGAACTGAAGAATGGCATGTAGTGCTCAAGGCTGTTTGCTGAACAGTGCTTTTCCTCACAGGCAAATCTGCAGGGGAAAGGAAGAGAAGTTAATTAGTGAAACTGGAAGGCATTTGGAAAAATAAGTCTGTGTTTGGAGGAAAATTCACACCAACCTATTTGGTATAATGCAGGTGAAATCAATGGATTTCTACAAAGAGTGGTTTTGCAGAAGTTTACAAAATCTACAGGGAAACTATGACATTAAGCAATGTTTACAACTACAGAGTAGTGTTTCAGGCAAAAAATGTTATATGTTGTTCATTTGCTGTTTATATGTTGTTTATTTGTTGTTCATTGAGTAGTCAATCCCCCTCCAACTAGAGCGTTAGCCTTTTAATTTTGTAGGGTTGAAAACAATTGACATATTGTATGAAAAGTTTTCTTCTGTGACTTATCTATTAAGCAGAAATAATCTTGATCACCAGCATTAGATCAGGCATTCAGCTCATGTAACCCAGCAGAACTCCTCTGGTGTCAATAAAACCACCTTGATTTACAGTAGCAGGAGATCTGAGCAGTGTATTGCTTTGAAAAACCGAGGTGTACATTTATTCATTATTTCAAAGGTAGAGGCTTGATCTGCTCTGCTGGGACATAGCCTTGCTGTGCCACACAGCTCTGCTGAGGTCCCCACAGGCTCAGGAAGACCAGGGTTTGCCCACCAACTGTACTGTGCAGGAACAGTTCCTCACTGAGCAGGAGCCAGTCCAGCACTTCCCGAGGAATGCCTCTTTACCCTAGCCCATCAAAAGTACACTTGCAATGGTAATTAATTGGTTCTGGGATACCCTCCAATGCAAATGGCCACATCCAAAGCCCTCTATTTTTCTGCCTTCAAAGGGCACCAGCTTAGTCTCAAGGGTGTCAGTTTTGAGGCTGGTGCTTTATATGCATCTAGGTCAGATTTCATCTGTGACCAAACACGTGAGCAGTGATCCTGTGCTCATCTCAAAATGGGTGTAGGGCCACGTGGAGGCTTTTTTAATGCCACTGCTCCACTTGCTGCAGTGTGGGTATGAGAGTGGTGAGGGTCTGCTCAGGCACATGGAGGTGCTGGTCTGCTTTTCTTGGGCTGGACCAAGGCTTCATAGTCTTGTTCCTGGAGCACTGGCAGGGAGCTGAGGCTCCACAGTTGGTCTTACTGACAGTGTTGCTCTAATTTAAATAAAATTGTTAAAAAAAAAGACTAATAAGGAAATCTCAAAATATTGAAATGTAGCTGCCTTTGAATCAAGAGGGCAACAAACAGCTGTTGTGAAGACTGCAGAAGGTGCAGTCTTTAGTGTTCATACTGCATTAAATGTCATAAATCTGGGAGTTCAGTGTAGTGAGATGCAGAGTACTTCCATCTAGTGCTGAGCATTTTCCACTCTCACTGGAGGAAACTCAGGGAGCTCCATAGCTCAGAAGATGACTGCAACCTCTGACATTTGAGTCATACTAATAAAGTAGTTTCCCTTGGTGGGATGTGCATTCCCCCTCCCCCTAAGTTTCAAGTAATACTACTCCTTAAAGTAGGAACAAACATTTTACTTATGGCTAGAATGCATTTATTGGTAATTTTCACATAAATCAACTTATATGAAAATGTATTCATAATCCAAGCCTTCTCTATAGTGATAAAATGTTTCTGCTTCTGTGGTAGAAAATAGCTTATTATGCAAACAGCATTGCTAGTGTTACATTATGCATGGGAGTCACCTGGAGAACATCACAAAAGCTTCAACCAAAAGGAAAAAAAGAGGGGAGAAAATCGGGTGTTCCATTTACTGCACCACTTGCCTATTATAATTAGCTGTAAATGAGCTGATATCTGTACTTTGAAATGTATTTCATATATGCCTTGGTAACATTATACAAATAGGAAAAGCAGAAGAGAATGAAAGAATATGAAACTCACCCAGAAATGGCCTTGCAAAATGTCACCCCAATTAAAAAAGCTAAAGCCAGCTGCCATTTTTAAACTGCTTAGTTGTATTTACTTTGAGAATACCTTGGTTATATTTGTATTCTACTTGATTTAATTCAGGATGCTGCAAGTTCCCACTGGACTGTCATCATTATGAATGACATTGTTGAGAAGTTTGATTAAATAAGATCTGCTCAGGCTAAAACCCATATTACCTCAGGTATGTTTAAAATAATCATGGAAAAAAAAAAGAATTAGTCCCAGCACAATCATTCAAGTTCCATTGTCTCATGTGGCTTTTTTTACTGAGGGATAAAATAGTGGTTTTAAATAAAAGTGGGAGGATGAGAGCAGCCCTGTGGGGAAAGGTTTGGGGGTGATGGTTGATGAAAAACTCACCGTGAGCTGGCAGTGTCAGAAGGCCCATGGATCCTGGGCTGCACCAGGAGCAGCATGGCCAGCAGGTTAAAGGAGGTGATTCTACCCCTCTACTCTGCTCTATGGGACCTCACCTGGAGTACTGGGTACAGTTCTGGTGTTGCCCGCACAAGAAGGATATGGAACAGGTGGAGCAAGTCCAGAGGAGGGCCACAAAGTTGATAAGAGGACTGGAGCACCTCTCCTAGGAAGACAGGCTGAGAAAGTTGGGGCTGTTGATCCTGCAGAAGAGAAGGTTATGTGGAGACCTCATAGCAACCTTCCAGTGTCTGAAGGAGAAACTGGAGAGGAACTTTTCATCAGGAACTGTAGTAATAGGACAAAGATTAATGGGCACAAATTGAAAGAAGGGAGATTCAGGTTAGCTATTAGGAAGGAAATTTTTACTGTGAGGGTGGTGAAGCACTGAAACAATCTGCTCTGGGAGGTTGTGGATACCCCAATCCTGTCAGCATTCAAAGCTGCCTTGAGCAACCTGGTCTAGTGGGAGGCCTCCCTGCCCTTTGTGGGGAGGGGAGGGGGCAGCTGGAACTAGATGATCTTCAAGGTCCATTCCAATACCACTCCAATTCAAGGATTTTATGATCACTGCCATAAGGATAAGTCCTCTGGAGACAGTGAATTCTTATGGTAGCTCTTGTGGCACATCTTTTAGGAAGTTCTAGACAGACATCAGAGCAGCTCTTGACCAGAGTGGGTTTATAATTATGGTTCTTCAAGACAAGACCTCTGTGATTTTGTAGCCTGAGGACTGGTATTCAAGTATTTCTGAGTCTTTCACAAACTACTCAGTGTATGACTCCCTGCACTAGCACTAACATGTCCACCGTCTTTATGCCTCAAATCATGTTACATCTCTTAAACCTTAACTGGAGGAATTCCTTTGGCTGCAGTCTTCCTGCAGGGGAGAGATGTTTCCACTGTTTTCCCTAATTAGCTTGCCAACAGGGATTTCTCTGGTGGTTTTGGCTGTGTATTGAACGACAAGTATTTCCATGAATCACTTGGTTCTGAAAACATTTGGCTAAGCCTGAGCAATCTCTTTTAAGATCTATTCATTAAATCAGCATTTGTGATAAAAGCAGGTCAAACATAAGCAGGGCTTCACTGGTCTTCACCATCTTTTAGTCTTGCCAGCCAGTCAAGTTAGCCCAGAGATAAACAAGCTGACACTGAAGTGAGGAAAGGAGATGTCGTGAACCAAAACTGGTGCTCTACCACTTGTCACACAGCCCTCAGTGAGGGTGCAGGGCTTGGCTGTGCCCCACTGCCCACAGCAGGTCTGCTCTTGGCACCCACCAGATTCCCTGCTCTGAGGCTGCCTGGAACCTTGTGGAAACCCCTTGATCAATCAGCCCTTTGCAATGGAGGAGTTCCCCACACAGTCTGTGGCACTTGGACTGGATCTGGTCACGAGGGACTACAGCTACAAGTTCCTCCTTTTCTAGTCCAACCCAAATTTGCTCTATCATTTCATGTCCCTGGTAGGTATGGATGTAAGTTCACCTGATCTGAGGAAACAAAAAAGTTACACAGTGCATGATATAGCAATCTTCCAAAATCCTGAGCACTGAAGGAGCTGGTCTGAGCTCAGCAGTCACTAGGCATTTGTTGGACCTGGAATCATGCTCTGACCTCAGAGAAGGGTGGCTGGTAATTCCTTAGGGTGTTCAGCTCTTCTGGGCTCTGGGGGAAAATCAGTTCTGCCCCATGAGGCCTCATGTCAGCATTCCAGATGTTTATCTTAGGCAAGAAGCTGTGTGGGGCTCGAGCTGCAGGAGCTGTACCTCCCAGATGAGCCAGTTCAGACCAGCTGCTATGCAGAAGTGGTGTCTGCTGCTCATCAGCTTATCTCTGGTACTGCACAAAGCAGGTGTCATATTTTTTGGCTCTGCATGGCTAGTGGATGACATAAGGCAGGAGGAGGAGAAGGAGAAGGGGCTAAGAAAGTATCCTGAGAAAAAGGCTGGAAATTGAACATTACAAGTCTGAAAATGTGTAGACAACTGAAGACTGTTTAAATCTCACTTCACCATTTACAAGATAGGGGTGCTGGCAAACAAGAAGATAATCAAAATTCAGTTTCAGTTTTGGCAACACTTTAATCAGAGCCAGGTCATATTTTCATTTCATTAATGATTTTCATTTAACTCTTTTGGAGACATGACTAGGAAGGGATGAAAAATATCACAGAAGAAAAACATGTTGCTAAAACATGTTGCATGCATATATTATATATGAACACATTATATGTATGTTCCTATATGTATATAAATGCAAGCATATGTGTAGGTATACCTATCTATATTTATATCCAGAAATCCAAGACTCTAAAAAAGAGAAACATATTCCATGACTCATTTAAGGACAACAATCCTGAAAGTCCAAAGTCTTTAGTAAGGGACAAGATCATGACAAGAATCTTGGACAAAATACTTACGGGACTGTTTAGAAAGTTAGAATTAATCTGTGATAAAAAAATTATATTCCTGAAAGTGGAACTGGAGCTGATTTTTTTCTTATGGAGGCTACATGAGGTGACACTATGGCTGGTAGGGGAAATACAGAATGTTAGGGGAAAAGATAGTGACAGAAAGTCCTGGTCAACAAAAATAATGTATAGACATGCACTGAAAACCAATGTAAGCAATGATAATGCCTGATATTTGGGAAGACATGCCAAATTGAAATGGATTATGTTACTTTGCAAGAGAGCATATGCCAGCAGAGTGTGCACAGCATGGGCAAAGAAGATCACAACAGCATCACCAGCTCAGAAAAATTCCCTCTGACCAATGGACACTGTTGCAGAAGATGAATGGAATATTAGCTTGAAATGAAATGGAACTTTTATGAGTTTTAACTTGGACACAGGTGGACAAGCTGCTGTGAATCCAGAAACACAGATATTGCCATGGACATAACAGCTGGAGACAGTGTGGAGTTGGAAATGTTGGTGCTTACAGTGGGAAATGTATCTCTACTAAGAGAGTGTGTGAACTAAATGTATAAGCAAATAATAAATTAAGAAAAAAACACCTGTAGGTGTGCCAAAGATGAGGGGATCTATTTTTGATTTTAAACCCCAATGTTATAACAAAATATGATTATTACGGTGGAAAAAATACTAAATATATTTGATAAGAATTTGAGGGCATTTTTTGAGGACAGGCAAGGAGGAAAAGAACTCCAGACTAAATCTGAATAAACTTTTTATCCTCCATCTAACGCTTCCAAATCAGGTTTTTCTCTTATCCTAAACCAGAAGGCAAAAGCTGAACTGGTGAAGTTGTTGCTACTGAATCACAGAGTAAGTGAAGTGTCCTTTTAGAGTGGATGCAATTTCTGGGCATTGAAGGGGAAAAGAAAAACTGTGGTTATTTACTGAATTTATTAAATAAGGATGTGGGAGCTGAAGTCTGCTTCTGAGAGAGAGAGGTCTCTGGAAACATCTACCTTGCCAAAGATACTGTGATGTGCCAGTGCTGTCCAGCCTTTGTAAAAAAGTGTTTTTCAACCCATATTGCTCACCCTCAGCCTTCCTGAGGAGCTGCTGACTGTACTAGATCATTACAAGTGCCCACAGGTTCAAGTTGTGCTCCTGGAGAGAGTTCAGCAAAACCCTCACCATCCTGCAGCCAGATTTTCCCTTTCCTTGTTTGAGAAATTTGGCTCCACTTCCTCAAGCATTTCATCCTATCTCTACCTTGTTTATGATACTACTCATCTTACAGTCCTGATGAGTTGACTTTTTCTCTCTTTCTGTCCACTATTTAATAAATTACCTAATGAAAAGATAATTAGTGAAAGAATACTTCAAAGCTGTGCTACTCTTCAAGCTCTGGGAGGCCGTGGCTGCTCCTGGTTCATCCTGCAATCTGGATTACAGACCTCTCCCAACTTCATGGTGCTCTTTGCTTGTCTCAGGCCAGAGGCCTGTGTGACTGTCCAAAGGTTACAGAGAAGTCTTATTTCAGCAGGAATTCCTTTTTCCATTCATGGGTTCACCCCTGCAGGATTGCTGATGGGCTGCACTAGCTCTTAGTGATAAACATGCAGAAAAGTGATTGAGGAATATTAACTGAAAACTCACCCTGTCCCTAAATCAGCATCAGAAATGCCCTGCCTGGCTTTATGAATGAAATGGTAAACTGGTGAAAAGTAGCAGCAAGTATCAGGCAGTACATATGCAGTTGGCAATAATGAACACTCAGTTACAGGATGCTGAAGGTCCTGCTGATTTCTGAGTCCAGCATAGGGAAGATGATTTTTTCCTCAAATGCAAATGGTGATGACCATCCATTGGAGAGGGCATTGGACTAGATGATGTTTAAGGGTTCTTTCTAACCCAAACTTTTATATGGTTCTGTGATCCCTTCTGTGTGATGCTCAGCTGAATTTACTTCAGCATGAAAACTTGTCATGTGTTCATATTCCATCATTCTCACAAATTTCGTCTGGGCTTTCTCAGAAGGTTTTATCTCTTAACCTGTAAAAGTGAAAAGTCCTTTAACATTCAATATACTCAGCTTAGTTTAATTAGAAATTAGAAAAAATAGGATTGAGGCAAACTAGAGAGGCAGAGACAGTTCAGTGGAATGACCCTAAAGCTGTGGCATCAACAGTAATTGCTTACTTCTTGAGTGAGGCAGTAGCTGAATTGGAAAATATAGAGTCACTGCATCCCTGCACCACCCTCCAGAGAGATGCTACAGACTGTGTAAGCCCCTCTGCAGGCCTTCAGGTCTGGCATCGAGGCCAGTAGGATCACACTTGTTATGATACAAGCTCATTTTCCTGCTCTTTATTAGCATTCAAATGCCAAGTGCCAATGTACTTAAAAATTCACAATATTTTTCCATTGTTCTAGGAAAAAGGATGGGTTTGAAAAGAAGTGGTCTGGTACTGATATGACTTATGGTCAGGCAAAAGGCAGCCAGACAGCAAGAAGTGGCCTCAGGGACTGGAGACTTTCCATGGGAGCCTCCCAGTGTGCTGAGATTTTATGATGCTGACTGAGAGTCAGAGAAAAGCAGGAGTTGCAGTGCAGGGATGGAGGAAAGTGGAAAGAAACCTGTAGGACCATGATATATGGTGTCCTTTCAGGCTGTTAGACAAGAGAGAACAGTGCTGTTTCAGGCACAAGGCTGGGCTCAGAGGGCAATAGCTTGCTATAGTCAAACTGCAGAGCGAGATTGTTATGGCTTTGGATAAGAGCTATTAACTATTGTTAAGGTGATTGATCACTTTTATCATTTTGGTTATGGAAGGAGTTTCACAATCAGAGCTAATCATGGGGCATTGCAGTGCCCCTGTCTGCCTAAATGCTGAAATCCAGAGATAGATTGTGAGATGATTACAAAAATTGCAAGGCTGTCATTTCCATATTGAACACGGACTGGGCAAAAATCATAACACGTGTATTGCTGAGACACCACATGCAGGGGAAAACACTTAGGAAGGTTGCTTTCAGCTGCCTCCAGAGAGGGAAACAAATGAGTTTGCTAACTGTTCTGTTTAACTTTTCCAGCACACCAAGTTTCTACAGCTTTAAGGCTGTGCTGCTATGCAACTCCCATGGTATATGGATGTTTGGGTTCTTTGGTACAGACTTCTGCTACTGCCTGTAAGATTCACTGAGGTTTTGTCAGGGAAAGCTCAGAGAAAATTTTCCCAGTACCTGTGTTGAAAGTAAGGGGTAATAAAAATGCACCTCACACGCAGAAGAATGGAGTCATATTAAGTGTTGCATTGGCAAAGAGATGCATTCAGTTGCTTCCAAAGCAACAAGATGCTTTCCAAGAATACAGACTTCCATCTTAATTTCTTTCATAGGTTGATATGGCCTTTTATGAAGGTTTCGTCTGAAGGTTTTATCTGATGGAAAAAAAAAAATCCATATTAGTTAAAAATTAAACAGGTTTTCAGAAAAATAGTTGGATCAGACATATAAGTTCTAGGCATGGAAATCTGACCAGAAACAAAAGAACTAATCCATGACACACTGCAGTAACACATGGCTGAACCTACATTAAGATTTGAGATGCCCAGAACATATCTAATTAATTTACATCTATACCTTGATGGATAAGAGTAAAAAGAATAACTGTTGCTCATACTCTCAGCATCAGGGAGGTGGCATGGAGGAAGCAGCTCTTTCTGTGCTTTTTCAAGGCTCACCTTCTCTTCTTGGGAACACTGTGAAGATCAGCCTACAGGATTAATGGATATCCACCATAAGCAATGTAATGATCAGTTCCTAGTAGGAAGTGCATGTTCAGCTTTACCATGCAGAACTTTTGCATTCAGTAGTAAACACAATAGAAATAAGAAGCAAGAGACTGCATCTGGACTGGACAGAATGGGAAAATACCAATGACATGGGCATGGCAAGACAGGCTTTGATTGATTAGTACAGATAATAAATGGTGCAATTAGAATTCTGCAACTAAGTAATGTATTATGGTGTGCAATATTAATAACGTGCCAAACTAGCAGGGCATGCACTCTCCAGGGTGGTCTCTTGAAATGCTGTTCTCTGCAACGACTGACTGCTACAGGGAGAAAGGCACTCCTAGTGCAGCTGGTCTGCATCAGAGACCCCGTGCAAAGAAACCTTTCCCTGTCACTGCTGTGCTTGTTTAGACTCTATTAGAGACCTCTGACAGATCCCACCTCACATCTTTCCTCGTATTTTTCCATTCTCTTACCAGAACACGGCCTCTTCTGTCCCTAAACCCCAATGTTTGCAGAATCTGTTTTTCTGTGTAACCAACCTAGTTCTGCTTTGAAAATACCACCATCATAATCTCTGAATGGGAACATGAAAAAAGATGCATTGTGTGGTCCTCCTGGAGCAGTGGGTTCCAGCACAAGTCTATGTACATGAAGTGCCCAAAGGACACTTTTGTGAGTGCTCTTTGTTCTCTCTCCTTTGACATGGATGACCACCAGCCAGGATTTAACCCATCAACAATTCATTGGTCATAATACATTCATACTTCACTGATGCAAAAGAAGTACTGTTCATAGATGTTATACCAGTGGATAGAGCGATGTGTTCTTAAGATGAATTTGGGGATATTTTCTATGACTAAACATATCTGCCTTGGGAGAAGTTAATTTCACAGGGAATGGAGAGTCAGTGTCAGCTGGTGTGCCCAGATTAGAGACTGCTTCCTGAACAGAGAAGAAAACCAACTCTAAAGTCTGTGAATGTGCATGTTAGCAAGATTAGATTTGTACTGATAGCTTTTGTTTCCGTTCCCTTCTCTCTTGCCTGGTTTAATATGCAAGGCTATATATGGAGAAAATGTGTCTCTGTGCTGGCATAGCAAAGATAACCTTGAAGAGTATAAATGAATGTATGTATTGATGGAGCAATTTGTGTTTTTATTGATTTCTTGCTGTGTCTCGCTGAATTTCTAGTATGTAGCATAGGCTGTAACTATTTTGTTACGAAGAATGCTACAGAATGTATTTTCCCACACCAATTCTTAAGGGATATGGGCAATTTATACATGAAAATATGAAAGAAAGCATACAGTATATATTGATTATTATTATTCATTGCTATAAGTAGGATTTAGGGCTCCAGACAGGGATACTTGAGATCAAAATAGGGCAACATACTTTCTGTATGGGTAGGCTGAGCTGCCAAAGTGAGATATGAAGATTTTAAGCATAAAATACATAGCTTTTGCCAATGTGGAAGAAGTTGAAGGTGAAATGGTCACACAATGATGTATTCCTGAGAAGATAGGATATTTTTGTAGAGCAGTGATTAATGGCGTCAAAATGCAAATAGGTGGCTAGAAAAAAAAAGGCTGGGCTGGCTCTCCTCTGTGCTGAGGAACTGAGTTGTGCTGGAGGACTTTTTCCAAGCAGGTGAAGGGGGGCAAAGTGTCACCAAGATGAGGATGTCAGTCCTGAGGCAGGAACCCCTCTAGGCCCTGATCCTGCATGTTTCTGGATCTGTGATCCCTTGGTTTCTTGAAACCAGTTTTCTTCAGTTATCTACACAGGAGCCTGTAAATTAGAGATCTAGTCTCTAACTGGTCATACAATGATTAGTAGCATTAAACTGTGATGTCTGTATGTGCAGCTTGGTTGGATTTTCTTCCATTCATCCGTGTTTCACAATTCCTGCTCCTGTCACACACTCCACATTCCCTGAGCAGAGAAATAAAGCAGAGAAATGTGTGGAGTATTAGCTCTGTGCAGTCTTGTGGGCTTTGAGAGTGGGAACTGCAGTCAACCCAAGGGCTGTTTAAGGCAGCTTTATCCCAAATTTGAACCATGTCTCCCTTCAGCCCAAGGAGTAGAAACTGCACCTTTCTTGTCTGGTGGCTCATGACCAAGTGTGTCCATCCTGCTCTGGAAATTAGTGACATCAGAGACACCAGGCTGGGAAGAGAGCATCTAAATTTGGTCCAATATTTGCTCTCTGAAGGTGCCAGAAGTGGATGCCCAAGGAAGAACATAAATAACAGTGCACGTGTAGCATGAGATTTTCTTTTAGATACTGAAGGACTTTCTAAGCTAGAGGCTGCCTCTGAACCCCTGTTTAGTAGGCAGAAGTAGCACCTTTGTGTGTAAATATGTCTAATCTCTTCTGAGCTCATTTTTGCTTGGCCTTTATAACATTCTCTGGCATTAAATACCACAGTTTAATTAGACTTTGGGAGAAAAAGACCTTCCTTTGATTCCTTGTGTAGATCTAGGCCTCTGAGTTGTAAATGAGCATATATGGCAATTAAGAAGGCTTTTAAAAAGGAGAAGGGAAGTCATGAAGCTGCTCACACAGATTGGATGTGTGAGGGTGAATACTGAAATGCTGTGCAAGGCCAAAGGCCTGAGCAACTGAAGGTTATGACTGCCAAAACGGAATAGCAGTACTTCCCCAGATCCTGCAAGATTTACGCTTATATGAGATAGAGAGATCAATTATGTGACACCATGAGAACATCAGAACAATGCTTCATTGCATGATGTACATTATCAATGAAGTTGTGGGTCATCATGCAGGAAACTCTG
The DNA here is from genome assembly GCA_013399225.1 of Rhipidura dahli. Lineage (NCBI taxonomy): Eukaryota > Metazoa > Chordata > Aves > Passeriformes > Rhipiduridae > Rhipidura > Rhipidura dahli. Next base: position 1,324,930 of record VXAC01001425.1, read on the forward strand.
TATGATGATTGCCTATAAATGAAGATGGTTTTGTCATTATTACCTTTCCATTCATCTCCTTACCAAGACTTCAAATGAACAGTCTTCAGAATTTGTGTATGCCACGGGTTTGTAGCACTGCACTGTTGTACATGTACTGCTGTATATGTTCCTCTTAGTTCTCAGCCCTTTGTCATTATTTCTTTCTATATCCGACATTCTTAAGACAATTCCAGAGCCTTGTTTTTGAAGAGTGACAATCAAAACCTAGGCCAGCTTAGTGCAGTTTTTATGCATAGGTGAGCTGCAGAGCAGTAGGTTATGTCAAGGCAGCTCATCCCTGAAGGGGATCACCAGTGGACAGAACTGGTGATCCTTATTGAAAGCTGGTGAGCAAAGCATGTTGGCACATCTCCTGCTCAGGACTGGTACTTCTCTCGTCAGCTTGCTTGATCCTTAACATTGTTTTGTGAAAACAACCTGTTAGTGTCTAAAGACGGTTCATTTCCTTGACTCCCTTTCTCCTGGCTTAGTGTCTTGCAGGGGTGACATCAGTCTCACTGAGGGAGGGTCTCCACTTGGTGACAGAGGTTGGGGAGAAGCCAGGGGCTGGCTACCCTCGCTCTGCCTCTGGCCATGCTGAGCACTTGTACTTCGAGCACTTTGGAAAGGCAGATTTTACTTCACATAACTCATATGAAAATAAACCAGAGAGAGGTGAACAGACCCACAGCAAATCTGATTGCATGCAAGCGCCTTACTCTCAGTATTCTGTTTTGGGAAAGAGCTCTTGGATCTCAGTCCAAAAGAGAGGCAGGGCACCCTTCTGACAGGCTTCCTGAGGGCTGGTCTAGATGCTTCCTCATCTCCATCCACACTGACTCAGCTGGAATGGACTCCGGAGCCCTCCTGCATTTGCTCACGGGCCCTGCCTGGCTGAGCTGATGGACCCAAGCTGATGGCATCCAGAGACATCTTCCTTCAGGTGTCCCTGTGAGGAGGGCTGGAGCCAGCCTTGGAGCCAACGATGCCCTGAAGCTCTGAAACCTGGAATCTGTTTGATAAACTGCTGTCCTAAATTCAAATCCATCAATCTTCGCGACACCACATCTTCATTAATGCTGCTGCTGAAGGGAGCAGAGAGGTGATGCTAAGGAGCTAGGGACAGCAAGTTCCTACACAGGACTTCTGGTTTTAGTAAGAGCTGTGCACAGAGTTTCTGTGGGAATTCTGTTTCTGTGGGAGTTTCTAGTGTAATTTCCATTCTCTGGAAGACACAGAAAAAAAAACGATGCTGTGGAGAAAGACAGCTGAATCCTGTGTTTGACAAGAATTATATTTGCAATTTTACTTTTGATTTAAAGTTTCTGAACTAAGTAACTTGAGGATGAAATCAAGTTAGTCTAGACCAAATATGTTGCAACAGATGTTACAATTTCTGAAAATGTTTTTCTAACTGAAGCAAAATGTTACAGAAAATCTTCCTGTAAGACATTTCTGTATTGAGTTCAGGAATTTTTCTAGTTGAAACATATTGTGACAGAATGCTTTAAGCACACTCTGTATTTGTTTTGAATGCACTTTTTAAGTGGTTTTAATGCAGCTTTATAATTTCAAAGAAAATGAATAAAGAATAACAAAGACAAAACAGACTCTGGGATTGAGAATATTTAGCAATAATGGGCAGTACAAACCGAGAAAGTATTTTTAAAATGGCCTGTACACTCCTACTGTTTCACACTGAAAAGTAATTGCTTTTGTAAGCTACCACCCTTCTTTTCTATACTGCTCAGATGTTACAGGGCTTTCCTTAATTTATGCTGACAACATTGTAAAACACCCTTCAGAAGTGCACAGGAGGGGGAAATTTCCTGGGAATGTTTCACATCTCGTGGACCGTTTTTACCATTTGCTTGCAACCATACAAGAGACTTTCCTGTTTTCATATATTTCTCTTTGGAAGGAATAGAGTGGTTTGGTGACAAAAAGGCTCTCAAAATCAATGTTGCCAAGGCAGAAATATAAAGCAGCAATTTGAGGATCTTGAGGGCACTATGGAGACCATTAAACTAATGGAACAGCTGTTGCTGACAGAGGGGCACAGTTTTCAGGGCTTTAGGAAACTCTTGTAATTACTTGTTAGGCTTGGTAGATTTGTTGCAAATGCTGGAAATTCAGATGCTAACTGCTCAGCAACTAAATAAAGTGAATAGTTTTTGGAAAAAAACCCCTGAATACTCAGGGAGGCTGTATTGACCAACAGGATGATTCCAAATGCTATTTAATGGTCACTCAAAAAATTATGTCCCCTCCTCCCAGATCACCAGCTCATCCATTCAGGGCTGTTGGTTACTACTTCCCTCAGAGTCTTTCCTTCTGCTAAGAATTTGCACCAGTTCCTTGAAAAGGTAGAGCATTGTTTCTCATTGGGAGTTTCATGTCCTCCAGAGCATGAAATGCAGTCAGAGGGTTTGCTTGCTGTTTAGCAGTTCTTTGTGATTGGAGGGGCAACATGAGAAGTGGGAGGTCTGGGACAAGAGCCCTTAAACCCACAGCTCCTGTGCAGCAGGGCTGTCCCACGAAGCCATCGGGTATGAGCCACTCTGTTTCTGACCATGGTACAGAGCACCCACTACTGCCACCAATCCTTGGGTTGTAGGGAGAAGAGTGACCAGTTTTTGGTGGTTTGTTGTTTTTACAGAGAAGACCATTGTGTGCTGAACTGGAGGTTCATCAGAGCTTCCCCAAGAACTACATTTCACTAGGCTGGCTGGATACTGGATGGGTGTCCTCGGATTCTGGGAGACTTGTGGTGTTTAGGACCATATATTGTCAAAATGACAAATTTGGATTGGTTTGGGAAAAGCAAGACCTCAGAGATTCTTTTTGATCATCAGTGTTTCAAGGCAAGTGCAAAATTGAATAAAGTAATGTGAAGAAGTTTGTGACTTCAGTTCATAGTATCTTCCATAATCTCTCTCTCAGAGAGGTTGGACCATCTTTTCTGTGTGCCAAGGACTGTATAGATCCTGTGCTTCTACCTGACAGTGATAACACAGTACCTGCTACTTGGACTTGTTTTAAAAGTTTTGTGATTTGGATAGAGACAACCATGTCAACAGAAGCTGCATAAAATTTTCACTTTTTTCTACACAGGTCTCTAAAGAAACTTCCTTCTGCTATGAAATAATTGTTTTTTTAAGTACCTCCTGGATGACTGCTGGGTCAGAATCCCACCAGTTTGGATCTATCTTGTACAAATCCATAGAATAAGCAGCAGTTTGTGGTTTCCAGACTGGGAAGGACTGAAGCACAAGTCTAATTTTCATTATAAATGCTTAGTACCCCCCCTACTGAACTTAACAGAAATTTCTGGAATCATAAGATTGGACTCCCCCCCACAGTCCTTTTTTTTTTTTTAATGATAACAGTGAATTTTAAATAAAAATATATTCAAATGCAAACACAAATGATTGTAGAAAACTAAGAAAATTAAGAACTGAATGGCTGTACTGTATTGATTCTAGGTTTTTTTTGCTAATAATTATATGGTAACAAAATGCTAAACTAATGGTACCAAATACAAAAGAAAGAGGAAAAAAAATCAATACTTATTATATTCAGACTCAGAATGGTCAAATAGCTATGACCACTTTTTGACACATTTGCCAATATTTCCTTCTGCCCTCCTGTTAGCAGCTGTCTGGTGAAACCTGATGAAAGGACACAGAGGGATAAATCCATCCAGGGTAAAACTTGAGAGGAATGACTCTGGGAACATGTTCAGTGCATTTTGGTGAGCAGGGAATGCCAGCTGATTGGCATGTCTCCAACAATAAAATATTGTGTCCAGAGATGGAGAAAGTACATTTAGCAAATATTGGTTTTGCCCCAAAATATATGCAGAGCAATGCGCATTGTGTTTTCAAGAATATGATTATCTTTAAAAGATGAATTACTTGGATGTGGCTTTTTAGTCTTCTTGGTTTTGTTTTTGTAAATTGAGGGAGGTTTCCCTTGGTGGGGGAATTTTTATTTTGTTTGGTCTTTCTTGCTTATGATGAGGAGGATGGAGTTTTAAGTAAAATGTACAATCTGGTGTCACTACAAAGATCAGCACAATCAGGCTCATCTTTGCCTGATTCTTCAGGCTTCACCTTGCCTTGAGACACAATTTAGAAATGCCAGTAGATGTGGTGGTGACACTGCTAAGATAAAGCCTCGCAGATATCCTCTTACTCAAATCAAATCAGATCAAATCTGTTTGTTTACAGGTGAACCATCTAAGGTTTCTGAACTTTAATTATTTTAAAATTGTCTCTCCCTGGCAGGTCAGTGAGCCAGAGCAGGAGTCACCTTATTGCTCTGTGGCTTGTTCAGAGGGGTCCCAGGTTATGACCAAGCCACTGAAGGGTTACAGAGATGAAAAGAAATGCCATGTTCCTTGCTCAAAATTGTGCTTTGGTCTAATTAAAAAAAAAAAAATAAATTTAGTCCTTCCAAATAACAACAATGGGCTTGGAGGGACTGACATATTGAAGCTTGCCAAAAGTGAGATAGAATTGCCAAGAAGGGAACGGTCGCTATGTGTGAGAGGATACAGCTTCGTGCCTTTGGAAAGAAACTCTGAGGGATCTGAAGCCAGCATGTGTAGCTAGAAAGTTGCTCTTTTGAGTTTTGGGCATGTTTTTTACAGAGAATAATGTCCTGTGTCCTACACTTCTGAGTGACAGAGAAATAGGAATGTTACAAATGGCCACGGTGCCACCACCTTCCTTTTCACAGTTTTCACAGTTTTCCACAGGTATCTGGCATATAGTGTTACTGATAAAGTAGCCAGCTGTCCAAGATTCATTTGTACCAAAGTTCTGTGTTGTTTCATGTCTCTGAGAACAGGGAATGTCACAGAAAAATGTCTTTGGCAAGCAGAACCCAAGTTTCTTTTAAAACCTGCTTCTATAACTTCTATAACCATTACTCCTTGTCCTATTGTAATAGACCCTGAAAGGGTGCAGTAAGGTCTCCCTGAAGCCTTCTTTCCTCCATGCTTAACAGCACACGGCTGAGTCATGTCCAGCCTCTCACCCACCGTCACTGCCAAGCCCTTCTCGGCAGGGCTGCTCTCCATCCATTCATCCCCCAGCCTGTGCTGACACAGGGTGTTGTGCTGACCCAGGTGCAGCACCTTGCATTTGGCCTTGTTCAACCTCCTGAGGCTCCCATATGCCCCCTTGCTGAGCTTGTCCAGGTCCCTCTGGATGGCATCCCGCCTTTCAGGCGTGTCAGCCTCAGGTGTAACCTGTGAATCGCTGAGGGTGCCCAGAGCCAGTGCGCCGGCGTGCCCGCAGCGAGTGCATAGGTGAGCGTGTGCCGGGGGATGCCGGCTCAGGGACCCTGTGGAGCAGCCCGGGGTGCGATGAGGAGCAGGGCTGCGTTCAGGACGTGCCGTTTGCGGCAGAGCCCCGGGCCGAGCTGCCCGGGCCGGGAGGGACCCGCCGGCTCCGCGGTGCCCGCAGAGGGCGCTCCCGGGCCCCTTTTGGAGGCGCTCCGGCAGCCCCGCCGCGCCCGCCCGGCCCCGCGGCTCCCGGAGGATCCCCCGAGTTACCCGAACCCACGGCGGGCTGGCTGATGGGAGGCATCGACACAGGCAACAGACCTTCCGGGAAAAACAAACCAGCAAGGTGTATGGAAAAGGTGGTTTGCTTTTTTTTCTTTTCTTCATTACAGTCCATTGTTTTGCTAGACTGTGCTGGTTTTGGAGGGGATACAGTTAATATTCTTCGCAGTGGTTAGTATGGGGATTTTTACCCTTCCGATTCTCTCTCTTATCCCACCAAGGAGAATGAGTGAAAGGCTGCCTGTGGCTGAGCTGCTGGCCGGGGTTAAACCACGACGTGAAAACACAAAGCACTTGAAATAGTTGTAGTGTCACTTCTGCGAATACCGTGCCCGGGGAGAAGTGGTTCGCGTGTTTTTCCATAAGCTCTTCATTTCCAGAAGTAACTAGCAACAAAGGAAGAAGACGAGGTGGTCCGAGTCTCTTATGGGATGCCTGTGGGTGGGACTCGGGATGGATTTGACATGCTTCCTCCTGCCCTCCTCTCTTCCCTTGTGCTTAACTATAACTAGTTGAAAATACTTTCCTGTACTTGGATTAGTTTTTAGGGTGGCTGAAAATGCAGATGCTGAGCGTGCTCACCTTTACTTCAAATAAAAGAAGCTGTGACTGAAATAAAGCCTCAAAGAAGATTCTGTACTCCATGAAATCTTGTGAAAAGTACAATGTTTTGAATCAAAATATCAAATAAGAACATAGACTTCAGATAGGGGTTTTTTTTTCCATGATTCTTTGTGCCAGATAATTTGGGTTTTGGATAGATTGATAGATTGTGCTGTACTTTCCAATTCCAATACTTTTAATTGCATCAATACCTTTGGAATGGGTCTTACAGAAGTCAGACAGTCTTGCCTGTCTTTTAACTAATAGAATATAGAGTTCACTTCAAATAAATACAGATACTCCTGTCCTAATGGTGAATTCAAACCTGCAAAAGTATTAATCCGGCTGTCTGAAAAGAAAATAATATCAAGGAAAACTCAGTGGTTTTAATTTTTTTCAGACTACAAACAATGTGGCAAACTCCTGTAAATATTTGGGACGCATCAATGTTCTCCTGCTTCTGCTAGTTATGGTTTTTCAGGGCACAATTCATATTTGTTTGCAGACACTGGCAGGGCAGACAGTGTGCTCTGACAAGCTGGAGGCACAGGCTGCTTCAGCAGATTCCAGGGATTTGTTCTCACTGTTTATTCCAAAAATAAGCACTTCTCCTCCTAATAAATGTTGTATGCAAATGTGGTTCAGTTATTTCTACATGAGATTCTAATTCATTCATTTAGAGATGTTCATTTTGCAGTGTATGTGAATTTGCATATGTAATTCAGCAAAGGCAGAAGCAATCTTTTATTCTCATCACTTCTGACATTTTAATCAATGATTTATGTCTTATTCTTACATTTATTAGCCCTCCCTCAGAATGCTAAGGCAGATTATTATGCATTGATATTTCTATACATATATAAAGCTCATTAAGGCTCTTTGACAGAAAAATGGTCAGAGTGCAGGAACAGGGGGCAGGCATTTGGGGGCTTATGCTTTACCTTTTCTACAGTCTGGCTTTGCTCATTTGATAAACAGCTTCCCCGTGTCACTGTTGCTCCATCTGTGCCATAGAGATAGCACTGCCCAAACTCAGAGGTGAGACTAATTGTAGTTTTCAAAGCTTCTTGAGCTCCCTGGCTGGAAACTGCTATATAAATATTCTTCTGGTCACAAAGAAAATGAATGAGGTACAAACCTAGGTAATGGAGATATCATCCATTATTTCTAGGTTTTGTCTGTGTCAAAGGTGGCTGCAGGAATGGTAACCTCTTTTTCTAGAGACTACCCCTTGTAGGTATTCACAGTCACACACTCGCTGACTTTTTGCCAAAACACAGCTTTTACTGCTATTTCCTTCTTCTGACTTCATTGGCTTTCCAGATCTGAGGGACTCAAGTGAATTTTATTACCTCCTAGGCACCATCAACAGAATAATTTATCTAGTCTCAATGCCAGTCAGTGACTCTGTGAATCCTTGGAGGGCAGTTGAGTTACAAAGATGATTGGGAAAGGCTGAATTGTAAGACACAGAATTATAGAGGAGTCATTTTAAAGGCCTGATTTAACCAACAGACCTTTACAGCTGGGATGAATATGTGAATACAAAGAAATCAGCTGGAATCTCAGATCCCATTTTGAGTCTGAACCTGGCCTCTGTATTTAGAAGGGTTATTTGTGATGAAGTAAAATAACAAGGGATTTTTCAGAAGTATAACTTCAACTTAAAGGCCAGAAATATAGTCTGCAATTCTCTCAGAGTTGGAGCTTTGCTTACAGGATTTTTGGAAATTCATTTGTGTTCCTATATGGAATCAAGTCAGACTTGCACCCTGCAGGAATCCAGTTCCAATTTCCACAAGTGAAAATCCATCAATGGTACTGGTCACAAGCAAAATCTCAAGCATGTTTACGCTTAGAAATGCAAACTATAAACTTACACTTTGTGCTAAGAGGTGTGTGTTTGGTAAATGCCACACCATATTTCTGGAGAACACAGGCATGTATGGGAAATCTATTCTTTATTCTGTAAGAATGCTGCAGCTGAAGTTCACAGTGTCCCTGTAAAAGGAAAATTTCTGGAGGACACCCAAAGTCTCAGTTCAAACACTTTCAAATGGAGTAGTTTCTGAATTACCCCGATGCACACTCCAGTCTGCATCCCATGTTTGAGTAAATCCATGTGACTGCAGTTGCTGAATACTTGGCCTGAAGTAAGGATGTCGGTCAGAAGAGTCCCAGAATATACAGCTGGATATTTTCACTATAAGAAAATGCAGCCTGACATCTAATTCCACACAGGTATTGGTAAAAGTCCTCTGATCCTCAGGTATACCCAGACAATCTTGATGTCATGCTGTCAAGCCCAGGACAATGAGAATAAACAAGAAAAACAACTGGCATTACGAGTTTCTTTCTAAGAACTACAAGTAACTTAATGTTATGTAACAAAAGTAAACATTTTTGACACTTGTGTAAAGCTAAACAACCTTAAGAGAGATGAGTGCACATCCCTCTGGTCTTAGACATATAGCTTTAAATAGTTCCTGTTGCTACAGGAATTGTGAAGATATCTATAAATTCTAGGAAGGTGCTCAGGAGTCAAAGGAAGGTGGGGAAAATAGGCACTGGAGTATCTTATCTATCTCACCTCTTCTAAAATAATTAGTCAGGGTGTTTTTTTCTCTCCTAAGTGAACTATTGTAAGAGTTGCCCAGTTCCACAAGGATAGACAACTATCTTGAAGGTAAAATTAAAAAATATTGTTTTCAAGATGCTGTGATTCCAGGGGCTGGAGCTCTGAAAAAGTCATTGTCCATACTCTTTCTCCTCTTCCTTCTCCTGACAGGCAGGAAAAAAAGCTCCAGTGTTTCATACTGTCAGAAAGTGCATTTTATTCTCACATTGCCTAAACATTTCATATATTATATAGACATTCCACACATTTTTATTTTATTTCTCTTTATTTTGGTTTAGTTTTTTTCAAATGTGAAAAATGAAAACAGGGATTGAAGTCCTTGTTTTTTCTGTTGTTACTGAGACGAGACCTCAGCACCACAGAGAGGTAGTAATGTGGAATAAAGGAAATAAACTCAATTGTAACTGTAATGGTTTATTATTTCTTAACCTTTATCCTACAACACTTCCTGACCTTCCACTTTCTGAGGGGCAGAACACTGACTCCCTTAAATGGGAAAAAAAAACAAAGGAAAGGGATTTGGACTATGTAAAGTGCAAAGTGATTTCTGCTTCTGTATCAGATGCCAACAAAACAGACATTTTCAGTTGAGTACATATACTTTGTGTTTTTAATTGTGTGATACATGGTGTCACAGGAAGGTCAACCCAAAGCAGCACAGTTCTGTGCTGCTGCTCCCTCCGCTGCTCTTATGGAGCAGAACTGCTGATCTGGTGCCCCAACCTCTCAAGCCATTTGAACATTTCATAAAAAGCTGCACCTCTGGAAGGTTTGATATGTTTGCCAGTATCCACACAGGCCCTAGCAATTTATTTTTTGGTAGTAAGTCCTACTCATTAATTGAATTTTAGAGTTTTCCTGTGTGGTTTTAAAAGTAATTTGGCCAGAGGTAAGACTACAGATCCCAAGGGCTGTAGCCAGAATTTCTTTCACATAAGTCACAGCTTGCTTTAGGTTATGTTTTCTTTGGAGTGGAAAGCTAATTTGTTTAGTTATGTTGGTCTGAGGGCATCAAATTGGACCATACTGTCACTGGTAACAAAAACAAGCTCACAGACTGCTCAGGGCATCAGTAAAAGTAATTGGTCAAATGACTTCAGCCAGCCATAACTCTAAAGGTAGACATCTGATAAGTAAGTCTTCACCTTTCAGGAGCTATCGGTCCATACATCATTCTTGACATGAAAAGGGCCTCATTCCCACAGCTTTAGCACCAGAAGGGTTTTTTTCTCCTTAAAAATAACAGCTGTGCACAAGATAGCACTGAAAATTTTATACCAGCAATTACTGTCTTACTGAATCATACCTTAAGAACAGTTCTCACTGGATATTTGAGTGTATTTTGTAATTTTATTACTCATTAACTGAAGCAACACCTTTCAAATCAAAACTTAATACTAACTCCAGGCAAAAGAAGCTATCATGCTTCCAGCTGCTAACAGCAAGATGAAATAAGTTTAATTATTTAGTAAAATTGTTTGTGGACAAGTGGCTTCTCTGTCATCATCATGTCTCAGACTAACAGACAATTTTATTAAACTAAAAGAGTATTTCTGAACTTATGAGTTATATGGCCTCTCTTTTTAAAATTGTTACGCTCCACAGCAATGTGAAATTATTATAAGGAGCAAGGCAGTTGTCTCATTTGTGAACAACATGAGGGTGGTGTGAGGATGTGCCCTCTGTTCCTGGAGCAGGCATCACCCAAACACCCCTGGTGAACAGTGCAGGTGGGCTCCCAGGTCCCGAGTCCCAAAGCTTTCCTCTGCTTTAAGATGAGAGTAACCCTGTCCCAAAGAGCTATCTCTAGCAGATAATACTGAATATAGATTCAGATGCTGTGCTTCTCTCCTTATATTGACTTTGATGAAGAATTAAAATTTAGGAAGAGTGAAGATGTCTTTGCCCTTAAAGTTTAGTTCTCATCACAACTGAAAAGGTTGCACCACCACGTTACAATGCATTTACCTCCTGATTTGGTAATTTTTTCGCTATTGTCAAGATTTAATAGGGCTGGCTGCATTGATTTTGGCAGAATTAATGACTGTAGAGGATCAAAAGTGTTAGTATAACCCTGGTTTTTTACAGCATTAAATGATAACCAACATACAAGGTTTCAGATGCAGCAACTTCAGCCTCCTTACTCTGATGACCTTTTAATGTTGTCAGGAAGAAAACATAATGTAAGGCATCTGAAATGTGACTCATTAAACTTTTTGTTCCAACACCATTTCTCATAAATGTATTTTTACAATTGAAGAGACATAAGTTAATTCTATTTCACTTTATCTTCTCATCCCGTCATTGATAGGAAGGAGGAGAAAGGAAGGGAGATCATCCTGGGTCATGCATATAGACTAAAACTCCTGCTTTGGCAAACTGCGTCAAGAAGCAACTGCTCATAGGCACTGGTGAAACAAAGATCACCCCAAGTTATGGGACAGATGGAGTCTGAAACCACCACAGCCCCTCCCCTGAATACACTTCCATGGGTAGCTGGAAACTGGACTGTAAGTTAAGGCTCCAGTGTGGGAACTTGAGGTAAGATGAGGGTGATGCCATTGTCCAGGGGTTATCTCAGGCTGAGGGGGAGGTAAACAAAGCTGGGGGAGAAGAATTTATCACTGATAATGGACAAAGAGAGCCAAAGCAGCAACTGTGCTGTTATCAGCTCAGACTGAGTAAAAGGTGACTCTGGCAGGGAGAGACCACAACCCACCTACTCAAGAAACCCACTGACTCAACAGAAGGGAAAGACTGAGCATAGGACTAATTAACAACAGAAGTGAGGAAATTATTTAACCAATAAAATAATTGTGTAGCCAAAGAGCATTAATGCCTTTGCTTGCTAGAATATATAAATAGTAGAAAAACTCTGAATTACCTTGGGACTCCCACCACAGAGAAACCCAGACTGAGAAAGGATACTGCTGGATCCATGGGTGGTGACTATCTTCCTCTTGTTCTCTCTCTTTCTCTCATCTCTTTTCCATTTCTTTCTATCTCTCTACCTCACATTAAACAAAATATTTGTTACTGATTTTTGCATATGGACTTGTTTGCACTTAAACTTGGTCAGAGGCATCTCTCACTAATCAAGGCCAATCTATACGCTGGGAAGAAGAGATGGTGGGGTCAAAGTGAAATGAGAACCAGCTCCAACATGCAGCCTGGGACAAAGCAGGTGCAGCAAGGGCCACAGGCAACTACTCTGACTCCATCTTGGCTGCAAGGCCATACCCCTGTACTGCATCTTTACCAGCAGTGACCTTCACACCAGCCATTGGCCTGCCTTAGGAGAGTCTTAATGGCCAGGGAAACTTGTGCCCATGTTCTCTGTAGTTCCCAGGAGCTTCCCCAGTCTTCACTCTCAGCCAGCACGCCACTGGGAAGGACACCTTTCCAAATGCACCAGTGGCAGGCTTGAGTACGTGGCTCTAGGCTGCAAACACAAGTGCAAGGTAAAATCATGGCATGCAGATGTATCTCAAGTGCAATCACCCCTCTGAGGCTTGGAGAGCTAATATCAAAGTCAAGCAGCCTTTGGTATTGCTTGCAGCTCTGCTGCCCCTTGAATCAGGTGCCAGATTTGTCTTTTTCTTGCATGGAAGGAAATTTTTTTCCCTGCAAGTTTTCTACTGATTATCTTTCTGAGCCTCTCCTCACCTCTTCTATCACACATCATTTTATAGCTGTTTATATGTCTGCACCACACAGTTTACAATCAAACTAATTTTGTTTGTATCACTTAGTAGAAGTTCTGTCTCCTTACACATACTCTAGTATTCAAAGGATGATTCTTCTGCAGTATCTAGCTAATACATAAATGTCCTGATAATAATCAGAAATGGACAAATTGACAATCACATCCCAAACAGATCTCAGCATGGAAGCCTTGATTATATAGAGCTTGGTATATATGGGTACATGGGAAATCAGGATGTTTGTTCTTGAAAGTCTATAAGGTAAAGCTGAATTCCAGCCACTACACAAGAATATGTGCAGACAGGAGACATAAGCTTTGTTGCTCTCTTTGTTCAAACTTGGGTACAAGCTACTGAAAAACCAAACCAAATACTATGCTTTTAGCTCTTCCCATTAATGGCTTGTTTTGTTTTTCTACCTGTTTTCACATTTCAACAAGTCATTCTAATATGTGATCAGAAAAAGGAAAGGGAGACATTATGATACCAAAAAACTGCTCATGTGAGTTTAATAGCTCTATTTTTATAATTATTGATTTAAAATTACTCTCTCTCCATGCTGTTGAAATATGTTTTCATGATACATTTTGCATCAAAAACGCCAGTCTTCCTGCTCAATATTCCTGCCTTTAGTTTGCCTAGTCCTTCATCCGCTAAAAAGAGGCTCCTTTGTGTGACTCTCCTTTCTGCAGCACATAAACACACCTCCTTGCAGCCATTGTTTGTAGTGGAACTGTCTCAGAGGGTCACTGTGATGAGGCAGGTTAGAAGAAATGGTAACTTAAAGCAAACAACAAACTATCCAAGGGGACCATGAGTACCAACCACTGGATAATCTGTGCAGGCTAAGATTGTTGGGCCTGAGTGCATGTCAGGGCTGTGTGGTGCTGCCTGTGCCTGGCACATCCTGAAAGGCACCCAGCATGATCTGATATGGACATCTGTGGGTTAGTTTGGCTTTTGGGTTATCCAGGCTGTACTGTATTGCACCAAATGCAACAGTAATGCTTTGCCTGAGCCTGACAAGCTGGGAATTGACAGCTCCTCACCATATTGCTTGGAAGCCAAGGTTCTGCCTTGCTTTAGTGCAAGAAAGGGGGGTCTAGGGGACCCTTTGCTATCCAGAGTCTTGAACCACTCACCACTGCCTTCCTCAGTTTCAGCAGCCTCCAGCCTGGGGAATGGAACTATAAACACTCCAGGTGAAATATTAAGTGTGAGTGCAGATCTGACAGAGACAGGGACTGTCACCACTGGTGCAGGTGCTGGTGTGACAGCAAGGGAGCAAACAGCAGGGAATTATGAGGAAGCACCATTCCCAGGGTCACGCTGCAGTCTGGATGACAAAGAATTATCAGCTTCTGGCAGAGATGGGGCTTTGTGCTGCCTCCCAGGCAGGGAGCAGAGGGACCACTACCCTCCAGCTGCTAGTGGGCTAAAATTTGTCCACTGAGATGTTGCTTCCTGGGATTGGTGTTTCTTCCTTTGTATTTGTGGGTGTTTTTCCCATTACTATTATGTGCACGAGGTTGTCCTGAAGGCTGTCAGGGTTTCAGAGCTAAATTCATGTAGCCACAAAGCCAGTGAATCTCAAAAGGCATTTTGTAGCTTGTCAGACATTTCTAAATTGTGTGGTCACCAGGAGTTTCAGTACATAGCGGATATATTTTTCAGTATGTGTCCTGAAAAGTTTTGCTCCCAAAGGATGTTGATTAAAAATTTTAATAGGGGTTTTAACAACCAAGCTACATGAAAATGCTCAGCCTTTAAGTACTGTCCCCAGCATTAATAAAATTACTGGGAATACACTCTGCATTTGTGTAACAATTATCCCCCAGTTTCTATTTTGTTCCTCTAGATCATCTTGCTTCCTTCAAGTATCCTGTCTCCATGATTTATTGCTAGATCTGCTTTGTCACCATCTGCTCTGCTATTGCTCAAGAAAGAACAAATCCCCAGAAAATATCACTGTCCAGACTAAGCACCATATAAGCATCCTTTTCACATTCAGCCAAACATTGACTAATGGCAAGCTAAGCTATAATCACAAATTCCCTCCTTTCCTGTTCACTACAGTTCAAATTCATATAAAAAACTTGGTGGAATTCAGCTATCCTCCTTGGGGATATAGGTTACCATCTGTCTGGTTTCCAGTGGTACATTTAAAAAACATTTGTCCCATTTTTATAAAACATCCTGCTGTACAGAAACCATTTTAATATCTAATTACACAGGATTATGTATCACATATGTCACAACCAGAAAAATTTGGCCTAAGTTTCTCTTATCTAGTCTAGTCTGTTTTGCTCTTTTAAATTAAGTTATCCAAACACCTACAAATCCAACAGCATGCCTCTAGCTAGAGTAATTAAAAAAATAAAATAAATAAATACTGAACTGTCAGAAGACTATTTTGTACTTAACTTGGTAATTTATATAAGATTTTATTTTCAAAAGGAAGCAACATTTTAAACCATTTTAAAATGGTTACTTACCATTGCATTAAAAAAATCCAAATTAGTAAAAGCAGGCAAGACAATGGCAAAAAGTATCGGTTGTTATGATGCCTCCATGAACACAAACATATGCCAAAAATATAGCAAATAAATTATTCTTTCCCACTCCTCAGATCTTTCTAGTTGTCCCCAGAGGACAGTCACTCTGTAGTCAGTCAGGGGACAGCATCTTCCCCAGCCACATCTACTCAGGGTGCTTGACATGAAGCCTACTCAAACCTGTGGGAAGCTTCCCAGTGACTTCAGCATGGTGCTGTCAGGGACCTTTGGAGAGGGTCTGGGAGAGGCAGCCAGGCTGCATCACAGCTGTGGTGCAGCCACACCCCTGGCCAACCCACCTGCCATCGGTAACCACCCCTCTGAGCATCTTTGCAATGCAGTCAAAATTCTCTGGGTGCACAGATGCTCTGGGAGTGTTGTGATTTCAAGTGAACATTAAACTTTTTAATACCGGAATCCCACGAAGTAGCAGTATTCCCTGTCCTAGGCCTTGCACCACTTTGCCTGGCTGTGCTGTATTTCTGCTCTGCTCATGCAGGGATGATGCTGCAGCAGTGGAGGAATGATGCCTAGAGCACCCTGCTTCCCCATGCCCTGGCCAGGATCTCTCTTCTTCTCCCCAGAAAGGAGGCTGTTCCTCTAGGAGAGCTCCAGCCTGAGTGGGATGAGACTGTCTCAGGAGCTGGAGCTGAATGGGAAAAGAGACAAATGTAAATAAAAAAAAAAAATTCCTTCCTTCTTCTATCCAGAAATTCAAGTACAGCCCTTGGCCAAAAATATTGGTATCCAGCACCAAATTGTGTCGTGGTACTTTTTTGTGTTATCAGGTTCTGGTAGATTCAAACAGTATTTTCCTCTGCTACCCCAAAGAGAACATTTGCAGCAGACCACTCTTGAGATGAGATACAGATGATGGATAGAAGCAATAATTTTTTGAGCCCATTTTTTTTCTGTCTGTATCTAGTCAGAAAGCAGCTATCTTGTTCACAGCTGTTTGTCTAAGAGAAGCTATAAATTTAACTAAAGTTCAGAGGGAACATGCACTCTTGAGGGTGGTGGAATATTTCCCTGTAATCACATTGGTTCTGTCACAGTGAAACTGAGGCAAATTACTCAGAGGTCTCCCTCAGTTTCTCTGAGTGTTCCAGACAGATATGACACAGCTGGTCCAAAGAACATTGTTAATGATGGAGTGTGTAGTATATGATTTCCCCCCAGAACTCAGAATCACCTTAGAAAAACATGCAGCACCAAGAAGCTCACCCCAAAAAGCAGTCAGTCTTGATTAAGCAGCCTGTCTCTGCTGAAATGCCTCTGTGGTCTTCCACTCTGGCTGCTTTGCAAAGAGAAGGTCTGTTCTAAGGAAGTGTCTTGTTGGAGAGAGGAAGAGAGGGAGTGCTTGAATACACAGAGACATCTTGAGAGACTTAACTCTGTCATTCCTAGAGTGAATGGACTTTACCTGAGTTGTATGACTGGGGAGAGGAGACTCACATCCCTCAGGGCTGGTCAGTGTTTGGTTACACATTAACAAACATCAGTTGTCTGATGTCCTGAACACACTGTGGGCACTTGACCAGGCTCCCCATGACACAGAGGGAGAGGCAGGACTGTCAGCAGTGCAGGGCTGGAGGTGTACATGTGGTCAGAGCTACCCATCTTTTGCAAATGATGATTATTTTCATTATGTTATTGGTGCTAAACTGAATTCACAGTAGTTAATATCAGACAGAGAATGATGTAATTTAAAAAATGGACATTGAGTCCTCAGGAAGAATTGCAGAAAAGGAGGAAAAGTTTGTAAATTGCTTAGATTTTAGAGAACTTGTTCTATTCTAAAGACATCACAGTAGAAGAGAAAAAGGTCTTTGTAGGAAAAACTTCACAGGCATCAGATATTTCATTATACTGCTGAGCTGTTCAATGAGATTTAGAAAGTATTCAGATATCAATACCAAAGCCTATTTGATAACTACCCCCAAAGGTATTGTTATAGTATCAGGTGCAGCTAGCCAGGAGAAAAATAATCCGATACCCATGAAAATTTATCAGCTGTTTCAGGACAGATTATCTGACCAAGAACAGCATGACTCTGAAGTTATCTCAGAGGAGACCACCTGAGCTCTATAATACTCAAACCGACATATGAATGAGTAAAAAAGAATGCAGGTAAGTATCATAACTTATATTTCATTATAAGTCTATTGTCTATGGCTCTTACCTCTTTAGTTATCCAATAAAAAACCACATAAATACAGCAGGAAAATGATCTCTAAATTTACCTAGGTGTAACTTTGCACTTTTTGCTGAATGACAAAATTTTTAGCTTCTTGCCCAAAGCTTCATTTACACATCTGCTTCTGAGCACTTTCACTCATACAGAAACTGTGATTGCTGGAGCCATCATGCTTACAGCCAAGGTACAACATAATCCTCCATTTATGACTTGCCTATGCACAGAGGTCTGAGCACTCCAATAAAGGCAGGATTTAACAGTCATCCCGCTTCTCATAATGGAATTAATCAGGACAACTGATGGTAAGGCAGGCATTTAATAAGCAGATAATAGTCATGATTCTTGCACATATAAAGAGATAGTATCTGATGTCCCTGACCTGTACAGAGGGACAGAAGTCAAAGGTTTGTGTAAACTTACTAGAAATGAGAATAGAACAAAACAAATAAATTATCTGTATGATTAAGTTGCATTGTGAATGAGAGTGGTCACAAGAGGCCACTGCTTTAAAGAAGTATTGGCTCTATCACAGTAAGGAAGCTGCTGCTCTGGGCATCTACATGTTTTCCACAGAGATTCTTGTGTCACCAGTTCCCTACTGCTCACATGCCATTAATTCACCAGTGGGTGACTTGGCACAGATTTGATCACATAGATGCTTTTATTTCATTTAACTGAACTAGTGTTCAAATAAGTCTCAGCCTATTTGCAAATCCTTTTTTGTGCTGAGTGTCCACACAGCTGTGCAAGGAGCTAAGCACACGTGTTCACTCCTGGTGCTCTCAGCATTGTACCCAACCTTTCATTCCAAGGTGATGGGAGTGCTCTGCAGCATTCTTTGCATAAACCTGCAGTATGCATTCAGACAAGGTGTTAATTCAGTTTGATGACTGCTGGCAAATGCAAGACAGGAATACACATATATTCATACCAGAACATACATTAATAAACTTAATGAGCACTTTAAGAATCTCAAATGACCCAAACCAAAAATATCAAGTGCTTTTTCATGATTTTCAAAGCTGATAATTATTTTTATGTGTCCATTTCAGTTCAATTTCTCTAACTAAACAGAAAGCCCTAACTGGTACAATAAACTTCATAATATGAAAAGTGTATTCAATTTCAAACATATCTCCTCTTTACCAGACGTTATCTAAATTATCTTTTGGGAAAAAAATCGTTAGAATCTGCTTGGTTAGTTAATAAGAGGGTACTAAAGTAAGTCCACAAAATACAGATGCATCTTCAATTACAAACCAATATGACAAAATGAGCTGTATTATTAGTAACAGAGAACTTGAGCATTTTTATTCTTACTGGGCTAAAGACTGTGATTTCCTGTAGTGTGTTTTTAATACCTAAGGGATATTTGATGGAGGCTGTGGGAACAAGCCATCATGAAATCTGTGACTGGTCTAGCATCCACAGCTGAGAGTGCCTGAGGACTGGGTACTGATGGCATAATTACCAGTGTTTCATGTGAAGACAAGAATCTGTCTTAATAATTGGTGGTAAAGATCTGAAATTTGCTAGCAGAGACACCTGCAGAATAATTTTCTGTTACTTAAGTTCGACTCTGTAGTGCCTGTGTAGTAGAGTGATTTTTTAACATTCAACATGTGAGCTGCAAAACAGAAGTTTAGGCTAAGAAAAAGACAAATAGGTGACTGCAGAGAAATGCAATTATTCATAATTTGAAAATTCTATTAGAGAGCGCATTAGCTTCTGAACGATTAAAAAAAACTTCTCACAGAAGTGTAAGATTAGGTCTTAACTAGGTTAATCTACATGGTGTTTTCTTGTTTCACTCCTTGGTACTCTAAAGCATAGGATTTGTAACAGGTCTATTAATCAAAGTGATGAAAGAATAAAAAATTCCCTCTCAGCCGGGAAGGCATCAAGTCAGTATCAAAATCATAACATTTTAATTTAAAGCCATCTATCTGGACTTTGCAAATGTTTAGACTATGCAACCAGCAGTTAGAAACCAAACACTGGAACTAAGCTGATAAAAAGTGATCATTAATTGCGGCTGAAGTCAACAATCTGGCATTGAAGAAATTTCTGGTGGCCCCTGAGCCAAAAGTCTGCAGTAAGATGTCCAAAGTAAGTTTGTAATAATTCATCATCAATTCAAGATGAGATAAACTCCTCGAAGGAAGCCAAACGTGAGTAATACAGGGGAATACAGGGAGTCTGTTTGATGAATATTAACTTCTCTTCTGAGAGGGAGGCTAATTCATGATTCAGCTAATTTAGGACTGGTTCTTATAATTGGATTAACAGTAATTTAAGGCTGCTGAATATTATTGGTGTTGTCAAAGATTGATACAGAGATGCCAGCTATCAAACCCAGCTGTTGGATCCAGTTGTGCTAAGCAGTGTACCACCTCACACCTATTAATGCCAGCACTTGCTCCACTGACCTCAGCCTAAACCCCAGTGTTTTATTACTACAGGAAGTGTACAAACAACACTCAGTAATAAAATAATAAACACAAGTGTGATGCTCTAGCTCACAGCCACCCAGCAGCAAAGAGCTCAATACCAGGATGTGAGCAGAGCATGTTCTGTTGAGCATTGGGGATTTTCAAGGGACAAGCTGTGGGCTGCTGGAGGTCTGCAAGGCCCACGGGAGTGGGTGGTAAAAGCAGAAGACACACATATTCCTGGTTCTTCCTCTATGTCTACTTTTGCCTTACACAATGGCTTGCAGTTTCTTTTATTCACCTAGTGTCCTTCAAAAGCTTCTTGAAAAGGACAGCTGTGCATAGGATAGAAGATACAGGAGGGGAGATGAAGGAGGACCCTTCGGTGATTTATTTTCCCTTGACTTTTTTTTCACTTGCAAAAAGTAGCAGGTGACAGGGAGTGAAATGTTGCCAAAATCTTACCAATATAAACTATGTGCGTGGAACACTGGACACCCTCCTGCTTCTCTCTCCCAGGACTGTGTGACATATCCCTGCACAGCCTCTGGCTCTGCCTGAGCAGGTGCTTGCAGACGTGCTGGGTGGATGAATTGAACAGGCAGGTTCAAGACTGTCCTGTACTCATTACCAACCCTTCCAACCCTTGGGAAATGCAAGCTCTGCACAGCAGCAGCACTGGCTGGGAGGCAAGGTGAGAGGCAGCTGGAGAGAGACAGATACAGGCCAGGAGTGTGGAGGGAGAGACTCCCAGTGGGTGAAACATCCACCACCACCAGAGCTGGGATCTGACACGGTGCTCTTGCAACACACTGCCCAAATTGGGCTGCAGTGATGTCTGCAAGCTGGCATCCCCACGGCAGCTGTCCCACCAGGAATGGGACCTGCACTCCTCCTGCCCTCTTGCATGGTTTCACCTGGCTGTTCTAAACACAGCCTTGATATTACAAGCATCATCTTTCAGACAAATAATTACTCTCCACACTCTGTGCTGTTTCTCATTCCTCACATGACAGTCACACACAGCCTGTATCACAGTGCCTCTTCTGCAACACATGCACTAACACAAACTGCTGCCACAAGAGGCAAAGCCATGACATTTTTTGGTTAATGAACACCTCCTCTCATGTCTCCTGGTAATAAACTGCTCCTGCCATATCCCAGGCCTGCTCTGTAGATGGCAGTGTGCAATTACTTTTTGTGATGTATTTACCTATTAGCTGCTTTCTTGACATTTGCTGGAAAACTACTTCACTCAGTAAACACCAAAAATGATAACATCGAAAACTATATTTAAACACTATAAATTTCATATCTGAAATAGGAGTATTTGTTAAGTGTTTGCTGTAAACTTTAGAGTATCATAAATGCAGTTGTTTTTATAGGTCAGATCCCAGAAGCAATCTAAGCAAAGAGACTGAAATGTAGATAAGCAAAAGAAAATTTCCCCAGGCTGTTGCATCTAAGAATAATAAGTAATACTTAGAAATAAAGTTATCAATTCCCCAAGCATGACTACATTCAGACTACGTGAATACTTTAAGTCAAATTCAAAAGCTAAATATTTTAAATCAACATTACAGCTCTCCAAAATAACTAATTTGTTCACCAAAACACTTCATGAATGTCCTCATAGTTCTTTAAAGTTCTAGTCTTTTTTAGTTTCCTACATGGCAGAGTATAGCCTGTGCTGGTTTTGCATGCAATGTTTTTCTACACAATTTTTCCTTGAGTAACAATCAGGCTTCACAATTGCATTGACTCCCACATGGTGGTAATGCTCTAAAGTGCAAAGGGTAAAAGGGGCTTGTGCAGACCCTGCTGTTTGTGTCAGAGAGTCATAGAATCATAAAATGGCTTGGGTTGGAAAGGCCTTTAAAGACCATGTCATTGCAAACACCCTGCCATGGGCAGGGTCACCTTTAATTAAACCAGGTTGCTTAAAGTCCTGTCCAACCTGGCCTTGAACCTTTCCAGGAATGGGGCATCCACAACTTCTCTGGGCAACCTGTTCCCGTGCCTCTCCACCCTCACAGTAAGGAGCTTCTGAATAGCTAATCTAAACTTTGCCTTGTTTATTTTGAAAAGAGCATTAGTGTGCCTTCTCTAGGCTTTGAGTTAAAGCCAGTCCCCAGTTATTACTGATCCAAAGTTTAAAATGACCATATATTAGTCTAATGAGACTAATATATGGTCATTTTAAACTTTGGTTAAGATAAGACCTTTCCAGCACATAAATCTTGTTTGGGTAAATTTTAGGACAGTGCACTTCCCCAGACAGGAAGAACAGGATCCCCAAATATTTCCTCTGTGCACGTCCTGCTCAGCCAGACAGCCTGTGCCTAACAGCCTGCTCACTGCATGGGGAGGGGGAGGTGGCACTGCTGCAGGGCTTCCTACCTCCCCTGAAGCAGTTCTGGATGGCTACAGGCATGAGACTGGGTTAGGTGAGTGGCAGGACCCACCTTGCTCAGGTTCTGGAAATGCAGCATGTCAGGAGCAACAAGCACTTGAGCACAGCAACTCTGCAGCTGCTCAAAACGGGGCCAAGGTGACCCAGTCTCTGACTTGCCCTAGTGGGAGCTGAGGTAGAGCTCTTCCCTAAATGCAGTCAGAACTAAGAATATGGGTATCAGTCTTCAATCTCACCTAATCTTTCTTTCATGGATTAGATTATCATATAGAGCTAATTTATGTCACCAAATGCTAATTTCTTCAGACCTGACATGTCTTTAAGTTCTTTGGGAAATCTGCTGTTTGTAAGAAGTGTTAAGAGGCCATTCCAAAGACAGGATAAATTCAATGAATGGAAAATCCCTCAACTATCTGTTATAAACCTGCAAGGATATCAATGCAGAAAATGGATGGGTGAAATGTAGCCTGAGGAAGTGGTGTTGAGGACCTGAGCCAGAGGAACTAAGGGATATGTTCAAAGATGCAGAATTTGGCTGTGTGTTTTAGCTTTGGAGAGCTGCTATTTAATGCTCACAATAAATTTGCAGCAGCAGTAATATAAGCATTTTTAAAAATTCCTGTTTGCACTACAAAAATATTTAATAAAATTATCCATTTGGTTGCTGATTCAAGTGTAAGGGACCAGTTTAGTTTACCAGGTTTAGTGCTACAAAGTGCTACTCTTTTAAATCCATAGGCTCCACTGCCTATGAGATACTTGTGTACAACTTTCATGTGTAATAAGCAAACTACTAGTGACAGATATTAATATATCCTACAAAATAAGCCCTTCCTTAGTTCCTTGAAGGATGTATCCTACTGAAGGCTAAAGGTGCTCCATTATGTGTCCATTTGGAGATTTCTTTGTGCATTATTTGTCAGTTATTCTCATGCTTTAATTTCATGATAACAATGCATATTTTTAAATTTAGGCATATGTTTATTAGGCACTCTGTTAGTTAAAGATTGAAACAGTGCCTTCATAAGCAGCACTATTTATTTTGGAGAAAAAACCAAAAACATTGGTATGTATTCATTTTTTCTTTTACAACTTTCTTTTTTTTTTTTTTTCCCTCCAGCATGAGTGAAAAAAAACCAACCCAAAACAGTTGTCTTCATTTCCTGGTAAACACATTTTCTTTCTACACTTTTCTACACTCAGGTGTCTTGTTCTCTCACATCCTTTCACACTTTTTTTGGTCATTAATTCTGTTTCAAGGAAAAAGAAATGCACACTGTGCTACAGAGCAAAGCAGGTCTGATGCTATCTCTCTCCTCTGACCTTTCTGTTGCACTATTCATTAATGTGACTGTTTGGGGGATTAGGGAATTGCCTGGCAATAGTATACTGAGCTTTCCACCTCCAGCTGGTAAGCTTGGTACTGTTTGAAAAAGGCTACAGCAGTCAAGATTATTAGGACGTATGGTTATTTACTTGCAAGTACTCATTTTTTCTCTGCAAGTTACAGAGAAGGAGCTCTGTGCCAAGTCACAATTGATTAACAGTTTTCAGGTGAAACACTGGTTAAAATGCGGCCATTTTCCAATCTCTTTTTGGCTGTCAAAACATTTCCCCATGTTCAGTGCTTTGAAAACAGCTCTTAGTAATACAACAAAACAGTCATTTTTGTACTTTTTTTTTCAGTTTTTATTTCAGGTTTTTATTAGCTCTTGCTCTACTAGTGGTTACTGTAATTACTTACTGGCCTTTTTTTCTTTTAGAATCAAGAATTGCTGCTTGGAGAATTTGTTTCTGAATTCCAAAGCACAGGAACTTCCGGTTTAAAAGTAAATTAAACACTTCTTCAGAAAACCTTACTTGGTAGCAATAAGACAGGCTACTTCTAGCCACAGCTGGAGTGAAGAAAGGGTAATTGCACATCATGTAAGATCACCAGTTCCTATCTATTCTAGACATCTGTCCTTGTTCTTCTACTCTTAACAGCTCTGTGCCCCACTGGATGTGGAGATAGAGAGCACGGCTGTGGTTGTGGAGAGGAGATACATCCAGAGAGTTACTGGATATAACCAAACCCCTTCATCTTTCATTCATGGCCTCTGTGGAGCTCAAAAGCAAGGCCAGAGTGATCTTCTAAAGGATAGATGGGGGATGGCTGGGATAGTATGTTCCTCAAATAGGGATGGCTGCATTGCTGACTTAAAGATATCTTCTACTCTTGGTGTCTTAGGAGGAGAATGATAACTTCTGAGGGCTGATCCTAACTCCTCTACCTAGCAGTACTGCAGACTTCAGATAAGGAACCATTATGGTGACATGGATCAAGATACCAGTAATCCAACCTCCTGCTGCTTGAGTGAGCCCTGAGGCACTCATGATTAATCTCACTTATTTTGACAGTCATGAGGCTGGGATAACCTGACTTCTTTTTCCCCACAGCTGTAACTAGCTTTCTCAACGGGTTACCTGTGGGTAAGATAAGTGGTGCAGCCTTTAACAGCTGGCTTACGTAACCTTACCCCTCAAATATTCCTGAGAGACTTCAGAAAACATGGTGGTATTCCTGACTGGGGTGGAAAACCATGCAGTGCTGGTTAAATCCCAGGAAGAAATCATAAAAGGTTGACTGTCAGAGCTGCAGCCTCCAACCCAAAACAGAATAGAACAAATCCCCCCCTCCCAAAGGTGAATACTGAAAAACAAGCAAGGCAAAAAAAAAAAAAAAGAAGAAAAGCACCACATTTTCCCTTGATTCATTCAATCAAAATACATTTTATGGGCTTCATGGGTGTGTTTCAATTTGCTGACATAGGCAATAGGATGAGGCTCTGCAGCCAGAGGAGGAGCAGAGCCACAGCCAGAGCCTCCCAGGGACGTGGACCTTCTTCAGGGGTACCTCCCAGCATCCTGCCAGCCCTCCCAGTCTGGGCCTGGCAGGTGAGAGGGGTGCCTGTGGCCTGGCAGGTGGCTCTCCAAGCAAGGCAGCTGCAGGAAGGGCTTTCTCACAACCAGCCAAAAATAAGGATGTCACTTTAGAGAGCAGCATACAGGATTTTATTCAACACAGTCTTTATATGCTTAATGAAGCAACTCAGGTAGCTTAGAGGCTTGCAATTTAGGTGGAAAATTATTATTTTTGTTTTTAAGTGAAATCTGCTTGCACCAGGCTGTTTTTAGAAGCTGCTAACTCAATTTGGTTTTTTTAAATCTTTGAAATCCAAGATAAAATTTAATGAAGAGCTGGGGTGAAATGACTGATCCTACAAGATATGGCCATCATGAAAGATATGAACTGAGCCTATCTGTCACTTCCCTAGTCAAGACAGAAGTGTGATACTACTTAGGAATTTTTGGGAGATTTGGTCTCTTCTTGGACTCTAGTAGCCAAGCCAATGTTTCAGGACTTTACTAACATTGGTAGTGCCCGCCTGAAATGCTATTAGGATTTACTCTCATGCTAGAGCTTCATGGGTCACTGGCTTGCTCTATACTCCAAAAGAATGCCAGAAGTATAATAGTGAAAACAGGAAAAAAGAAAAAAAAAGCAAAAAGCCCAAATCCAGAAAACAGAATGTAGCAAAATTATTATTAGGAAATATGAATATGTTTAAGAAGATTTTAATATCTGTTTTTCCAATTGATCTATTTGGCAGTAGTGAGGTAATTACCGTGTGCAGGGAGGCAATGATTCCAAAAGTCATTTAAGAAAAATTGTTTGATCTTGCACAGAAGCAGATGAGGAGTACTATAAGGTTTTCTCCCCATAGGTTTGCTGTGGAGACACTAAGAAAGGACTGGTAAATGATAATACCTTAAAGTGCAATTAAAGTATCTTCTCTCCCTATCACATGACTGATTTTACCTTTATAATTTTAATACGGAGCTTTATAAACAACAACAATCAGAACTACACAAGCTTTTAAAAACAGGGTTTCTCATTCAAAACTAATGTGATGTAATTAAGCTGATGACACATCACCTGGAAGCTGGAAGGTTTTGGCTAGGAATAAATAATAGGCAAAGTCAGCACTGCTACTTTTCAGGAACATCACCCAACAAAAACCAGGCTAAAAGTTAGCTACCCCAAGACATCTAATGTCCTCAAACTGCAGGTGCAGGATGCTCACCAACAGTTTGCATGATAGTTTTTTTCCTGTGTTCTTAGTAATTTGTGGGTCTAATTTAAAGCAAATGACAAAAATGAAAGCCAATGAATCTGCTCGAATGTCAAACTGTTTAAGGACATGGTTGCCCAGATGCAACATTTACAGAAAGGGAGCAGAACAAAGGTTTTTCCTGTCTATGTCAGAACAATCCAGTTCACCTCCAGTGTAGTCTCATCACAATCTGCAAGCTGTTGTCAGTATTTCAGGGAAGGGAAAAAGACCACAGAAATCAGTTAAGACCTCAGCAGTTTATGGGAAAACTCATGCATCTCCCAAGCTTTCCAGGCTGGCAGTGCTTGCAGGATCAGTCCTGAAATCTGCCTCTGACTAATTTGGCACAAGGGAGATAAATCCACTTGTGTGATTGAAATGCTATTTAGCCACACAAAAGTAAACCAACCACACACACTTGCAAACCAATATTTAAGAGACTTAAAAGATTTTTCTTGCAGGCTGGGGAAATTTGTGATTCAAATAAAGCGAAGGTTCATTGTGCCCATTTGCAGAAGACCCTGTACAGCTGCCATCACCTCATACAAGAGGGGAGCAGAGAGTAGCCTCTGTCTAAAGGAACACAAAGATGAACATTTTTATTAACAATCCAAGCACTAGAGATGGAACAGACAAGGAGAAATAAACCCGGGTCAAAGTCTTCCTGATGTCTGTGAGCTGGGGCCTCCTCAGTGCTCCCACCCAGAACTATCATTGCAGTTCCCATGGTAGCTTAAAATCTGAAATATTTCTATATATCAGAAGGGTTTTTTCATATCACTTTTTTTTGGTTTTTTGGAAGCTGCTGAATTAATTAACAAAATCAACATATGAGCTGTGAGATATTTACTCATTGACTCCTACCAAATGTGGCTTTCCTGCAAACTTGAGAGGATGGCTCTGTTGTCTCTCCTCTGCACCTGAAACAGCTAAATGCACCATGAAGACCTTACTGAGTTCCTGCTCCAAGCCTCATCCTTGTCAACACAGAGATTCCTTTTGACCTTCCTGGAAGTTGGATTAGGCCTTTAAAAGTCATACATTTGAAAACATTCCATGAAGGTTATGTTTGCTTTAAAACCACGGTGAAGTAAATGCAAAACTGTATTAATATTTAACATTGGCTTATAAAAACTGGGAACTTGTAGTCAGGACAGCTGGTAAAAGTTTAATTCACATCATCATTTCAAAATGAAAATGCAGAGAACAGAATATCGCATTTTCACATTCAAAATCTACTTGTTTTTCTTTTATATGCAGTTTTGTTATTTCTATAGCCATATCTGTTAAATAGCCTTGAAAAATATTTTTCATTTATGCATTTTTTAATTTGTTTTTCCAATTTGTTGGTACTGGTTATACTTACAGAAATCAAAACAGGAAAAAAAGGGTCAAGGGAAAAAAAAAAAAAAAGCAAAAATATTAGTTAAAAGAAAAAAGCCCACAAATACTGTGCTTGTGGGCTGTATTTAGGAGTTGGCCAGAAGTCTAATGTCTTGATAGATGGTTCTGGGTGCACAGTTTTATTGCTGGTACACAGCACACTTTGTTCCTTTTGTTTGACTAAACTTGCCAACTTTGGAAATTAGTGACATGGGCATTCAAAATGTTGGACAAGTGGTCAGACTCTGATATACATATTCATACCCCAGTGGTAAACGATGTCAGGAAGTTTCAGATGCAGGAAAAATGAATTCTTTTGTCCAGCACAGCTTTAATATAAGTTTCATAAGCATTTTCACCGTTCGAGCAAGAGTGCCTCTTAAATAGCACACAGGGGAGACATCATTTAAAGAAATGTTTCTTTGCTTGAACCAGAAGTCCAAATCTGCTCAGTTCATTTAAAATATTTTTTTCCTCTAGAATAAATGAATAAGCAGTTCCTTTCGTGGTTTTGCTTGGTGACTTGCTATTATTCTTCCAGCAGAAAAAGGATTGGATTCTTATATGAACAGATGTGTTCCTCCTCCCTAGCCCCACACTCATTCTCTCCCTTTGGAAAATAGAGGTGACGGGCCTGGTGTTTGACTAAAAGAGGCTATAAATCTTCTGGGGATATGTTGCTGTGTCTTTGCACATACAAGTTATTGAGGAAGGGAAACAGGTTAAAAAGCAAAAAGTCCTTGTAATAAATCATACCCCGTACTTGGTTTTTTAACCCTTAGAAGCACAGGCTGCTTTAATAAATTGCCAGGACAGAGACCCTTCTGCTCCGTGTTGGACGCAGGCGGGGAGACGGGGGGCACGACCGGGTGTGTGGGACGGGAGATGCCCGCACTCCCGCTCAGCCCTTTTCCCGCAGAGGCCGGGCACAGCCTGCCGAGAGCAAGAAGCCACGGCAAGCAAACGCTTATCTGGCCGCAGCCTCACTCCCTCCGCGCCAGGCCCGGTCCGACCGACAGAGCGGGACCGGCCGAGCTGCAGGGGCCGGGGCCAGCGAGGTGCGGCCGATGCCGCGGGGTGGGCGGCGGCGGCGGGGGCCAGCCCGGCGGCGGCGAGTACTGCCACGGCTGGGTGGACGGGCAGGGGGGCTACCACGAAGGCTTCCAGTGCCCCGAGGGCTTCGACACGGCGACCGCCACCATCTGCTGCGGCTCCTGCGCGCTGCGCTACTGCTGCGCCGCCGCCGAGGCTCGCCTGGAGCAGGGCGGCTGCACCAACGACCGCGAACCCTCGGAGCCGGGAGTAACCGCCCGTGAGTGGCCGGCCGCGGGTCCCGAGGCGGGCGGGAGACGGGCCCCGCGGA